>VWZI01022978.1:50287-71947 GCA_013396835.1 Psilopogon haemacephalus
GGAAAAAAAGCGAGCCGGGGGGGGGGGGGGGGGTCCAAGAGAGGCCACAAAGGGGCAGAAACAAAGAAGGAGAAACCATTCAGGCTGGAGTGCCAGGAGTGCTCATCAGCTCCCAGGCAGCCCCAAGGACCGGTGGGATTCCAAGACAGGAGTCGCGTCCGTTAGTGGGTGGTGAACACAGAGCACAAGGAAGCAGTTCAGAAGGGTGAGGAGCAAAGCAAGCTGCAGGCTGCCAGATGCTCTACAGGTGGTTTTTTTGTTTTTTCTTTTTTTTTGGTCTGCTCTACCATCTACCAGAGAACATGCAGAGGTTTAGAATGACAGAGGATAGAGAAAAGCAGGAAGCTGGCAGGAGTGCCCAGGCAGCAGGCTCGAGAGCAATGACAGAACTCTCCCTCTCCTGCCACCACCACAGGCTGTTTGCTCCCAGCATTGAACCACCACACAAGAATAGACAGGAAGCCCTTCTAGGTTGCCTTTATTTCAGGGGCATCCCCAGGCAGAGTTGCTCATCTTCAGGTTAACTGAGCCACGAAAACGCCTGGACCACCGCAAAGAGATGCAGAGAACTCAAGGGCTGCCCCCGCGGAGGATGCAGAGGATCACTTCTTCAGCTGAAGACTGCCAGCATGGAAGGTAAGTCACAGCTGGTGCCACAGAGCCACAAAACACACAGTCCACTCCCAACCTGCTGGAGCTTGGCCTCTACTTGGCACCTAACCCATCCTTCATTGGTGCTGTTCTCCCTGCTGATCACTGGAATCACTGCATGCTGGCCCCAAAGTGTGATTAGCTTTGAGCAGAAAGCCTCAGCAATTCTCCTCAAAGACCAGAAGGAACCAGGAGCACAGTGCCAGACTGTGGCTTAAAGGTCCTCCTGAGGCCTCTGTGTTTGAAACTTCCTACATTCTGTGCCCAATGGCTCAAGGTGCCTCTTGGAAGGAGATTTGGGTCTCTCAGGGTCCCTAAGAAAATAAAAGCAACCCATTGAACACTCAGGTGCTAGAAAAAGAACTGCCCCTGGGAAGGAGATTTGGGTGTCTCAGGGTCCCCAAGAAAATAAAAGCAACCCATTGAACACTCAGGTGCTAGAAAAAGAACTGCCCCTGGGAAGGAGATTTGGGTCTCAGAGTCCCTAAGAAAATAAAAGGAACCCATTGAACACTCAGGTGCTAGCAAAAGAACTGCCCCTTGGAAGGAGATTTGGGTCTCTCAGGGTCCCTAAGAAAATAAAAGGAACCCATTGAGCACTCAGGCAACTTCTCTGCCTCCAGGTGCTAGAAAAAGAACTGCCCCTGGGAAGGAGATTTGGGTCTATCAGGGTCCCTAAGAAAACAAAAGCAACCCATCGAGCACTCAGGTGCTAGAAAAAGAACTGCCCCTGGGAAGGAGATTTGGGTGTCTCAGGGTAGGTAACAAAATAAAAGGAACCCATTGAGCACTCAGGCAACTTCACTGCAGCCATGAAAAGGCAACCAGTAGAGACCACCAGAGTCTTCTCCAATGGTTCTGCACAGCTTTTAGCACAGGCTGTGGTTATCACTGCACAAAGAAAAGCATCAGACTTAGTGGAAGGCTTGGACAAGACACATTTAGATTCAGAGCAGAGGGCAGCTGGGTTAAATCAGCATGGACATTGCAGTTCTGACCAAAGACCAACTGCACTGAGACTTAGAGGGCTGCTCCACACGCAGCTGTTAACTCCTTGCTCGCGGAACGCATGAAAGGACTTTCCTACCAGCACCGAGAAGCCACAGCAGCTCCAAGAGAGCAACTGGAGCTTCTACTCTCACAAAGCAGTCGCAGCTCACCACCCCCAGAAGCTTTATTTCTGGCCAGAAACGAGAAGGTTCAGCTGACAGTTCTACCAGCTCCCAACCTCTCACTTGCGATGGGAACGAACGTGAGGAAGCCAAAACCCTGCCACGTTGAGGCTTTTATTAATCCCTGCATTCACTGCAGCCTACCAGCAAAAAAAAAAACAAAACAAAACAAACAAAAAAAAAAAAGTTCTCCAATGACTTNNAAAAAAAATCTTCCTTTTTTTCTTTAATCTTTTTTTTTTTTTTTTTTTTTTTTTTTTTCCTCCTCCCAACTCCCTACATTTGGACCTCTTAGAGCAGCAACTCCTGCAGGTGAAAGCTACGCCTGGAGACCGCGAGAAGGCGGCGGCGACGCGCCTGGCACAAGAGGGACCTCCAGAGAAGGCAAACCACCTGAGACCACCAATTTGTCAAAGGCTGCTCCCTCCGGGTCCCCTTAACCTTCTCCTCCTCCTCCTACCCTCTGGAAAAATTCATGGCCTAATCACCTGGAATATCTTGGAAACGTCTTCCGAGTTGCGCTGCTGCGCTACATCGCACAGCTTGGCTGTGATATCGATTCGCCGGCAGATGTCCATGTCCACCTTCATGGCCTTTTCTTGAATCTT
Source organism: Psilopogon haemacephalus (assembly GCA_013396835.1). Lineage (NCBI taxonomy): Eukaryota > Metazoa > Chordata > Aves > Piciformes > Megalaimidae > Psilopogon > Psilopogon haemacephalus. The sequence goes on from VWZI01022978.1 coordinate 52,719, forward strand.
TGTGTCCAGGTCTGTCATGGGCTGCAGGAAGGACAGCAGTGATTATCTTCTATTGTTATTAACAGTTCAAGGAAAGAAGAGATACCTCAACAGTAAGGACGTGGAGCTGCTGGAGAGAGTCCGGAGGAAGGACACGAAAATGATCGGAGGGTTGCAGCAGCTCTGCTCTGAGGACAGGCTGAGAGAGTTGGGACTTTTCAGCCTGGAGAAGAGAAGGCTTCCAGGAGACCTTAGAGCAACCTTCCAGTATCTGAAGGGGGCCTACAGGAGGGCTAGGGAGGGACTGTTCACAAGGTCTTGTGATGACAAGACGAGGGGCAATGGGTTCAAACTGGCAGAGGAGAGATTTAAATGGGACGTTAGGAGGAAGTTCTTCACAGTGAGGGTGGTGAGACACTGGCACAGGTTGCCCAGGGAGGTTGTGGAGCACAGAAGCACCCAATGTGATCAAAGATCACATTTACGGTGAGGGTGGCGAGACACTGGCACAGGTTGCCCAGGGAGGTTGTGGCTGCTCTCTCCCTGGAGGTGTTCAAGGCCAGGCTGGATGAGGTCTTGAGCATCCTGATCTAGTGGGAGGTGTCCCTGCCTATGGCAGGGGGTTGGAACTGGGTAAACTTTGAGGTCTCTTCCAACCTAAACCATTCTATGAACTTTTCTGGGTCAACAAAAACCTTTTTACTTCCAAATGGGATTGAGCTTTTGGGCTCAGGGGTAGCTAGCTTCAACCCAATCCACAGGGCAACAGCATCCTCAAACCATCAGCACAGGCTGCTCCAAGGGAAGGCAGTGCAGGGACAGTCCTAAGCAGAACCACACAGCTAGCAGTTGACATTCAGACCTGCTTCTAATAAGCTTCCAACTCAAAGAGTGATTTGCCACCAAAAAAAAAAAACCCAACAAAAAACCACCCCAAAACCCATATGACCTTGTGCCCACCTGCTGGACGTGGCCACAGTTAATGGATGAGGCTTTGAGTGACCTGTTCTAGTGGGAGGTGTCCCTGCCTATGGCACAGGGGGGTTGGAACTGGATGAGCTTTGAGGTCTCTTTCAACCTAAACCACTCTATGAACTTTTCTGGGTCAACGAAAATGGGATTGACTATTTTCCTGGGTCAACTTCCAAAGGGGATTGAGTATGTATTTGGCTTTTGGGCTCAGGGGTAGCTAGCTTCAACCCAGTCCACAGGGCAATACCATCCTCAAACCAACAGCACAGGCTGCTCCAAGGGAAGGCAGTGCAGGGACAGTCTTAAGGAAAGCAAGAGCCACGTGCCAACGTTTTTGCACTTCCCTGCTCCAAATATTTAGCCAGAGGGATTCAAACCCAGCGTTGGCACTGCTCCCCCTGGGGCTCTCTTCTCCTTTAGAGAGTTCACAAAGCCCTTAGCACACTTTGTCTCAAAGCTGAGGAGGATGTTTGCCCTCACCACCACCCTTTTTGTACACACCAAAAAAAAACCCAAACAATAAAAAGTCACTGTGGTGATGCAGCCCTGCCAAGTTGCTCCCTCTCACACTCTGCCTCTACCCAGGCATGCCTGTGTTGGATGAAACCCCAAAAGAAGAGCCAGCTAATTGCTGAATTTCAGCAGCAGCAGCAGATCTAGCAGCCCTGAGAGAGAAGGGATTTGACACCAGGGAGCAGGTTCTGCTGCAAGCTTTATCCCGAGACGGATGGCAGCAGTTCTACCCCAAATTACAGGATCAATTAGCACAAGAGGACAGCTTCATTAGACAATTGGCATCAGCACTCCCTTCAGTCCTAGAGGTGTTTGGGGCCACATCCCTGGAGGTGTTTTTGGCCAGGCTGGCAGAGGCTGTGGGCAGCCTGCTCTAGGGTAGGGTGTCCCAGGGCATGGCAGGAGGGGGGTGGAACTGCCTGATCCTTGTGGTCCCTTCCAACCCTGCCTGATTCTATGATTCTAGAGCATGGCAGCTCACTCCTAACCCAGCTCATCTGTCTAGGGATCTGCAGGAGTGCTGCTCTGCCTGTAAGAAAATTACCCAGGCATAGCCTAGAAGTGGCCCAGCTTTGAAGGGAAGTCACAGGCTCACAGGATGTTAGGGGTTGGAAGGGACCCAAGGAGATCATCGAATCCAACCCCCCCCCTCTGCCAGAGCAGGACCAGACAATCTAGCACAGATCACACAGGAATGCATCCAGACAGGCCTGGAAAGTCTCCAGAGAAGGAGACTCCACAATCTCTCAGGGGAGCATGTGCCAGTGCTCTGGCACCCTTACAGGAAAGAAGTTCCCCCTTGTGTTGAGCTGGAGCCTCTTGTATTGCAACTTCCACCCATTGCTCCTTGTCCTATCCCAGGGAGCAACATCCAACAAGAGATGAGGAAATTCCTGAGAGAGAGCCAGCCCTTAAAACAACAAATTAGGTCAAAGCAGCACTGGAAGCAATGGTACCTGAACCAGTGACACTGGGTGAACCTCTTCAGAGCTTTCAGAGAAGGAGCTGGTGACACAGCCAGCATCTTCCTTTTGATGGTGACTTTCTCAAAGCCACAGGATCACAGGATGTCAGGGGTTGGAAGGGACCTACAGAGACCCTCAAGTCCAACCCCCCTGCCAAAGCAGGATCATAATCTAGTGCAGGTCGCACAGGAACACATCCAGACAGGTCTCCAGAGAAGGAGACTCCACAACCTCTCTGAGGAGCCTGTTCCAGTGCTCTGAGACCCTTACAGTAAAGTTCCTCCTCACGTTGAGGTGGAACTTCCTGTGCTGTAGTCTACATCCAATGCCCCTTGTCCTATCACAGGGTGCAAGTGAGCAGAGTTTGTCCCCTCCTTTTTGACCCCCAGGCTTCAGATATTTATAAACATTGATTAGATCCCCTCTAAGTCTTCTCTTCACCAGACCAAACAGCCCCAGGTCCCTCAGCCTCTCCTCATCAGGCAGTGTTCCAGCCCTTTAATCATCTTTGTAGCTCTCCCTTAGACTCTCTCCAGCAGATCCCTGTCCCTCTTCAACTGGGGAGCTCAGAACTGGATGCAATATTCCAGGTGAGGTCTCAGCAGGGCAGAGTAGAGGGGAAGGAGAACCTCCCTTGATCTGCTGGACACACTCCTCTTAATGCACCCCCAAGAGCCTGTTCCAGTGCTCTGGGACCCTTACAGTAAAGAAGTTCTTCCTTATGTTGAGGTGGCACCTCCTGTGCTGGCCACACTCCTCTTAATGCACCCCAGGTGCACCTTTCTTGGCCACCAGGGCACATTGCTATCCCATGGAGAGCTTCTTGTCCACCAGCACTCCCAGCTCCTTCTCCACAGGGCTGCTTTCCAGCAGATCACCTCCCAGCCCGTACCAGTGCAGTTTATTCTTCCTTCCCAGGTGCAGGACTCTGCACTTAACCTTGTTGAACCTCGTTTGGTTCCTCTGTGCCCAGCTCTCAGTCTGTGCAAGTCTCAGAGCCTTCAGGTGTCTCAGCCAAGCCTCCCAGTTTGCTATCAGCCCCTCCTTGGTGCTGCACATTGCCAAATCCTTTTTCCCCTGACCCAGGGATTCTCCAACAGGGCTGTGGATCTGACTGCTGGCACTGCCAGCTGTGGAGAACTGGGAAGGGAGGGAAGAGTCCGGGTCATGGGCTAAGCAGCAAGTTAATGCATCTCTACACAGACCAGACAGGAAGCAGAGGTGGGGAGGGCAGAGTGATCTGTCTGATGCATTAGGTCATCAAGGCAGCCAAAATGCTAACTACAAAGCAGCACTCAACTTGGACCAGACCCTTCTTTATGAATGAAGCCATTTGCATGACACACACACTTCACAAAGGCAGTGGGAGAAGGCCACTCTGCTCTGCAGGGTACTTACATCACTCATCAGCCCCTTAAAGACCACGAGTTCAGCTTTCAGCCTCTCGATCTTCTCTTTGAGCTCCTCCTGCAGAGCTTCTGCCTCCTGCGCCTCCTGCAAGGGAAAGCACAGAGAATTATACAATCAGAGAATCACAGAATCAAAGGATCACTGAATCAAAGGATCAGTAGAAACACAGAATCATAGGATCATAGAGTCACAGAATCTTAGGATCACAGAATCAAAGGATCAATAGAATCAATAGGATCACAGAATCTTAGGATCACAGAATCAAAGGATCAATAGAATCAATAGAATCACAGAATCATAGGATCATAGAGTCACAGAATCTTAGAATCACAGGATCTCAGGATCACTGAATCAAAGGATTAATAGAATCACAGAATCATAGGATCATAGAGTCACAGAATCTTAGGATCACAGAATCAAAGGATCAATAGAATCAATAGGATCACAGAATCTTAGGATCATTCAATCACAGGATCAATAGAATCAATAGGATCACAGAATCTTAGGATCATTCAATCACAGGATCAATAGAATCAATAGGATCACAGAATCATAGAGTCACAGAATCTTAGAATCACTGGATCTTAGAATCATTGAATCTTAGGATCACCGAATCTTAGGATCATTGAATCTTAGGATCAATATAATCAATAGAATCACAGAGTCATAGGATCATAGAATCAGTCAGGGTTGGAAGGGAGCACAAGCATCAGCCAGATCCAACCCCCCTGCCATGCCCAGGGACACCCTACCCTAGAGCAGGCTGCCCACAGCCTCTGCCAGCCTGGCCAAAAACACCTCCAGGGATCTGGCCCCAATCACCCTCCTGGGCAACCCATTCCAGCCTCTCACCACTCTCCTGCTCAACAACTTCCTCCTCACCTCCAGTCTGAATCTCTCCACCTCCAGCTTTGCTCCATTTCCCCCAGTCCTTTCACTCCCTAAACCTCCACTGGTGCAACCTGAGGCCATTTCTTCCTGTACTGCCAATTGTCCCTTGGCAGAAGAGATCAATCCCCACCTGGTTCCAACCTCCTTTCAGGGAACTGTAAGGAGCCAGAAGGTCTCTCCTCAGCCTCCTTTTCTCCAGGCTCAACAACCCCAAGTCCCTCAACTGTTTCTCCCCTGCCCTGTTTTCCAGAACCTCCCCTAGCTTCATTGCCCTTCTCTGGACCTGCTCCAGCCCTTCAACATCCTTCTTGCAGTGAGGGGCCCAAAACTGACCTGAAGACTCAAAGTGTGGCCTCACCCACTGCCCAAAAAGTCACTCCTCTGACTCCTGCTGACCACACTATTGCTGGTGGCCTTCTTGGCCACCTGGGCAACGCAATTAAAAGCCCAACTAAAGGTGCAGAGCACAGCTGAAGCTCTCAACAGACCCTCTCCATGCCTTACCTCTCGCAAGGTTTCTACCATCGATTCCAGGCTCATTCTCCTTGTCAGTTCCTCTTCCCATCTGAAAGACAGGATTGGCAGACAAAGGGTTAACCAAAGTGCATTTTCCACCCCCCCTCTCCTCATCCAAATCACAAGTCTTCTGCTAGCTGGAGGAGAGATGACAGCTCTCTGAAATGTAAAGCAGATGGTCCCCCTCACTTGCACACCCCTCCCATCACTAAGTCTGCAAGAGGAGAAAAGCCAAACCCCCTCTTGGCGAGGACTTCTTCTTCCTGCTCTCCTCTGCAGTGTTTGGTTGCAGCTCCAGGGGGAAGTTTTCAGTGCAAAAAGAATCAGCCCGAGGCAAGCGATGGGAAAGGATCCAAAGATTCATCTCTTCAGGCCAATCAATTCATGCATTTCTGTGCCTTCTGCATCCAAACCCTCAGCAACCTGCACGCCCTCACTGCAAGGATGTCGAGGGATTGGAAGGGGTGCAGAGAAGGGCAAGGTGAGAACAGGAATGGGGAGGAGCAGCTGAGAGAACTACAGATGTTGAGCCTGGAGAAGAGGAGGCTGAGAAGAGACCCTTCTGGCTCACTGCAACTCCCTGAAAGAAGGTTGGAGTGAGGTAGGGTTGGTCTCTTCTCCCAAAGGAGGACATGAAATGGCCTGGAATTGTGCCAGGTTGGAGATGAAGAATGATTCCTTTGCTGCAAGAGTGGTCAGGCTTTGGAACAGGCTGCCCAGGGAGCTGGTGGGGTCCCCATCCCTGGAAGTGTCCAAGAAACCTGTGGCTATGGCACTTGGGGACATGGTTTAGTGGCCATGGTGGTGTTGGGTTGCTGGTTGGACTGATGGTTTAGTGGCCATGGTGGTGTTGGGTTGCTGGTTGGACTGATGGTTTAGTGGCCATGGTGGTGTTGGGTTGCTGGTTGGACTGATGGTTTAGTGGCCATGGTGGTGTTGGGTTGCTGGTTGGACTGATGGTTTAGTGGCCATGGTGGTGTTGGGTTGCTGGTTGGACTGATGGTTTAGTGGCCATGGTGGTGTTGGGTTGCTGGTTGGACTGATGGTTTAGTGGCCATGGTGGTGTTGGGTTGCTGGTTGGACTGATGGTTTAGTGGCCATGGTGGTGTTGGGTTGCTGGTTGGACTGATGGTTTAGTGGCCATGGTGGTGTTGGGTTGCTGGTTGGACTGATGGTTTAGTGGCCATGGTGGTGTTGGGTTGCTGGTTGGACTGATGGTTTAGTGGCCATGGTGGTGTTGGGTTGCTGGTTGGACTGATGGTTTAGTGGCCATGGTGGTGTTGGGTTGCTGGTTGGACTGATGGTTTAGTGGCCATGGTGGTGTTGGGTTGCTGGTTGGACTGATGGTTTAGTGGCCATGGTGGTGTTGGGTTGCTGGTTGGACTGATGGTTTAGTGGCCATGGTGGTGTTGGGTTGCTGGTTGGACTGATGGTTTAGTGGCCATGGTGGTGTTGGGTTGCTGGTTGGACTGATGGTTTAGTGGCCATGGTGGTGTTGGGTTGCTGGTTGGACTGAATCATCTTAGAAGGCTTTGCCAACTCCAACAACTCCACAATATTCTACAATTCTCTATTTCCCCCTGAGGCAGCAGATTTGATGCTTAAGCAAGCACTACACTACTCCATGCATCTCTGCTCTTGGAACCTCACCACCTGACATGGGAGCCAGGGGACATCTCAGCAGGAAGAGATGCAGGCTGGCAGGCTGCTCTTGCAGTTTGCTGTCTCCAAGAGGCACCTGTATGGGTTACATCTCAATGCTGCAGCAGCAGCAGCAGCAGCAGCTCTAAGGAGCAGAGTGCCAAGCTGACAGGCCAGCTGCAGCTGCTGTCAGAGAATCACAGACTCAGGCAGGGTTGGAAGGGACCACAAGGATCAGCCAGTTCCAACCCCCCTGCCATGCCCAGGGACACCCTACCCTAGAGCAGGCTGCAAACACCTCCAGGGATGGGGCCCCAACCACCTCCCTGGGCAACCACCCTCACTGTGAAGAGCTTCCTCCTAACATCCAGTGTCAATCTCCCCTCTGCCAGTTCAAACCCATTCCTCCTCCTCCTGTCATTATAAGACCTTGTGAACAGTCCCTCCCCAGCCCTCCTGCAGCCCCCTTCAGATACTGGGAGGCTACTATAAGGTCTCCTGGCAGCCTTCTCCTCTCCAGGCTGCAGAGCCCCAACTCTCTCAGCCTGTCCTCATAGCAGAGCTGCTGCAGCCCTCTCAGCATCTTGGTGGCCTCCTCTGCACTGACTCCAACACTTGCATGTGCTGCTTGTGCTGGGGGCTGCAGAGCTGCAGACAGTGCTGCAGATGGGGTGTGAGGAGAGCAGAGCCAAGGGGCAGAATCCCCTCCCTTGCCCTGCTGCCCACAGCTGCTCTTGCTGCAGCCCAGCACACAGTTGCTGTCTGAGCTGCACTCACACTGCAGCCTCTTCTTGAGCTTTGCAGCACCCCAGACCCCCAGGTCCTGTTCCTCAGGGCTGCTCTCCAGCTCATCTTGAGCTTTGCAGCACCCCAGACCCCCAGGTCCTGTTCCTCAGGGCTGCTCTCCAGTTCATGTTGAGCTTTGCAGCACCCCAGACCCCCAGGTCCTGCTCCTCAGGGCTGCTCTCAGCCATTCCCCACCCCTCCCTTGCCCTGCTGGCCAGGCACCCATCACTTCCCCACCCCTCAAATAAAGGGCTGGGCTGCATTCTTGAAGCTGATGGCATCTCCTTTCCTTCTTTCTTCTTTTTTTTTTTTTCCCCAGATGTGACACACTGCATTCCAGCTGCATTCAGTCACCAAGCAGCTCCTGGCCCCCCCAAACTACTTCTGCAGTCATGTCTGACACAGCTTAGAGGAGAACAAAAGGCTGCTGGCTCACTTGAAAGGCAACAGCTCCATTGCAAGGATATGAAGACAAACAAAACCCGAGGCAGTCAGCTAGGATTTAGCATTGCTCAAAGCCCTGTTCTTGTGAAGCTGAGTCACACCACAATTCCTGCCTTGCCTTTGAAACTGAAAGGGCAGCTACCAGTTCACACATCCTGACATCACCTCCTGCACCTCGGAAAGCCAAAGAGAGACTTGGCAATGCCTGCCAAAAGCTTCTCCCAAGCCTCTGCCTCCAGGAAATGAACCTGAGCCCCACAGAATCAGGTTGGAAGGCACCAGCAAGGATCATCTGCTCCAAGCTTTCTCAAATAATGGAAAGTTTGGGGTTAGAAAGGACCTTGGGGATCATCTAGTACCAATCCCTCATCAATGGAGAGGGACTCTGCTCTCATCAGACCCCACCTGGAGTGCTGTGTGCAGTTCTGCAGCCCCCAGCACAAGAGGGACATGGAACTGTTGGAGAGAGACCAGAGGAGGGCCACGAAGATGCTCAGAGAGCTGCAGCAGCTCTGCTATGAGGACAGGCTGAGAGAGTTGGGGCTCTGCAGTCTGGAGAAGAGAAGGCTTCCAGGAGAGCTTAGAGTAGCCTTCCAGTATCTGAAGTAACTGAAAGAGCAGCTACCAGTCCACACATCCTGACATCACCTCCTGCACCTAGGAAAGCCAAAGGGAGACTTGGCAATGCCTGCCAAAAGCTTCTCCCAAGCCTCTGCCTCCAGGAAATGAACCTGAGCCCCACAGAATCAGGTTGGAAGGCACCAGCAAGGATCATCTGCTCCAAGCTTTCTCAAATAATGGAAAGTTTGGGGTGGGAAAGGACCTTAGGGATCATCTAGTACCAATCCCTCATCGAGGAGAGGGACTCTGCTCTCCTCACACCCCACCTGGAGTACTGTGTGCAGTTCTGCAGCCCCCAGCACAGGAAGGACATGGAATTGCTGGAGAGAGTCCAGAGGAGGGCCACAAAGATGCTCAGAGGGCTGCAGCAGCTCTGCTATGAGGACAGGCTGAGAGAGTTTGGGGCTCTTGAGGAAAGGAGATTTAGGTTGGAGTTTAGGAAGAAATTCTTTAGAGTGAGGGTAAAAGAGAGAGATGGAGCCATTCAACCTGGAGAAGAGAAGGCTCCAAGGAGACCTGAGAGTAACCTTCCAGTATCTGAAGGGGGCTACAGGAAGGCTGGGGAGGGACTATTGACAAGGTCTTGTAATGACAGGAGGAGGGGGAATGGGTTTGAACTGGCAGAGGGGAGATTGAAAGTGGGTGTTAGGAGGACGTTCTTCATAGTGAGAGTGGTGAGACACTGGCACAGGTTGCCCAGGGAGGTGGTGGAGCACAGAAGCACCCAATGTGATCAAAGATCACATTTCCAGTGAGGGTGGCGAGACACTGGCACAGGTTGCCCAGGGAGGTTGTGGCTGCTCCCTCTCTGGAGGTGTTCAAGGCCAGGCTGGATTAGGCCTTGAGCAACCTGTTCTAGTGGGAGTTGTTCCTGCCTATGGCACAGGGTGGTTGCAACTGGATGATCTTTGAGGTCTCTTCCAACCTGGCCCTTCTCTGCACACCTCCAGCATCTCCACATCCCTCTTGTAACAGGGGCTCCAGCACTGGACGCAGTACTCCAGGTGGGGTCTCCTGCTCTGGCAGGAACCTTTCCAGGCCTGTCTGGATGTGTTCTCCTCTGTGATCTGTGCTAGATTGTCTGGTCCTGCTCTGGCACGGGGAGGGGTTGGACTCAATGATCTGTTTGGGTCCCTTCCAACCCCTGCCATCCTGTCAGCCTGTGTTCCAGCTTGCTCCCCGTTGTTCCTCGCCCTGTTCCTGTTTTCCTTTGCATGCTAAGGCACCACTAGTCCGTTTTTGGCAGGAGATGCACCCAGCCTTGCTCATCCCTTGGGATGTGTTCCCAGATGTTCCCACACCTGCAAGAAGCTGGAAGAAAACACCCACTGCAAGGCAGCAGCACCAAGCAGTTACACGTCCAGCCCTGCCTGGCATGGTTGGAGACTCCTCTTTGTGCTGCTGCTCCTTTCTTAGCAGGGTGGGGAGAGCCCAGGGGGTTGTTGCTATGGTTTTAAAGGCTCAGCTTACTTATTGTGCCTAACTGTCAACAAGGAATAGGAACTTTCCAGAGATGCTGAAAGTTTAAAAAAAAAAAAAAAGAAAAAACCCAAAACAGGTAAAAAATTGGCCGTGGGATGCCAAAAGGACAACAAAGATAAATCTGTGTGACTCCATTGGTTTGCTAATTGGGATAAAAAAGCTACAGGGTAAACTAATTTTTTTTTTAGTTTCTGTCCTTGGCTTCGGTCTCCTTGCAACTTTCCTGCTTTGTACTGCTCCCCATTTATCTCTGTCCTAACTTTTTTTGCTGGTACAAATCACAGAATCAGGCAGGGTTGGGAGGGACCACAAGGATCAGGCAAGTTCCAACCCCCCTGCCATGCCCAGGGACACCCTACCCTAGAGCCACAGCCTCTGCCAGCCTGGCTGCAAACACCTCCAGGGATGTGGCACCCCTGGGCAACCTGTTCCAGGGCCTCACAGGATGAAAGCATTAGGGTTAGAGGGTTGGAAGGGACCCAAAAAGATCATTGTGTCCAACAGGGTTAGGGTTAGAGGGTTGGAAGGGACCCAAAGAGATCATCGAGTCCAACCACGTTAGGGTTAGAGGGTTGGAAGGGACCCAAAAAGATCATCAAGTCCAACCAGGTTAGGATTAGGGGGCTGGAAGGGACCCAAAGAGAAGATCAAGTCCAACCAGGTTAGGGTTAGAGGGTTGGAAAGGATGGAAGGCACCTTCAAGATCATCCAGTTCCAAGCCCCCTGCCATGGGCAGGCTGTGGATGGGTGGGCAGAGGCCAATGGGCTCATCAGAGGCTCACAGGATGTTAAGGGCTGGAAGGGACCCAAGGAGATCATAACCTAGCATAGAATCCTAGAATTTAGGTTTGGGACAACCTAGCATAGGATCCTAGAATTTAGGTTGGAAGGGACCATAAAGATTCCAACCATCCAGTTCCAACCCCCTGCCACGTGCAGCAAGGCCTCCTACTAGACCAGATTGCTCAAAGTCCCATCCAACCTGGCTTTGATGGCTTCAAACTGGAAGCAGCTAGAGCAGATGTCAGGATGAAATTCTTCCCTGTGAGGGTGGTGAGGCACTGGCACAGGTTGCCCAGAGAAGCTCCAGAGGCTGCAAGCCTGGAAACATTCAAAGCCAGCTTGGATGGGACCTTGACCATCCTGGTCTAGTAAGGAGAGCTCCCTGCCCATGACAGGGGGATGGACCTAGATGATCTTGAAGGTCTGGACCTAGATGATCTTGAGGGTCTGGACCTAGATGATCTTGAGGGTCTGGACCTAGATGACCTTGAGGGTCTGGACCTAGATGACCTTGAGGGTCTGGACCTAGATGATCTTGAGGGTCCGGACCTAGATGATCTTGAAGGTCTGGACCTAGATGACCTTGAGGGTCTGGACCTAGATGATCTTGAGGGTCTGGACCTAGATGATCTTGAGGGTCTGGACCTAGATGATCTTGAGGGTCTGTTCCAATCCAACCTTGAGGGTCTGGACCTAGACGACCTTGAGGGTCTGGACCTAGACGATCTTGAGGGTCTGGACCTAGATGATCTTGAGGGTCTGGACCTAGATGACCTTGAGGGTCTGGACCTAGATGATCTTGAGGGTCCGGACCTAGATGATCTTGAAGGTCTGGACCTAGATGACCTTGAGGGTCTGGACCTAGATGATCTTGAGGGTCTGGACCTAGATGATCTTGAGGGTCTGGACCTAGATGATCTTGAGGGTCTGTTCCAATCCAAACTATGCTAGGATTCTATGATCTAATTTTTAAAAGACCTCTGTGAAGCCTTCTTTGTTTGGTCAAGCAAAAACAGAAGCAAGGCACCCTCCTGCTCTCTGCTTTAAGAGATCATTTTCCTGCCCAGCCCTCCTTTAACACTAAATTAGATCCAAGGCTGCATTAAGCAATTAGCTTAGGCACAAACACTGCCTCTTGTTTATGTATGAGCATTTCTAAGCTGCTCTAGCACAGGGATCCTTCCAGGTCATCCCAAGCACAGACCATTTGGGTCCCCTGACTTCTCAATGAAGCTAATTAAACGTTAGTTGATGGGCTCCCATGGAAAATGGAATTAATTTAATGTGAAAGACTGATGCCATTAAAGCCTGGCTGCAACACAGCAGCAGCAGCACTCCTGAATGAAGTTATGGTTCTTGCCTGTTGCAAGCAGCATCCCCTCCATGGCATCTCTTTGCTGCAAGTCAGACATTGCAGCCTCAAATTTCCCACGGCAGGGAGATGGAGGAGATTGGATCCTTGAAGCAATGGTCTGGATGATACAGGTTTAAAATCCCTGCAGCAGAACTCACAGACTGCATCAGGTTGAAAGAGACACCCAAAAGTCATCTTGTCCAACCTCCCCCGAGTCAGCAGGGACATCTCCAACTAGAGCAGGCTGCCCAGGGTCACATCAAGTCTCATCTTGAATGTCTCCAGGGATGGGGCATCAACCACATCCCTGGGCAACCTGTTCCAGTGTCTCCCCACCCTCACTCTAAAGAATTTCTTCCTAATCTCCAATCTAAATCTCCTTTCCTCAAGTTTCAGTCCATTGCCTCCTATCCTGTCACTCCTAGCCCTTGTCCAAAGTCCCTCCCCAGCTCTCCTGTAGACCCCTTCAGGTACTGGCAGGCTGCTCTGAGGTCTCCTTGGAGCCTTCTCTCCAGGTTGAATGACCTCAACTCTCTCTCATCCTCACTCTAAAGAATTTCTTCCTAATTTCCAATCTAAATCTCCTTTCCTCAAGTTTCAATCCATTGCCTCTCATCCTGTCACTCCCAGCCCTTGTCAAAAGTCCCTCCCCAGCTCTCCTGTAGACCCCTTCAGGTACTGGCAGGCTGCTCTGAGGTCTCCTTGGAGCCTTCTCTCCAGGTTGAATGGCCCCAACTCTCTCAGCTGATCCTTGCAGGAGAGGTCCTCCAGCCCTCTGAACATCTTTGTGACCTACTCTGGACCCCCTCCCAGCAGATCCTTCTTCTGTTGGGGGTCCCAGAACTGGACAAGAATACTCCAAGTGAGGTCTCACCCTTTGCCCTGTGACTACTTCCCAACAGATCCTTCTTGTGTTGGGGATCCCAGAACTGGACAAGACCACTCCAAGTGAGGTCTCACCCTTTGCCCTGTGACTACTTCCACTGTTTCATTACAAAGCAGAGCTTGAATATTCAACTCCTCTCCCNTTGACTACTTCCACTATTTCACTATGAAGCAGAGCTGGAATTTTCAACTCCTCTCCCAAACTTGTCCTCCACATAAAGCAGCAGCCAGACCTTTGAACAGCAGCAATTCCTCCTGGGGAGAATTACTCATCTGGACCCTCTCCCAATAAATCCTTCTTGTGTTGGGTGTCCCAAAGCTGGACAAGAATACTCCAAGTGAGGTCTCACCCTTTGCCCTGTGACTACTTCCACTATTTCATTATGAAGCAGAGCCTCAATATTTAACTCCTCTCCCAGACTTGTGCTCTACATAAAGCAGCAGCCAGACCTTTGAACAGCAGCAATTCCTCCTGGAGAGAATTACTCATCTGGACCCTTTCCCAGCAGATCCTTCTTGTGCTGGGAGTCCCTAAGCTGGACAAGAATATTCCAAGGTGAGGTCTCACCCTTTGCCCTGTGACTACTTCCCAACAGATCCTTCTTGTGTTGGGGATCCCAGAACTGGACAAGAATACTCCAAGTGAGGTCTCACCCTTTGCCCTGTGACTACTTCCCAACAGATCCTTCTTGTGTTGGGGATCCCAGAACTGGACAAGAATACTCCAAGTGAGGTCTCACCCTTTGCCCTGTGACTACTTCCCAACAGATCCTTCTTGTGTTGGGGATCCCAGAACTGGACAAGAATACTCCAAGTGAGGTCTCACCCTTTGCCCTGTGACTACTTCCACTGTTTCATTACAAAGCAGAGCTTGAATATTCAACTCCTCTCCCAGACTTGTCCTCCACATAAAGCAGCAGCCAGACCTTTGAACAGCAGCAATTCCTCCTGGAGAGAATTACTACAAGGCCTTACTATAAAGGAAGAAAACAACCACCAAAACAACGAGGTGGTGTTAATTATCCCTCCCTTATTACAGTCACCTGGAAAGATGCTCCAGCCTGTTCCTGGAACCACAAGAGAAGGAAGAGAAAAGAGAAGAAGTCAACCGTCTCTGCGAGTCCTTTTGTGCTCTGTTCCTGACCACACAGAGGTGTGTTTCGACAACAGCCACCCCTAATGGCACCCAGAGGTCCACAGCTTCAAGCAGGAGCAACCACCAAGCCCTTGCATTCCTTGCTGGGGCTTTCATCCCCCTGGAGAATCCACCTCTAATTGTGCAACACGTTCCCAACCACCTGAAGTGCAACTCGGAGCTACGCAGCTCCCACTCAGACTCTCCTGCATGACTTAGTCCTCTGCTAAATAAAGGCCACTTCTCAACCCAAGAAGTCTTCAAGGAGAAGGCTTTGGAGCTCTTCCTTTTGTACTTGTGCCCAGCCCCAAAGTCCACTAACAAAGACAGAAAATACTTAGGTGGGGTAGGTCTAATGCAGGGGGTGAGGCTGCTGCTGGGTGTTTCCACAAGCAGCTTGCAAAGCTCCTTGCAGGAGCCCTTGCAAAGGACTTTTGAGTGATGCAAAAATACCACTTAGGAGCTTCAGCTCTTTTCAACCTCAGAGCTAAACCCTGAGAAGGGGAAAAAATGATTAATCATAGAATCCTAGAGTGGTTTGGGATGGAAGGGACCTTCAAGATCACAGGATGATAGGGGTTGGAAGGGATCCAAGGAGATCATCCAGTCCAACCCCTCTGTCATGGGCAGGCTGTGGATGGGTGAATAGTTTGGGATGGAAGGCACCTTCCAGATCATCCAGTTCCAACCCCCCTGCCATGGGCAGGCTGTAGGTGGGTGAATAGTTTGGGATGGAAGGCACCTTCCAGATCATCCAGTTCCAACCCCCCTGCCATGGGCAGGCTGTGGATGGGTGGGCAGAGGCCAATGGGCTCATCAGAGGCTCACAGGATGTTAAGGGCTGGAAGGGACCCAAGGAGATCAGAGTCCAACCCTCCTGCCATGGGCAGGCTGTGGATGGGTGGGCAGAGGCCAATGGGATGATCAGAGGATGTTATAGGCTGGACCTTAAAGATCACAGGATGTTAGGTGTTGGAAGGGACCCAAGGAGATCACTGAGTCCAACCCCCCTGTCAGGGTAGGACCAGACAATCTAGCCCAGGTCACATAGGAACACATCCAGACACAACTCCTGCCAGTGATGGTCAGGAGTACAACCTCCTGAGATCAACCTGACCAGCTAAGGTAACTGTTGATAGGGTTTCATGGAAGCTCACAGCATCTTCACAGCTCTGCATACCTTACCAATATAATTCACAATCCTGTGGCCTCCCTGGTGTCCTGCACACCTTCAAGCCCTGTGCTGCACACAGAGGAGTGATTTCTAGTTAGTCATAAACCACTGCAGCTGATAAGACACCACCAGACTGTGAGCTCTTGCAGCAGGGCTGCTGATGCAATGCATGCCACAGTTAACTAACACAGAAAGGAAACTGAACCTTGCCTTCTGCAGCCTCCTATCAAAAATCTTGCTGTTCCCAACCCCTGAACAAATAAAGACAGCTCTGAAGCACGAAGAAATCATTCTGCAGCGTGGACCTGTGGCACTTCTGCACAGCCAAAGTGCAGGGTTGGAGGATGCCACCAGACTGTGAGCTCTTGCAGCAGGGCTGCTGATGCAATGCATGCCACAGTTAACTAGCATGAAAGGAAACTGAACCTTGCTTTCTGCAGCCTCCTCTCTCTGCCAGGCTGTCAAGAAGAGAGCTCAAAATGTACACCCAGGAATCACAAGCTCAGCTCAGGCTGCATTTACTCCTCGACACAGAGTGGGGGGCACTGCCAGCCTTGCAGGGCAGAATTTGCACTGCTTCTCTTTCCCACCCTTACCCTTTCCTCCCTCCACCAGCAACTTAAATTCATTTGTCACTCCTGTCAAAATCTTGCTGTTCCCAACCCCTGAACAAATAAAGACAGCTCTGAAGCATGAAGAAATCATTCTGCAGCATGGACCTGTGGCACTTCTGCACAGCCAAAGTGCAGGGTTGGAAGATGCCACCAGACTGTGAGCTCTTGCAGCAGGGCTGCTGATGCAATGCATGCCACAGTTAACTAGCACAGAAAGGAAACTGAACCTTGCTTTCTGCAGCCTCCTCTCTCTGCCAGGCTGTCAAGAAGAGGGACCAGGCCCTTCCAGCACCCCCATCTTGATGCCTCCAAGGTACCTGCAGTGACATCTTGCTCTGCTTGCAGGAATATGATAGAGCCCCACACAGGGCATGGTGAATCCCATTTAGGCTGAAGCACAAAACAGCTGGGGAGACTCACAGCCAAGCACCCACTAGACACAGCCCAACACAGCATCACCCTTTTTGGCCAGGGGAGAAACCAAAGCCTTGCAGTTTGGGCTCGGTTGAGCAGATTTAGGTCATCTTTCTGAGCACTGCTTTGCAGCTTGGGTAGCTGCTACATGAACTTCCCTGGAACAAAGCTCAACCTCTTGCATCAGTCAAACCCAAAGCATTTCCCCCATCCACTTGTGTTTTGGGTTTTTTTCCCTTTCTCTCTTCTCTGAACAATGGAAAGGAAATGCAAGGAGTGGGACACATCCTGAGCTGGCTATGATGGAGGACAGCATCACGTTTCCAAACCTGATTCTGTCTCCTTGAGTTCCAGTGTCTCACCCTCCTCAGTGTCAAGAATTCCCTCCTCATCTCCACTCTAATCACCTTCTAGCAACCTCCTCTTTGCCACTGAGACACACAACTACTGCTCCCCCTGCCAACAGGATGCTCACTTCCTACCATTAGCCAGCTCCTGGGGACCAGGCCCTTCCAGCACCCCCATCTTGATGCCTCCAAGGTACCTGCAGTGACATCTTGCTCTGCTTGCAGGAATATGATAGAGCCCCACACAGGGCATGGTGAATCCCATTTAGGCTGAAGCACAAAACAGCTGGGGAGACTCACAGCCAAGCACCTACTGGACACAGCCCAACACAGCATCACCCTTTTTGGCCAGGGGAGAAACCAAAGCCTTGCAGTTTGGGCTCGGTTGAGCAGATTTAGGTCATCTTTCTGAGCACTGCTTTGCAGCTTGGGTAGCTGCTACATGAACTTCCCTGGAACAAAGCTCAACCTCTTGCATCAGTCAAACCCAAAGCATTTCCCCCATCCACTTGTGTTTTGGTTTTTTTCCCTTTCTCTCTTCTCTGAACAATGGAAAGGAAATGCAAGGAGTGGGACACATCCTGAGCTGGCTGTGTTGGAGGACAGCATCACGTTTCCAAAGCTGTTTCCCATGCTGCTATTCTTACTTGCCCCTCTGGCAGGTCTCACAGACCTCCATGGTGCCAGCAACCCCCCAGCTAGACAAGCACAAAACAGAGAGCAAAAGGAGAACTCGAGCAGCTGAGACAATTGGGAAGAAATCCTATTTGTGTGCTATGAGGACAGGCTGAGAGATTTGGGAGTGTTCAGTCTGGAGAGAGAGAAGGGCTCCAGGGAGACCTTGAAGCAGCCTTCCAGTACCTGAAGGGATCCTGCAGATGCAACTGGTCATGAGGGTGTCTACAGACTGGACAAGGGGGAATGGTTTGAAGCTGAGGGAGAGCAGAGTTAGGCTGGAGGTGAGGAAGAGGTTGTGCAGTATGAGGGTGGTGAGACTCTGGAATGGGATGCTCAAAGTGGTTGTGGATGCCCCTTTCTTCCTGGAGGTGTTCAAGGCCAGGCTGGATGAGGTCTTGAGTGACCTGTTCTAGTGGGAGGTGTCCCTGCCTATGGCACAGGGGGGTTGCAACTGGATGATCTTTGAGGTCCTTTCCAACCTAAACCATTCTATGATTTAATGACCTGTTCTAGTGGATGGTGTCCCTGTCTATGGCACAAGGGGGTTGGAACTGGCTGATCTTCGAGGTCTCTTCCAACCTAAACCATTCTATGATAAGATGGGGCTTAAATTTCATTAAGTGGCTCTGACACAGCTCTGGACAAGCATCTCCAGACAAATGAGAAGCAGAAGCAGAACATCTTGAAGTGGTTTGGGGTATATGTTGGTTGGGATTTTGGGTTTTTTTTTTTGCTCACCCTGCAAGAGCAAGAGCAGGAAACAAGCAGCCCTGGTCCAGCATGCTTTGTAAATCCTCCTGGAGTTATTCATCACCTCCAATTCTTTCAGGCAACCTAATAGAAAGAGCCTGCCCCAAGTGCTAATTTGAGAAACTCGTAGGATTTGAGGTCATAGAATCACAGAATCATAGAATGGTTTAGGTTGGAAGGGACCTCCAAGATCATCCAGTTCCAACCCCCCTGTGCCATAGGCAGGGACACCTCCCACTGGAACATGTCATTAAATCACAGAATGGTTTAGGTTGGAAGGGACCTCCAAGATCATCCAGTTCCAACCCCCCTGTGCCATAGGCAGGGACACCTCCCACTGGAACATGTCATTAAATCACAGAATGGTTTAGGTTGGAAGGGACCTCCAAGATCATCCAGTTCCAACTCCCCTGTGCCATAGGCAGGGACACCTCCCACTAGATCGGTCGCTCAAGACCTCATCCAGCCTGGTCTTCCCAAAAAGGTCAAAGCCAGCTTGAGGAAGAGACCCTGAGCAGACAAAAAGGAGAGGCTGAGCTGTGGAACACAGCAGGCTATTATCCCAGTGTCCCAGTAAAGCCATGTGATTCCCTTGGACAGCTCATCTCCACCGTCCACATCATTACTGACATAAATACAGGCTGCAGCAGTACCAGAACAAAATGCAACAGAACGGGAGGGAGAAACTTTCCTCCTGCAAATTGGAAGCAGTTTTAGGGGAGGGAGTCACCGACCAAAACGTCGGCGCTGGGTTTCGGCAGCCCAAAGTGCAGAGATGAAAAGGGATTATTAGAAGTGACTCACGGAGGAATTACAGGGGAGAAAAAAAAAAATAAGAGAGAGAAAAAAAAAATTAAAAAAGAGAGGGAAAAAAA
>VWZI01022979.1:0-18800 GCA_013396835.1 Psilopogon haemacephalus
GTCTCTTCCAACCTAAACCATTCTATGATTCTATTGTTCTATGATAAGGCTAGTGATCCAGAACTTTCTCCAGCTTTGTTGCCCTTCTCTGGATACACTCCAGCATCTCAATATCTTTCCTGTAGTGAGTGACCTAAAAATGAACACAGTACTCAAGGTGTGGTCTCACCAATGCTGAGCAAACTGGAACAATTACTTTCCTGATTCTGCTCCTCACACTGTTTCTGATATAGGCTGGCTTGCTGTTTGCTACCTTGGCCACCAGGGCACACTTGCAGACTCACAGCCAGCTGCTGATCAACATCTCAAAGCCATTCTCTACTGGGCAGCTTTCCAGCCACTCTTTCCCAAGACTGTGGTGTTGCATGGGGTTTTTGTGACCCAAGTGTAGGACACAGCACTTGGCGTTGTTTAAGCTCATACAATGGCCTCATCCTATTGTTTCAGCCTTTCTAGGTCCCTCTACAGAGCTGTCCTACCCTCAAGCCAATCAACACTCCCTTCCAATTTACTGTCACCTGCATTTTGAGTAAAAGTCTGTATAATTTTGAGGAAACTTAGGTGACAGAATAATTATGTAAGTACATAGACATACAATTACCTAATTACAAAGCTATCAAGCTGAACAATGTAACTAGTGCATTCATTCACTTATCTTTCTGTTGGCACATTCTAGCTGTCTGAGCATCATAAACAGCAAACTTTCAGCTATTCATTCTTACCATAAATTGAATTTAATGTAAACCAAAAGCAAATAAATTGTTCCTCAGCCTACCAGTTTTGACACTTTGAGTTCCTTTTGAAAAGAACTGTGGAACACTAGATCTTTCATTTATACTACAGTTTTCTTTAATGAATAGCACCATGATCTGTAGCAAACCCTGTAGTTTCCATCTACTGTTTTCTGATAGGCAGGAAATGCAAAAGGAAAAGCTTGACAGAATAAGCATACCTTTTAGCTTCTGTGTCACACAGTAAACCATCCAGAA
Source organism: Psilopogon haemacephalus (assembly GCA_013396835.1). Lineage (NCBI taxonomy): Eukaryota > Metazoa > Chordata > Aves > Piciformes > Megalaimidae > Psilopogon > Psilopogon haemacephalus. Next base: position 990 of record VWZI01022979.1, read on the forward strand.
CAATGGAGTAAAAATATAATCCTTGGTCTGCTTTCAAAACCCATGAAGTCAATCCTAGCCTTCCTTGTGAGTTGCTGTAAAATTACAATATAAACTCTATTATGTAAATATTTAAAATCATTTCAGTAAGGCAAATTTCACAGCGGAATTCCATTGATGTGAAATATAAACAAGTTTATAGTACTTTTTATGTATGATTTTTAAAGATCTTGTAATAAAAGTATTAGACTAAAGTGTATCAGTAGCTGTCGTGGTTTAGCAGTGGTTTACCTGCCCCCCCCACCTTTTGAAATAATGAAGGCTAGACTCAGACAGACTGGAAGTTGATAAATGAAGCTTTATATTTACAGCGATGCACAATATACAAGCAAATATTTACAATGTATAACAGATACTTACAGATATATACACTGAAAAAGTAATACAGAAACACCACAGCCCTCTCGGAGATCTAAATCCCCAAGAGNACTGAAAAAGTAATACAGAAACACCACAGCCCTCTCAGAGATCTAAATCCCCAAGAGGGGTAACCAACCACCCCTACCACCTTTCCCCCCTTGCCCAATCTTATCTCACCACCTATTGATGCTGCAGATAGGCAGAGGTAGGTCGGCCAGGGGGATTAGCAGTAGAAAAGAAGTTAGTGGAATTATTAAGAATCAGCTACAAAAGGCAGAGACAAAGAAATAATGCCAGAGAAGCAGCCACAGCCCAGCAAGGTCTGAAACTGTCTGACTTATCTATGTTTGGCTTACACTTTTTAAACATTTTTTTTTTTTTGTTTCTAAGTAAAGCTCTGGGTGTAGTAACATACTGTGTTTTCCTCTCTCAGCCAATAGCCTAATTTCTCACTCAAATTCTCCAATTAGTTCAAACCAGCACAGTAGAAAAGAAGTCGTACAGTGCTAAGTAAAAAAAATTAAAATGATAGTTACTGCCATGCTTGAATGAATGTAGCTTCTCCCACAAATAATAGAAGGAAAAGCTAAAAAAAAAAAAAAAAATCAGAGGAGGAAAGGTTTACCTTGCCGCTGCTGGTGCAAAACTTCAATGCATGCTGCAAACACATGGCCGCTGTGAAAAACGTTGAAATAGCATCTGGTATTGGTGAGATGCAGCCGGAAAAGCGTCGGCTCTAAATCACCCCTTAAATACACTATTTTGAAGGGTAAAACTGGCCAATAGGCATTAGTGTCCATTGTTTTGGCCCATTAATTCAAAGTCCTGTGCCTAGGTGTCCACCCTAACACTTGAGGTACAGCACAAGACACCTGACTTGGTCATGTGCCATCAGGTCTTTCTCAGACCAAACCCTCTTTTTTGCTCACATCCTTCAATCCCCGGACCTTGCTACAGGAGGAGGGGAAGAGCAGGGGTTTTAACTAATTTGGGCAGGATTTATGCCCTACCAGGACAGTCTGGTAGTTTTCACCTTGACTTTTCCCCAAGCGACATGTGAGCATGCACACATACATGTTGTTCCACTGTAAGAATCTATCCTATGGATACTTCTTCTGATTAGTGTAAGTATATAGAAACAGCTCAGGGAAGAAATGAAGTATCAGAGATCTGCCAAAACTTTTACATATTTCTGCTGTGAAAACTGTTATACGTTGTTTTCTTTCAAAAGTTACAGATCAAGTACAGAACACCAAAGAAAAGGGGTGGGAGGGAGAAGGGAAGAAGCGGAGGGAGAATTCCTTTAACTTAGAAGCAAATGGTATTAAGGAGAAAATAATTAGGTCTGAAATGTATAATCATAGGTTAGTCCATCTAAAGAGTGGTGTTCATCTTATTTTTATAAATATGTACAACATAAAATACAATGCAATGGAAGATTATAGAATTTATGTAATACAGGTACAAATTATATAGGAAATGACAATCTATACAGAATTTATATTAACACACACACATATATATATATATATCTATATAAATCCATTAGGAGAACAACTAGCCCCTGACCCATCTAGAGTGAATATTTGCAACTACGTGAGGCCACAAGCGGAAATTACTCAACAGCTCTTAATGAACTAAGCTAATTTGAGAAAGGGGATATTTCTTGGAGAGCAGGAATCTGTTTTTTCAGAGATGCCAGCTGAGGACAGAGTTAAGAAAAGCTATTTGTCTAACACCAAAGCCACCTGAGGAAAATTCCATTAGGGCACCTTCTTTAAATTAGTCCACTAGCATACAACAGTGCTTTTTCATATGATTTGATTTGAAGTTTAGTGTATCCATATTACGAATTTTACTATTAAAATAATTTGAATTTAATAATTTTATGAAGAATACCTGCAAGTCCTATGCATTTGAATCTTAGCCTTGAATTTTGCTTTTTGCAGACAAGGAGAACTAACTCTGAAGTGTGAAAAGGATGACAGATTAATGCCATTTTATGAAGCTTATTTTGAGGAAAGAGGAGAAGACACATTATAGCAATCAGTCTTTATGAACAAAATCCTCCATTTCTGTCTCTATGGTAGTTCCACAATCATTTATATGGACTTGTCATTTATCTGAAATCTAAGGCTAGCATAGCAATACCAGTGTGATCCAGATAAGAATAAAAAACACAACCATGTTTCTATTAATTCAGACAAGCACACAATATTGAGTTTATGTCAAAGTGGTGTTTGCATATTGACTTTTAAGTTAACTATGGGAAAACAGTACAAACTCTTACTGAAACATACTGACTCTATGTTCTGTCCTCATTTTTTCAACCACTACAAAAACTGATAAGTAAATTTATAACAGACTCTTGCATCTCATCGAGATTATTGTTGATCTTTCATGAAAGGTTTATGTAACCCATTTAGATTTGTACAGCTGAAGTGTACTGTATTTGAGGCGTATGTACATGAACACTTCAAGCTTAGCTTGAAGGAGGGATTGGCAATGGGGCGGAAGGATTGCAATAGCTGTATACTGATTTCTACACATTAAGTACAGAGAGAATACTTGCTCAAATGTAGTTATTGTATGTAAATGACATAAATTATCTATGGCATTAAGAAGCAAGGTGATAGGTTGGTCTGTAGCAGAATTCCATCACAGTGTCTACCTTGTTGGCCTACCCCTTGATTCCCCATAGACACTCAACCTTATCATCACTGTCACTGAGTGTTAGACAATCATATACCTCTCTGACATAGAGGGATAACTACCATCTCTCCTTCCTTGCCTACCCCTTCTTAAAAGTTGATATTCATCTATTGCAGCACTTCAGTCATATAATTAGTTCAACCACATATCTGTGATGACTATGATGCCATAGTTGTCTCACTGAACAATGTATTCTAGTTCCTCCTGCTTGTTGCCCATGCTGCAAGCAGTAGTACAGATTCACTTTAGATGAGCAAGTGGTCCTGCCACCTTTTTTTGTGAGAGAGGCCTTAACCCCCACCAGGCTGTTCACAAACACTTCCATGGTGACCAACCTGTCAACTCCTGCATCTTTGCTGACACAGAAATCACCATTCCCCACCCTCACTGAGCTGGCCAAATCCAAAAATCTCACTGCCACACTGTCCCACAGATTACCAGCCTGTTGCTTCCAGACCTCTCTAGCTAGCAAGCCTGGTTTCATCCCCATCCTCCTTTAACTGTAGTTTAATGCCCTTTCAATAAGCCCCGCTAGCTTTTGTCCCAAGATGCTTTTTCCACTTTGAGACAGGGCTTCCCTAACTGTTGCCAGTAGTAGTCAAAGAAAACAAATTCTTTCTGGTGACACCACTCTCAAAGCTAGTCACTGACCTGCTGGCTTCTCCTGTTTCTCTCTTCATCATTCCCTGCAACTACAATTACAATTTTCTTCCTATGTTCCCAATAAGGGATGGAGGCAAAATATCACTTGCACTCCTGATCACTTAAAGCATATGTCTCAAGGCCTTAAAGTCTCTCTTCATAGCCTTCAGATTTCTTGTTGAGAATTCATCACTGCCTACTTGAAAATTCAAGTAGTAGTCTGAAGGCCAAACTAGGGTAGGGAGTTTTCTCTTTACATACCTAATCCTGGCCCCAGGGAGGCATCATACCTCCCTAGGAAGAGGGTATAATATGCACATAGGCCTTTCTACCTCTTTCAAAAGCAAGTCACCCACAACGAGCACCTACTTTCTTTCTCTACTTATGTTTTGTTGTGAGATGTAGTCTGTTTTGGCTTCAGGTGAGCTAAGATCTTTGTTTTTATTAGGATCATCTTGTAAAACGCTATACCTGTTTTACAGGGTCACCTGGAGGGGTAGAGCACTTACCAGGGGAACATATCTGCCATGTCTGTTGCATTGGGCAGGAACTTGATGCCATCTTTCTCTATCTATTGAGTCAATGCGATGATCACATTCAGCCAGCTGGACAGAGGACAGGGAACCCTCTGCTTCACAAACATAATCTGACTATTTGGCCTATCTTGCAGAAGGTAGGGTCTATCATGTTCTCACACTGATGTTCCTCAGACTGCTTGCTTCCTCCCAGAACTTCATTGCCAAGTATAGGAGCTCTTCTAGTCAAGCACACCTCCAACAGACATTCTTATCACTGTCTTATCACTGCCATCCAGTAATGAGCGCTGCCATCCATATGGACTAGTTTAATTCCTTAACTTGTCAGAAGGGAAATTTCTCTGTGCTTCCCAATTTTGAAGGTGTCTTGTCTGAACAGAGATGATCAGACTTGAAGGAAAATTTTCTATGAGAACAAAAATATATTTTCTTGTACTTGTAAGAGATTTAGGAGACCAAGGATTGCATCATTCTGTGACCTACTATCTAGATTTTCCTCNCCAGGTTGATGCATATTTCATGTTACCATTACTCCCAAGTATCTGATTCTGTACTACACTATAGTCTTTTAACTTAGTTCTATTATTACTGTCCTCTAGTTGACCCTGTTCATATTTTCTTTATATTGCCACATTGCAGTTTTATACGATCAGCATATTTCACAATTTTTCCTTCTGAAATTCTACTAGTAACATCCTTCCTTACCAGTTGTTTCCTTTTCACAACAGACTGATTGGTCCAGCTATTCTTACATTAATCTCCATCTCCTTCATCTTAATTAATAACATCTCCCCTGGCAATATATCAACTGCTCTACTGAAGTCCAGATAAAGTAGTTGAGATAAAACATTGACTTTTTCTGAAGAAAAGAAAAAAAAAAGAAGTTTTCTTAACAAAGAAACATACGAGTTTAATCTGTTACTTTGATATATCCCTTCCACTTTTTATCTGCTTTCTATTTAATTCACTTGCTTCCACATCATTAAGTAAATTTTTTTCCCAAATTTAGCCACTGCAATGACACCTTCTTTCTTATTTTAATCTTTATCTAATACAGCTACTATATTTTCATTTGTCTGTGAAAATGAACCATACTTGATGTTGCTGCATTACTGGGCATACTGATCTCATGAATTTATGTAGCAACTATCTCAGAATTCTGTAATAATGAAATATCTGGTCTCTTTGATGTAAGCAATTTATACTACTGAGGTTAACCTCCTTATTGTATATTTAATTTTCTATCATTCATTACCTGCCTGTGTGGTGTCCTGCCTATCACTGTACAAAGGTCCTGCCTATCACTGCTGTATAGGTAATTTTTTTTTTCTTATTTTGATTTTGTCAAAAACTGAATTCAAATATTTTGTCATACTTAGAGGAGATTGCACTTGAATCATCCCTACATAGCAGTGAACTAATTATTCAATAATATTTTCTGGCTTGTACTTTTTGGTGAATTTTTTTTTTCCTTATCCTCATTGCCTTGTTCCTGAACAAGGTGAACAGAGGTCTACAGTAACCACCTTGGGCTCCAATTAGTTTTTAGATCAGTGTGCTTGAGCAGCTTTTATGTATTTGAAGTGACTGTGACACACACAGTTTTAAAAGACAAAGCCATTACTTGGTTTGTATTAATAGACAACTAGGTTAAACGACATTGAACTTTGTGTCCGAAAAGTCTTTGCTGGCTGGGCAACAGTAGCTACGAACTGAATCAGACAAACCTTACTTTCAGTGTGATTGACTATTGCTTTTTCTTCAGCTATACCTAATGTGTAGGGTGACAGGCCAGGAAGCAGGTGTCTGTACCAGGAACATCTAGGTCAGGTAACAGGAAATCTTTTCAAACTCTCTGACTTTAACCACTGAAAGAAATGATCACTGTAATCTTAAAAGGAACTACTTATTCTTCACATATTCTTCTCACTGTAAAAATAGCTATTTGTGAGTGTTCTCTGTTAAATATTTACTTCATTAGGATTAAATGACAGCTGCAGTATATAATGCATTTTGGCAGATTTATCTGCCTAAATTTAGATTTGAAATTGGGTGGACATTACCTCATGCAATCTTCTAAAGTCCTAACCACATTCCACTACTCTTTTTCCACTAGGAAAATTTAGGAGGGTCAGTACGGTAAGCAAAAAACCCAAACAACAAAAAAACTCTGATGCCCTTGTTATAGGACATCTCTCATACTGTGATCTGTCCATTTGTTTTAAATTTTAGGACAGTATTGTTCAGGTTGTTTTATGGGAAATTGAAAATCAAGAAAAATAAAATAAACCCCAAAAGCTTAAAACTAAAAACTCCATTAAAGCAGCTTTAAAGTTTTTCAGAGCTTCACTCACCTTTAGCCTGTTTCACATGAAAACTGTATTATAACATACATGATAATACATGATTATCCACCATTGGTGAATTTGATAGTTACTTTCTCCCTGAGCCAAATGAGCCCTGGATTTCCACATATATGTGTATCTGTATATTATATATATATATACATACACACACACACACATATATATATATATATATATGTTCACAGCTGTGGAACTTTATATATACACAGTATCTATTTGTGTGTAAATTTGTGCATACACATGTGTGATGCTTTGAACCAGTTGGAGGATTTTAATAAGAGACTATAGGCTGAGAAAGGAAAACATTGATGATGCTACTTCACTCATTATTATGTAAAATTCTTGAAGAAGCACAAGAATGAATCTGCTAAAAAGGTGCTATTTCTACATTTTAACTTCTTAGCCTGAATAGAAGTGTTAGAAGAATGAAAAGAAAAATAAAACCAGCAATACAGAACAATTATTTTGAATATTGTGATATTTTTATAAACATTCTTTTTAATTGCTGTTTCCTGAAGAGAGTACTAAAATTTTAAAATAAAGCAGCTTGAAAGCCATTGTGTGTTAGTGCTTTTCAAGATCTATTCATGTTGACTTTCAGCAAATTTTGGTTGCGCAAACAATATTTTTTATATGTTAGCAAAATATTCCAAGGGTGGACTTTTGAGTTGTATTGTTTTTTGGTTTGGTTTTCTTTCCCCTTTCTTTCATTATCATAAATCATTAGAATGTTTTTTTTTCCTGACAGTTGTGACAGTCAAGGTATAATGAAATAGCAATATTCTTATTTTAATTTTACTAATGCCTCTTCATTGTACCTAAAGTTCAGACAGAGAAACTATAATCATAGAAAAAGAACAACTTTCCAAAGTCTGCCTCTTCTACCCTTTCTCCCCTCTCCAGTTTCATCAGACCACTGGCAATGGTTATAGAAGATAGAGAGACAGATATATACAGATAAATATACACAGAGGTAGCTTGCATGATTGATTGACATATCATAGATAAATAATAGATTGATAGATCAATAGATAGATATAAATTATAGCACTTGCATGGATAAATGCATATTATTTCAGACCATGAAAATTACTTTTTCAGGTGACGCACTCATCCAAAAGGAAGAAGTAAGTTTCAATAAATTTAAAAACAGTGATAATTTCATATCTAATTTCACCCTGAATATGCCAAAGAGATCTGCGGTGAAAAATGAGTTGTATTGACTAGTGCACTTTTTTTTTTTTTTTTTTTCCACACTATGGAAAGATTCTGTAACCAAAACTCAAGTCATACGAAATATAAACATGAAATACTGCCTGAATCTAATAGTGAAGCTTGTTTTGATACATGCACACATTGAAAGACCATCTCAGAAAAGTATTACTGTTAATTTAGGAATTCTTTGATTCTTTGAAATAAAGATATTTCAGGTATAATTCAATTATTTTGTTTTGATTCTACTGATGTTTGTTTGTTGTTCTGGTTTTTTTTCTCCCAACAGTGCTTATAATTTATCTTCTCTGCTTGACATAGAGATAGGATAAATTGTAGTTGTAATCTTTGTACTCTGATATTATCAGATCATTGTTTCCACATAATTAAGTGCTAAGAAGAAAATCAAATATGGGTAAAGTTCTTGATATTGTAATTGATTTTAGCACATAGAGAAAATGGAAATATATAATTGGATGTGGAAAAAAAAAAAATCAGCAAGTTTGAAGAAGCTGTATATCCAGAAATATTGTAGCTTAAAATTGTAAGATTTCTTCATCTTCCTACGGTCAAGACTACATTGCACCACATCTACTGACCTTTGAAATTGAAATTATTGTATATTACAACTCATTCATTTGTTTTGGTCAGAATATTGGCAAACTTAATAAATGAGACAGCCTGATAATTAGTGTTGGTGCTGGAATTTGTATTTGACTTCTTAGTCATTGATCATTGCTTCAGAGAATGATTCATGGACTCTCTCTCTAGAATACATTTCCTCAAGGGAAAGTTCTAGGATGGATCACAATTTACTGAAATGTTCAAGAAACTTACGGTGTTTCTTATGCAAGAGGAACTTCAGTTCTTCATGCCCTTGATCTCCAGAATCATCACCACGTGGTGGAAGGGTCAGTTTGGCCCAGAATAAACCCAATATAAGTCCTTGCTTGTCCATAACCCGTTTCTCCCTCTCTCTCTTTCTAGGGTCCAGGGAAACGTGGGGAAAAGACAGAGGACTTGATGTCAGGGAGTCCGATAAACAGTGACTTGCCTGGGCTTGGTTTTGAACCTGCCTTTCTAGTGCTAAACAACGTGCAAACACCTGGCCTATGCTCACCTTGTGGAAGGCTCATGCCTTCCTAAATTTGAGCAAAGTCTGGCTTAATGCCGTTCTCTTAATTACAATGGTTAATCATTCTGTTTACTGCAATTCCCAATTGACCAAATTGATTGTCAGGCAAATGACAGATACAAGCCAAAGATGTAAATGCTTTGCCTTGTCTACCCAAAATCTTGTCCATTCCTCAGTTTACATGGAAAGAAGAACAATACACTTTGCCAAGTGCTGTCCAAAACCACAGCAGATGCAGCCCCCACCAGCAGTCAGATGGGGGGGAAGATTGGGAGAGCAAAAGGCCCCTAGTAAATTGTATATTCTGCAACCCACAGTTACAACCCGCAAGTGAAAGGAGCTTTGCAGAATAGACCTCACTGCAATGCAGTGAGAGAAACAGACCGCCATGAAAGAGCCTGAGATGTGGACAGCCTGCAAGCCCCAGGAAACTTTGAAAACCTTGGTCATGAGTCTCAGAACCCTGAAGGAGACCGTACACATGAGAACCTAGCTCTGGGTGTGCAAAAGAAAGAGCCAACTATGGCAGTGCCCCATGAACTGGGTGAGCCTCAAGAAAGAGACCTAGCAGAAACTGATTCGCCCTCCCCTAAAGGGCAAGCAGCATATTGTGCTGTTGATATCTTAGAATAGAATAGAATAGAATAGAATAGAATAGAATAGAATAGAATAGAATAGAATAGAATAGAATAGAACAAACCAGGTTGGAAGAGGCCTCGAAGCTCATCCAGTCCAACCTAGCACCCAGCCCTATCCAATGGCACTAAGTGCTCCATCCAGTCTTTTCCTGAACACCTCCAGGGATGGCGACTCCGCCACCTGCCTGGGTAGCCCATTCCAATGGCAAATCACTCTCTCTGTGGAGAACTTCCTAATATCGAGCCTATACCTCCCCTGGCACAACTTGAGACTGTGTCCCCTCGTTCTGTTGCTGGTTGCCTGGGAGAAGAGACCTGGCGACAACCTCCCTTTAGGTAGTTGTAGACAGCAATGACCCCTGAGCCTCCTCTTCTCCAGTTGGCTATTAACATTTTCTGGTTTTGCTTGAGTTGTTTACATTGTTTCATACTGCCTATATACTGTACATATCCATTGTAAATATCTTAGACAATTGAACTACGACCCTGTAAATAAGTAAAGGTGAGAATTTTTATATTGAGAAATAAAAATATATTTTTAGAAATACCTGCCTTATCAATAATTCATAATAATAACACTCCGTCAAACTTGATCATGTATTTCTGTTGGGGCTAATATTATTAATGGACTTTTAAAAAAGGCTCTCTTTTTTAATTTGGAATTAATGCAATGAGAAAGAATTTCTCATTCCATTTTTCTCACTTGTTTGTTATCACATTTTCAAACTTTATGAAATGTTGGATAACTTTTTTTTTTTTAAGAGTTCACTCTATTTCTTCAAATATTTCTGCCATTAAGGGACCATCATAGCATAAATAAAAAAGCCAAACAAACTAACAAACAAAAAGAAAAAGAAACAAAAAAACCCCTAATCCGACAACAACAACAACAAAAAACTCTGCAAGTATTTTATAATTTTAAGGGCACAAGCAGATGGCCCCTGAATGAAGTGATATTACTGGAAAAATGTCTTACTTTGTTAGAAACAACATCCACATCATTAGCAAAACAGTCACACAATTACATTTCTGTTATTTTCTGTATTGCTGCTTTCATAGGAATGTTTTCAGTAGGTAAAAGTAATAGTTTACTTCTTATTAGTTATCGGATCTATGAGAAATTAAAATTGTGTTAAGAATATACATTTAAGACAAGCATAAAGGTAATACAAGATAAGTTTTATGACTTGAGATGAAAAAATGGTTATAGAAGACAGATGATAAAAAGTTTTGTGTTGCAGTAAAGGTAAAACTTGTACTTCTTTTGAAAAAAATAAGATGAAAGATGAATGCTTTATGTTTAGGATATAAGTAGTCCAATGTTAAGAAAAAAAATCAGCCTAATGAAAATCATGACTGGTTGCATTTTAAGTAAAAGTGGGCCCATGTCAACCTCAAGAAATTCCACAAGGTCCTGCAACTGGATAGGAGCAATCCTTAATAACAAAACAGACTGGAGGATGAACTGAGTGAGCATCTCTGCTGAAAAGGACTGGAAATACTGGTGGATGAAAAATTAACATGAGCCAGTAATGTGTGTTTGGAGTCCAGAAAGCCAGTTGCACTCTGAGCTGCATAAAAATAACTGTGGCAGGGAAGCTGAGGGAAATAATTCTGTCCCTCTTCCATTCTGGTGGGACTCCACCTGAAGGTATGTATTCAGTTCTGAAGACTTTAGTGCTGGAAGAAAATAGGGCTTGTTAGGGCAGGTTCGGAGAAGGGCCACAGAAAAGATCAGGGTGCTAGAGCACATCTCCTGTGAATAAAGTTTAAGAAAGTTGGGGTTGTTCAGCCTAAAGAAGAGAAGATTTTGGCAGGTGCCTTCTTGCAAGCATTTCTATGCTTGCAGTGGGCTTAGAAGAAAGACAGATGAAGACTTTTTTACCAGGCCTGTAGTGACAGGACACAGGGTAATGGTGTTAAACTAAAATAGGATATATTTAAATTAGATATAAAGAAAAAAGAAATTACGATGAGACTCTGAAACAGGTTGACTAGAGAAATTGTGGATACTGTATCATTGGAAATGGTCCACGTCAAGTGGGATGGGACTTTGAGCAACTTGATCTAGTAGAAATTGTCCCTGCCAATGGCAGGGGGTTTGAAATAGGTGGTCTTAAAGATCCTTTCCAACTCAAACCTTTCTGTGGTGCTATGTAAGCAATTAAAACAATTTTAGTTCTTAATTTTGTTTAGTGCCTAACCACTTTAAAATAATTGCACAGAGATTATAATCACAGAATCACAGGGTCTGGAAAAGACCTTGAAAGATCATCCAGTCCAACCCCTCTGCCAGAGCAGGATCACCTACACCAGATCACACAGGAACATGTCCAGGTGGGTTTTGAGTATCTTCAGAGAGAGACTCCACCACCCTCCTGGGCAGTCTGTTCCAGTGTTCTGTCATCCTCACAGTGAAAAAAATCCTCCTTACATTTACATGAAACTTCCTATGCCTCAGCTTCCACCAATTGCCCCTTGTCCTGTCACTGGGCATCACTGAGAAGAGCCTGGCTCCATCCTCCTGGCACTCACCCTTCACATATTTATAAACATTGATGAGGGTACCCTTTAGTTTCCTCTTCTCCAAGCTAAAGAGCCCCAGCTCCCTCAGTCTCTTCTTGTAAGAGAGATGTTCCATTCCCTTTATCATCTTTGTGGCTCTGTGCTGGATTCTCTCAAACAGTTCTATGTCCCTCTTGAACTGGGGTGCCCAGAACTGGACACAGCACTCCAGATGCGGCCTCACCAGGGCAGAGTAGAGGGATAGGAGAGCCTCTCTCGATCTACTAGCCACATTCCTTTTAATACATCAGAGAATGGCACTGGCCCTCCTGGCCACAAGAGCACATTGCTGCCTCATGGTCAGCTTCCCATCCACTAGGACCCTCAGATTCTTTTCCCCTTAGCTGCCTTCCAATACATCAGTCCCCAACCTTTACTGACACCTGTGGTTGTTCTTTCCCAGGTGCAAGACTCTATACTTGCCCTTGTTGAATTTCATTCAGTTTCTTCCTGCCCAACCCTTCAGCCTGTCCAAGTGTCACTGAATGGCAGCATTGACGACAGTTATTAGTGTTTCCATGTGTTTCTCATATTAAGACACTTTTTACAGTATTTTAATTTTAGACTTATGCATCAGATATTAAATACTTCAAGACATATGGATTTTAATTTGGTTTTGTGCTTTCACTGTTAGGATAGGAAATGTAAGGGGGAAATTTTAATTTAAAATGTTACATCTGATTCTGAGAAAAAGGCCTGAGGCTCTTCTTGTTAACAAACAAGAAATTGGTAATAAAAAAGCAAAGCAAACAGGAAATTAAGCTAACAGTCTAGTTGGAGATTTTACATCCTTCTAATTTGAAATGTCTTTAAGAATTTGACATTTTTTTCAGTGGTGTATGTTCTCTAGTCTCTATGAAATACAGCATATTTCCCAAAATTTTATCTCTTTCTGATTAATATGTATTTAGAAACCCATGAGGTTTCATTCCCCAAGTTGGATGCCTCTAAGATCCATGTTACTTACCAAACTGAGTACTATATCACAGATGACCAGCCAGTCATCAGTTTTCTTCAGTCAGGGTTTAATTGTGTATTGAATTATACCAGTGAGGCTGGTTAGAGCGAAAAGATGTTTTGTTAAAATTCTCAGAAAACAGAAATTATACTGATGGAATGCTGTGACTAATGTCTGCTTGATGAGGTGTTTTTTTTTCTAGGCACACATGTTCTGTTTGACTGGGGTGGAAAGAAGAAACCTTTGTGAAGAACAATCCCATCATGTATATTAGGAGTCAGTGCGTTTGCTGAGTCTGATAAAAGTTCAAACGTGAAACTGCCTAATCTGCACAAGTTTTATATACTAAATTAATGCTAACATGGCTCATCTTTTAAGTAGGTCTAGGCATTTTTTACACAGTACTACAGAATCATAGAATCATTCAAGTTGGAAAAGAGCATCCAGATCATCATGTCCAACCATTAATCCTACTCTGCCAAATTCATCACTAAAGCATATTGCTAAGTGCCACATCTAAATTACCTTTAAAGACACACAGAGATGGTGATTCAACCAACTCCTTGGGCAGCCTGTTCCAATGCTTCACTACTTTTCAATGATATTTTTCCCCCTAATGTCCAACCTAAACCTGCCCTGATGTAGGTTCTATCATTAATTGACTGTGAGATGAGATCAGCACCATCTGTATATTGTCCTTCCAGGTAGCTGCAGAGGGCAAGAAGGTTTCCATTCAGCCTCCTCTTCCTCAAGCTAAACAATCCCAATTCCCTCAGCTGCTCCTTTAGGCCATCCACCAGCATAGTTGCTCTTCTTTGCATTTGCTCCAATGTCTCAATGTCTTTCTTGTAATAAAGTGCCCCAAACTGAACATCCCCAATGCCAATTTTCTTGAAGAAATACTGTGTAGACATTATTTGCTACTCATTTTTTAACTCACTGGTAGTTCTTATAGTTCAGATTCTCAAAAAGTATCATATAAATGTCACATGCCAATAGGAGAATGTGCTGGCTTGAACTAATTTTGGAGGATTTTTATGAGAAATTAGGTAATAGGCTGAGAAAGGAAAACATTCATGATGCTTGCTTCACTGCTGCAATTATTTATAAGTGGCTATGAATATTATTTTTATTATTATTAATAATAGAAATTGTGGGGAAAATTCCCTGAGATTCTTTGGATGTTCGGTCGGTAAGAGGCTGTTGCACAAAGGTTATATATAAACACAGAATTAAACAGTTTAAACAGTCAGAACTTGGAAAACAGGGAACCTAACAACAGGGGAAATCCTAACCTCACCTAATACTCACAGGCATGATAGGTACAGTGTTCCCAAAAAGAGGAGGAGAAACAGATTTTGCCTTGCTACTGCTTGTAAGGGGTTAAGCCCACCTGGGAACACCCTGACTCCTCCCAAGGTGTGGTCTGACCTTTTTCCCAGGGGTCATGGTTAACCACTCCCAACTCCTGCTAGGACCAGGCTATAAAAAAGGAGAGTCTATCTTGTTTTTTCTCTCTTCGGCCCCTGCTTTGCATGGAGTGACTGCTCTGCTGCTCTTCTGCTGCCAGACCACCACATGCTCCCTGCTACCTCGTGGAGAGCACCACCATTTTTATCTGGAACTTGGACTGCTTTTCACCATAAAAATTCCTACATCCTGTCTTCATCTAGCACCAAAACCATTGACCTCAGCCTTTGGACTCAATTGCCTTCCACATGTTACATTTGTATTTTTGCTCTCCCTCTTTGTTCCGCCTTCTCTCTAGCTTCTGCATTCCCTTATTCCCCCTACCCTGCATTTTGTTTCCCCTTTTCTCCCACCTTCTGTAAAAACCCTTCCCCCTCCTATTTACTGTTAAAGTTTTATACCTTTTTTACTTCCAAATTGGATTGAGTTTTTATTGGGCTTTTGGGCTCAGGGGTAGCTGGCTTAAAACCAATACACTGCTGTAGGCTGCAATACACACTGCAAACACGTGGCCACTGTGAAAGACGTGCAAATAGACGTCCGGTCCTGGTGGAGGGAAGCAGGAAAAGAGATCAACGGTCCCAAATCACCCTTCCTGAAATAGACTATTTTGAAGGGTGAAACTGGCCAATAAGCAGTAGTGTCCATTGTTTTGGCCAATGAATACAAAGTCCTGTACCCAGGGGTCCACCCTAACGCTTTGAGGGACAGCACAAACTCCTGACTTGTCCATGTGCCACAGGGCTTCCTTCAAACCCTCACTGCTCATCTTCAAACTCCCTGACCTTGCAACAGGAGGAGGAAAGAGCAGGAGTTTGAACTAATTTGGGCAGGATTTATACCCTACCAGGACATTCACTCATAGGTTTACTGAAATTGTATAATAGTTAGAACCATAACAGAGATAACACAGAGCTGTTTCAGTCACTGGGGCTGTTGCATCTCTTTCTCTCCCTGTGCTTCTAGCTAGATCTGCACAACTGCACTAACCAGTTTCCTATTGCTTAACCCCCCTGGCCAAACTTCCTTGCTTACCTGGCATGTATGACAGATAGTGGGATAAGATTGGGTAGTGGGAGGAAGGTGGTAAGGTGGTTAGGAACCCCTTTTAGGGACTCTGATCACTGGGAGTGGTGTGGTGTTTCTGTATTAGCTTTTTACTCTATATATCTGTAAATATCTTTAATATATTATAAATATTTGCTTGTATATTGTGCAAAGCTGTAATAAAAGCTTAATATATTAACTTCCAGCTGAGTTCTAGCTTGGGTTATTTCAAAGGTGAGGGGAGGTGGATACTTCTGAACCACCACAGAAGGTAGGAAGAAAATTATGGCAACATCTGGAAAAACAACAGATGAGAAAGGCTTGCAAATGAAAACAAGGCAATAATGCAATGCATATAGGCTTCTGGAAGCAACACTGCAATTTCTAGGATAAATTTTTGGTTATGTGTAACAAATGAAGTGCTAAAAAGGACAATGAGCAAAAGAACAGTTTAAAACAATATATATTTATAAATCAGACTTGATAAAAAAAAAATTAGAGGAAAGTGAAAGACAAGTAATTTACGAACTTGTCATAAGGAAGTTTGGAGATGATAGCAGAAAAGAAGCTGAAAAAACATTACTTTAAAATGTCAAGAATTTGGAAAGAAGAATATATTTTAATGGAATTGAGGCAATCAAGTCGTATATGAAATTTTGGATAGTGTGTGCCTACTTTACTAAAACTAGGCCATAGAAAAGATCAGAAAGAAAGGGGGGAAAATTATTTCTATTCTTGAAAACAGAAGTAGATGAGACAGTGATTTCAGGTAAAATAAGTAAAGCAAAGCCTATCTGATTTGCTGGGTCAGTAATCTGCAGACTTATAGGAAGACTCTGAAGAAAGAATAAACATGAAGAGATGTTTGCAAATGTCAAGTAGCAAAAGCAATTCTAAGCCTTATCAATATCTTACCTGCAGGTATCTATGCATTAAGGAAATATAAGCAGTTTACAAATAATACAAAACAATGGAGAGACTCTAATCAAAAGAGATTTTGTACACTAAAGAATATTTCAGCATTAATTTGTAAAGCAACACAAATATGTATTTTAATGCAATATTTTTATTTACAGCAAATGGTTTAAAGAAAAAAGCTATTTTTAAAATAAGCAAACAACAATCTAATTACATGATAAAAAAGCTTTCGTACAGTGAGTATATATGAGATGAATATACATACATGTGTGTATGTAAAAGGTGTGCTCTTTTGAAAAATTGATTACATCAACAATTGCTGATAATACTCCAGATTGGTCTAATTGATAGAGGTCAGTAATCTTGTATGGTAATAATACAGTAAGACTATACATAAGAGTATGATATTAGATCTGCAAGTTGATAAACAGATATAAAAAGTGATCTTTGAGTCAGAATAACATACAAAATATTTGCATAACATTTCTGTGCTATTACTGATATTATGTGGTGGTTTTGCCCCAGCTGAGGACTAAATGCCGACCAGAGCCACTCACAGCATTAGAGGAGAATTAACCCTAGCTTAGCCTAGTTCTAACCTACTACATATTGCTATCAGATTTAGAACAAGAAAGAATGAAACAACCCCAGGAATAGTAGAAATGGATTCACCAAGGGGAAGTCATGCTTGACAAACCTCACAAACTTCTATGATGAAATGACTGGTATGATAGATGAGAAGAAAGAACCGCGGATATTGTCTCCCTAGAAGTCTTTTAATTCTGTCTCCCATGCAGAAGCTGATGAGGTATAGGCTGCACATTGAGCTGGACTGAAAAAGAATGAATAGGACAACAGATCTAATCAGACACTAGTAGTGTATGCCAGTGGTCAGTGTGAACAATTGGACATGTCCAGTCCTGTTTAACATTTTAATTAATTATCTGAGTGATAGAGCAGAGTGTACTCTGAAAAAGTTTGAAGGTGACACTAAACATAGACAGGGGACATGGATAAGGCTGAGGTGCTCAATGACTTCCTTGCCTCAGTCTTCAGCAGCAAGTGCTCCAGCCAAAATGTCCAAATTCCAGAGGGCAAAAGTAAGGTCTGGGGAAGTGAAGACCTGCCTACTGTAATTGAAGATCATGTTCGTGAGCACCTAAAGAACCTGAAAGTGCACAAGTGCCTGATGAGATCCACCCACGGGTCCTGA
>VWZI01022980.1:0-32003 GCA_013396835.1 Psilopogon haemacephalus
AAGGCCAGGCTGGATGAGGTCTTGGGTGACCTGATCTAGTGGGAGATGTCTCTGCCTGTGGCGGTGGGTTGGAACTGGATGATCTTTGAGGTCTCTTCCAACTTAAACCATTCTATGATTCTATGATTTCCGAACTTTTGAACTGCCAGGCCACCTAATGAATACATTCCAATAGATTTGGTTTTCTCCACTATCCCTGTCCTCCTCCTGGCTAGAGGAAGGGCACCCCTAATGCTGAACATGGCATGTAGGGTGTGCACAATGGTTGGTGTTGTTTTAAGAGGAATTACAATTATCAAAATAATTGCAATTGCCCTGAGGAGCTGAAGAAGTGACAGTTACTTTTCTGGCATTACTGCTTCTGTTTCTGTCACTCTGCAGTTCCCTGACTCTCTTTGAAAGGACTGAAGTAGGTTGACTATCCCATTTGTTCATGTTTTCACCAAATTTGTCATGCAGGACTATCCATAGTAACGCACGTGATTGCTGGTGTCAGAATTGCCTTGCAGGAGGTGGGCATCTGTTCCTGATAGTAGAAACATGCACCCATTCAAATGATGAAGGAATGGTATCCTTTGCCAGATTGGATATGGAGGTTTTAATTTCCTCCTTCTGTTCTTTCATGCTATCTTTTAGCTCTGTAGTCATAACCTTTAGTCCTGTAATCATAGTTTGTATGGCAGACACTAGAGCAGAATGTGACAAGCTGTCCTCAGTTGGTCAGTGAACTCACCAATTATGGACCTTCCATTATCACCCTTTGATAGAAACTTGATAGCCAAGATGTTAGCATAGGATGAAGGAGCAAGTTTAATAATCTTCTTTATGAGACCTGTCCCTAGAGAAATGTTATCAGGCTCATGTATGGCATGGTCTCCATAAAGCACTTCCTTCACAGCAAACTCCTTCAGAAGCTTAATTCCCTGCTCAACTGTGTTCCACTTCCTAGCTACCCATGGCAAGTCATGTCAGGAGGTGTATCTCATATTCACAGCCATCAGAAGGCATGTCCACAAGCTAACCACACCAAGATTGGTTGCCAGGTGTTTGTCCATTCCACTCTCCTTTGCAGGTGGGCCTAGCTGCTTTGCAGGCTTGTCTCCTACTTGTAGGGCATTTGCACCAATAGTATGGCGTCTCAGCAGCCAGCTTAGGATTGGCTCTCCTGGTTCCCTTGAATATTCCTTTCTAACTTCCCTAGCCTCTCAGGGGATCATTGGAGCCCTGGATGTCATCCTTCTTCTCCTCTTCTTGCTGGTCTGTTGGTGTCTGGCAAAACAAAAACTGTGCTAACAGAATTCCTAATCTCCAGAGAGCCATCCTCTGTCCTGGTAAGTAATCTTATGTTGTCCTCATATTTAGCTCTCAGTAAATCAGTCAGATCTTTAAGACTAAGTTTCTCCTCTTCCTCCTCATCCTGGACATCATATGTACCTGTTCCTAAGTCTTCCTTTGACCCATATTTTGGCACAATTTTTGCTTTCTTTTTGGCAGGGGCAGGTTTAACAGAAGATAGAGCTTGTAATGGATTTGAATTTTGGGGAACTTGAGCTGCTGGCACATTAGAATCAGAACCATCTTTTGCATTGGAATCAGAAATTGCTACCTGCCGGATCGAACTACCACCAGAAAAACTTTCTGCAGCCTTTAGCAGTTATTTTGGTGCATTGTCCATGATCTGTGTAAACAACTGTGGGATTGTTTTGGATACATTGCCCGAGCATACAGCCAGACTCTGTTTGAACTGAGATATTCTTTTGTTTTCGTTTCCTGGCATGATCTATCTGTTTTTTTAAAGTGACAGCAGACTTTTTCAGACTCAGAGCAGAAATTAAGAATAAAAGTATGATTAGTAAGAAAACGATGACACACGTTAAACATATCACCGTGGTCTTTGAATATAAATTTTGACAAGGGTCAGGAATACTGCTCTTTGGCAAAATGATGCATACCAATGCTGTAGAGTAGCTCATTTGATTACTAATATTTTCTGACTTATTAAAGGCATCAAAAATAGCATTTGAAGCCATCTCAGTTAAATTTAAGCCCACGTAAGAAAAGATATATTCACCAAAGTTCCAAAATATTCTTTCAATCTTTCTCCATGCCAAATCCCAGAGAAAAGCACCAATTTTGGCCACAAGTCATCTATGTAAAAACCACATAGTCACAGAAGGAATGATCAAGTACAACAGCCAGGTCAGCTTCATTTTAACTTCCAGGATTAATTAACAATCAAACAAATGTAATTAAACCTCAAGCCCCACATTGGGTAAGCCAACTAAAAAAACATGGTGGTTTAAACAGTTACCTGCCTCGCCCCCCCTCCCCTCCTCCCCACCTTTGATATAACCCCAGCTAGGGCTCAGTCAGCTGGAAGTTGATAAATAAAGCTTTATATGTACAGCAATGCACAATACAAGCAAATATTTACAATGTATAACAGATATTTATAGATATATACAGTGAAAAGGTAATACAGAAACACCACACCCCTCTCAGAGATCAAAATCCCTATGAGGGGATTCTAACCACCCCTACCACCCCCTTCCCCAGTCTTATCTCACCATCTATTGATGCAGCAGATAGATGAAGGGGTGTTAGAAGTAGGAAAGAAGTTAATAAAATTATTAAGAATCAGCTACAAAAAGGCAGAGACAAAGAAGCCGTGCAAGGAGCCAGCCACAGCCTATAGAAGTCTGAAGCCATCTCACTTATCTATTATTTGGGTTTCAACTCAAACAATTTTTTTTTCTTTTTCACTAGAGCTCTGAGGGAAGTAGCATTGTCAGTGCTTTCCTGTCAGCCTATAGACTAATTTCTAATTCAAATTCTCCGATTAGTTCAAACCAGCACAAGTCAATTTCAGACTTTTAATCATAGAATCATAGAATGGTTTAGGCTGGAAGAGAAGGCAAATATCATCCAGTTCCAACCCCCACCATAGGCGGGGACACCTGCCAATAGAATAGATCACTCAAGGCCTTATCCAGCCTGGCCTTGAAAACCTCCAAGGAGGCAGCATCTAGAACTTCTCTGGGCAGCCTGTGTCAGTGTCTCACCACCCGAACTGTAAAGAACTTCTTCCTAACATCTACTTTAAATCTCCTCTCTGCCAGTTTAAACCCATTACTCCTCATCCTGTCATTAGAAGACCTTGTAAATAGTCCCTCTCCAGCCTTCCTGTAGGTCTGCTTCAGATACTGGAAGGTCTCCTGGAAGCCTTCCCTTCTTCTAAGCTGGAGAACCCCAACTCTGGTAGAATGCCCTCATAGCAGAGGAGCTCCAGCCTTCTCAGCATTGTCATGGCCCTCCTCTGGACTCGCTCCAACAGCTCCGTGTCTGTAGTGGTTTAGCAGTTACCTGCCCCCCCACTTTTTATAAACCCTGGCTAAAACTCAGAAAACACTGAAAGTTAATAAATGAAGCTTTATATTTACATTAATGCACAATATACAAGCAAATATTTACAAGATATAATGGGTATTTACAAATATATACAATGAAAAGGTAATACAGACACCACACCCCTCCCAGAGACCCAAATCTCCAAGAGAGGGGTAACCAAACACCCCCTACCACCTTTCCCCCCTTCCCGAGTCTTATGTCACCACCTATTGATGCTGCAGATAAGCTGAAGTAGATCAGCCAGGGAGATTAGTAGCAGGAAAGTATTTAGTAGAATTACTCTGAATTAGCTACCAAGACAGAGGAGACCATGCAAGAGAAGCAGCCGCAATGCAGAATGGCCAGAAACCATCTACTATCTGATTGTTTTCAGAATAGTTCTTAAAAACAACTTTTTTTTCTTTCTCAGTAAAACTCTGATGAAGTAACACATTGTGTTTACCTCTCTCAGCCAATAGTCTAATTTCTCACTCAAATTCTCCAATTAGCTCAAACCAACAGAGTGTCATAGAATCATAGAATGGTTTAGGTTAGAAGGGACCTCAAAGATCATCTAGTTCCAACCCCCCACCATAGGCAGGGACACCTCTCACTAGAACAGGTCGCTCAAGGCCTCATCCAACCTGGCCTTCAACACCTCCAGGGAGAGAGCAGCCACAACCTCCCTGGGCAACCCGTTTCAGTATCTCACCACTCTCACTGAAATGAACTTCCTCCTAACATCCCGTTTAAATCTCCCTTCTTCCAGTTTAAACCCATTCCTCCTCATCCTGTCATAATAAGACTTTGTGAATAGTCCCTCCCCAGCCCTCCTGTGGGCCCCCTTCAGACATTGGAAGGCTACTATAAGGTCTCCTCGAAGCCTTCTGTTCTCCATGCTGCAGAGCCCCAACTCTCTCAGCCTGTCCTCATAGCAGAGGTGCTCCAGCCCTCTGAGCATCTTTATGGCCTTCCTCTGGGCTCGCTTCAAGAGTTCCATGTCATAGAATCATAGAATGGTTTAGATTGGAATGGAACTCAAAGATCATCCAGTTCCAACCCCCTGCCATAGGCAGGGACACTTCCCAATAGAAGAGGTCACTCAAGGCCTCATCCATCCTGGCCTTGAACACCTCCAGGGAGGGAGCAGCCACAACCTCCCTGGATGGCCTGTGCCAGTGTCTCGCCACCCTGACTGTAAAGAACTTCTTCCTAACATCGTTTAAATTTCCTGTCTTCCAGTTTAAACCCATTACTCCTCATCCTGTCATTACAAGACCTTTTAAATAGTCCCTTCCCAATCTTCGTTGTAGGCTGGCTTCAGATACTGGAAGGTCTCCTGAAAGCCTTCCCTTCTTCCCTTCTTCTAAGCTGAAGAACCCCAACTCTGGTAGCTTGTCCTCATAGCAGAGGAGCTCCAGCCTTCTCAGCATCATCATGGCCCTCTTCTGGACCCTCTCCAACAGTTCCATGTCCTTCTTGTGTTGAGGGCTCCAGAACTGCACACAGTACTCCAAGTGGCAGTGAGCGTGTCTGTGCTTGGTTCTGCAGATGCCTTTTCACTGTGTACAGATCAAGTAATAAATATTTATAGTTATGCAACCTCATAAAGCATCATATGAAAATATTCAGCCAAGAAAACAAAACAGAAACCAAGAGACAGCTTAAAGAAAACAATCAAAACCACCAAAAAACCAAACCAAAACCAAACAAAGAAAAAACCCCAAATATCCAAACAAACCTAACAGAAAAAAAAAAAAGGAGCAGAATACATTTTAATGTAAGAAGTGTTATGTGACAGAATAAAATGTCATGACACTGAGATCCATATTCAAACATGCTAAAGGCAAACCCTGTCTGGCTGTGCAGTTCATCACCCAAGGGCTTCCAGCTTTTTTTATCAGCCTCAGTGGCAGTTCCAGTGTCAACTTACAGCCATCTAACAGCTTACAAAGTCTTCAGCAACTCAAGTACAGCCAAATGTAAAAATAATACTGAAAAATGGTTTTTTTAGTGTCTTTTCTCTTTCTGCATGAGCAAACAACTTTCTGTTAGGGTTAGTGCACAGCCACTTGACACCACTTCCTTATTGGCCATTTTATTCTAAGTTTATTAATTGTATTGTGAAAATAAACTAAGTCAATGAAAACTCTGGTTTAGAGGTTAGCATGGTGGTTTGGCCCTCATTATGGACCAATGTCCACCAAAGCTGCTCTATCTCTCCTCTTCTTAGATGGACGTGGGAGAGGGGAAAATGTAACCAAAGGCCCTTAATAAGATAAAAGCAACTTTAATAACACAAAGCCAAAGCAAAGGCTATGCATAGAAGCCAGAGCAAACACAGCTGTTATTCCCCACCAGCAGATGATGCTTGGCCACCCCAGGAAGCAGGTCTCTACATGTAGCAGTTGCTCCAGAGGACAGATGCCAACAAGGAATGCTCCCACACTGACTTCTTTCGCTTAGCTTTTATACCTGAGCTGACATCACACAGTATGGAATATCTCTTTGGTCAGTTTGGGTCAGCTGGCCCAGCTGTGTTCCCTCACAAAGTTCTGCCCATCTCTTAGCATAGTCTTGGGGTGGGGAAATGTTGGAAAAGCAGAACCTGAGTGCTTTGTTCAGCAGCAGCCATACCCCTGCTGTGTTCCAAATACCCAGCTACAACAGTGCAAAGCACAGACCTAGAAAGTTGCTCTGGGGAGAATGAGCTCCAGCTTGGCCAAACCCAATAGTAACGTAACATGGCAGCCATTGCTCTCGTAATAAAATATGAAGTCTTTAATTTTGACATTCCAAAAAACTTCACAGATTGTTATGTTGTACAGCATTACTGTAAGACATTTCCCTAATCATTTTTTGCAACGTTGTAAAACACACTGTAACATCAAAAGCTTCTTGCAAGCTTTCTGAGAACTCAATTGTTCTCCCTGTATTAAGAAAATAACCTTGCTTAGCAACATTTGGGGGGGGTATCAGTGGTATCTTTCTCTTGGTTGGGAGTGCATCAAACAGTCATGCAAAATTTATGTAACAGTTTCCCCCCTGTATGTAGGTAGTACTGGATGCACACTGGAGAGGGGATTCTGTCCCTTTGCTCTTCAATGAGACCCCACCTGGAATACTGCATCCAGTTCTGGTGCCCTCGTTGTAAGGGTGACATAGATCTGTTGGAACAAATCTAGAGGAGGTCATAAAAATGATTCAAGGGATGAAATACCTCTGCTAGGAGGATAGGCTGAGAGAGCTGGAGAAGGAAAGACTCTGGGGGGACCTTAGAGCTGCCTGACAGTACCTGAAGGGATACTACAGGAAGGCTGCAGAGGTTTTTTTTTTTTACAAGAGTGTCCAGTGACAGGACAAGGGGAAATGGATTGAAATTGGAGAGTTGTTTTGGGTTGGATCCAAGGAAGCAATTCTTCACTAGGAGGGTGGCAAGACTCTGGAATGGATTGTGCAGAGAGATTGTAGATGCCCCTTGCCTGGAGATGTTGAGGGCCAGGTTGAATGGGGCCTCAAGCTAGCTGGGCTAGTTGAGAGGTGTTCATGGCAGGACATTGAATGAAATGATCTCTGAGGGCTCTTCCAGCCTAGGCCATTCCATGATTCTATGATGTGTGTGAAGTGGAATTTTGACTAATCAGTTGCATAAGCAGAGATGGAAAGGATCTCTGGTACTGTTCTAGGAATGCTGGGTATCCCATCACATTGCTTGATTATTTCCTTGAAATCTTCTGTATATTCTGTGATGCCAAAGCAGTATCATTTAGAAAATTGCCATTTAAATCCATATATCTTACTGTGATATTAAGTGTACTTAAACCCCATAAAATGCCTTCTGATTTATTTTTCATTTAGTACACTTAATAAAAGAGCAATGATGTTCTTTCAAGTGAAAGTCGTGGAGGGAAAATTGCTCCTACTTTTAAAATATACTCCTCAATTTACTGTACCATTTATTGCACTGCAGAAGTCATTTACCTTTTGAAATATCCACTTAGAATAAAATTATTGCTTAATTTCTTTATGCAATACTGGAGATTGGTCATGTTCATAACTTTAAGTGAAATGTTGTACATGCTTATGACTAGTGATAGAATTGAGATTTAATTTATCCCTGGTATTGTTTTGTATTTTGCTTTCTGGATATTTTGTCATCTTCTGCAGCCTTTGGAGAGGCATTCAAGAGCGAGGGAAAATGTTGCAGTGCTGAAAGTGATGTTATCTCCAAGTGGTTAATGATCCACTGCTGTAGATGTACAGCCTGTGGAAGCCTCTGTTGTTTTGGAGATACACAGGGACAGTACCTCTGGTTCCCTAACATCTCTAGGAGGACATGCATTCCTGCCCTTCCTCCATGCTTGGAAGACAGCTAGGAAGAAATGCAAAATTAACTTTAAGCCTTCAGTCTGTTTGAAGTTTAAGCACCATTTCTGCATTAGGTGCCTTCTGTTCTCCTCACATCCTTGTGTGCAAACCTTTCACAGAATCATGGAACTTTAGAGGTTGAAAGGGTCCTCCAAGCAGCATCACCCAGGGTAGTTTGCCCAGGATTGTATCCAGCTGGGTTTCAAAATTCTTCATAGAAGGAGACTCCACAACCTCTCTGGGCAGCCTGTTTCAGTGCTCTGTCACCCTCGCTGTAAAGAAGTTTCTCCTTATGTTGAGGTGAAACCTTCTATATTCCAGTTTCTATCTATTACTCCTTGTCTTATTACTATGCACCACCTAAAAGACCTTGGCCTCTTCCACTTGATACCCACCCCTCAAGTATTTGCATACATTGATGAGATCCACTCTCAGCCTTCTCTTCTGCAGACTAAACAGCCCCAGGGCTCTCAGTCTCTCTTCATAGAGTAAAATCAGTACTGTGTTCTGTTGAACACAGATGAGTCCCAGATTGAGAAGTAGACCTGTAACCATGACATTTCAGAATCTAATTTCTCTATTTTGGTGACTTTCATAGAAAATCTCCTCAATGTACAAGTAACAATATGTGTTTTCTAAATTGCCAGCCTTATATAGTACCTCTGGGAGCTGCAAATCAGGCTGTGGTGCAACTTTAATGATGTTTCTGTGCTTAAATGGCATTTTTCATTATATAATTGCCCTCCACTTACACCTATGCAGTCCTGTTAGTCAATGTGAGTAGCTGCAACTGTTTGGAACTGCTGATTTGGTACATAAGAGCACAGCTGAAATCACTACTTTGTCTTTGTTGTCCTGCAACTATGGCCTGGGTTTATGTTTCCTCATGGAGCAGTTTGGTTACTCTCTATCTGAACATTACACTTGCCACAGTATTTCATGGGATGAAACCTCCAGACAGCCCTCCTTCCTGCCCCCTCAGAAGCAAACATTCCCAACAGCACTTCATTACAGGGATGTGAGGGAACAGGAAAACTTGCACTTTTAGTTTGGGTTTAAAATTTTAGTCTCAGGCTACTTGCTACTGCCTTTGACCAGTTCTTTCTTACTTTTTTTTTTCTTTTTTTTTTTTTTTCCATATCTGATATTTAAGTCTTAGGCTTCTCATATTTTCAAATATATCTGCTTAGTTTGAAAGGCTTACAGCTCAGACTGGGAAGGCTCAGGAGTAAGGAGCTACAGTGACTACTTCACCCTTAACCTTATAGCTTTCATCAAAATTAAGAACTGCCTATATTCTTTCCCAAACCAGAGCATTTCTTGCAAGTCTTCCAATCTGAAATCATAGAATCATAGAATCAGTCAGAGTTGGAAGGGAACACAAGGATTGTCTAGTTCCAAACCCCCTGCCATGGGCAGGGACACCTCACACTAGATCAGGCTGTCTAGAGCCTCATCCAGCCTGGCCTTAAACACCTCTAGGGATGGGTCTTTGTATTAGCTTAACCTAGCCCCCCAAGCTCAAAAGCTCAATGAATACTTAATTTGATTTTGAATTAAAAAATAACTTTAACAATAAATAGAAGGTAAGGGGAGTTACAGAGAACGGGAAAAAGGGAACTAAAATACAGGGTACAGATATAAGGGGAATTATAGAGGGTACAGGGAAAGGGAACAAAATAGTAAAATATAAACTGTGGATGGAAGTTGAATCCAAGCGGTGAAATTGATGATTGGTGGTGGATGCAGAGGAATGCAAGATTGATGGTGAAATGCAGTGAGTTATAGAGTTCCAATATATGGTTGCTCTCCCCAAGTGTTTGCTGGAGAGCACATGGTGAGCAGCAGCAGGTCAGCAAGATGCTGGGCAGGCGAGGAAGAGAAGAGGCCAAGAGAGAGAAACAGGAAATTCATCCCCCCTTTATAATAGTCTCAGCAGGAAGTGGAGGGGGCTAAACATGAGACCTGGGGGCAAGTCATACCACCCCCAGGGAGGAGTCAGGATACAGTTCCAGGTAAGATTAACCTCTTACATTCCACCCCTGGATTAGACCATGCCACTTCCCTGCAGACAGTCTCCTCATCAGATGTGTTCATAGTGTAAGATGTGTGTTAAAACTTCTTGGTTTGAGTCTTTTTATAGTTCCAGCAATACTCCAAGACAGTGTGTTTCTCCAGGGCAGGTTGGTGTGAGCAGGGCAGGAACCATGGAGGAAGGAATCCAGGAACAGGAACAGTCCTTTGTCTTCAGGGAAGCTCAGGAACAGTCTTTTATTCTTGAAGGAAAACTCAGGGTACAGCCTCTCGCTGTATGGCATCAGGTAAGAACAGGTGCATGTGAGATGCTGTAGCCTTCCTCCAGATTCTGCTGTGGGTATGGGATCCATTGGATGCCTGTGGTGCTGAGGTAGCTATGAAAAGACTTTATAGCAACTTTTAAAACTATTATAGATTAACTATATTACATGAAGCTTTGTTACTGGCTCAGATTTAAACCTTTTCAGCCAGAGTGAGATTTCTCTGGGGAACACACTGAATGCTACCAGTTTCAAGCATGACACAGTATTTGTGACCAGGGCCTTCTGCAGAAACCACACCTTTTATGGGTCTTCCCTCACCAGGAGCAGGAGCAACCCACAGAGTTTTCCCCAAGAGATTCCTTTCACAGACCATGCGAACCTCATCTCCCTCAACTATAGGCAATAGGGCAGACAGAGCACGACCAGCTTGGTTGACTCATCCCCTGGTGTTCACCAGCTATGTGGTTTCTGCTAGGTGTTTTTCCCAGTTCTTGAGGGTGTCACTGCCCATAGCTTTCAGGGTGGTTTTTAGCAAGCCATTGTTGCGTTAAACCTCCCCTGCAGCTTGTGCATAGTATGGCATATGGGAATCCCACTCAGTCCCATGCCCTTTTGCCCAATTGCTTACAAGGTTGTTTTTGAAATGGTACCATTATCTGACTCAATTCTCTCTGAGGTACCATGTCTCCACAGTCTATGCCTTTCCAGGCCCAAGAGCATGTTACAGGCAGTGGCATGAAGTACTGGGTAGGTTTCCAGCCACCCAGTGCTTGCCTCTGCCATAATCAGCACATACTGTTTGCTGTTATGGGAGTGAGGCAGAGTAATGTATTCTATCTGCCAGGCCTCCCCATACTTGTACTTGGACCACCTCCCCCCGTACCACAGAGATTTCATGTGCTTAGCCTGCTTTATGGCAGTGCAGATGTCACACACATGGATAACTTGGCCTATCACATCCATGGGTATGTCCACTGACCTGTCCCTAGCCCACTGATATGTAGCATCTCTCCCTTGGTGACTGGAAGAATCATAGGCCCACCACACTAGGAACAGTTCATGTTTGTGTTTCCAGTCCAAGTCTATTTGGGAGATTTTGTCAGCTAAGTCGGCTTGGTGGTTATTCTTTTCTTCTTCAGTGGCTCTGCTCTTTGGAATGCGAGCACTGATGTGCCTGATCTTAACAAGGAACTTGTCCAGGTGGGCAAAAATGTCTTGCCAGAGATCAGCAGCCCAAATAAGTTTGCCTTTTCTCTGCCAATCATTTCGTTTCCACTCCTTCAGCCACCCCCATAAGGCATTTGCCACCATTCATGAGTCAGTGTAGATGTACAGCACTGGCCACTGTTCTCACACTGCAAGGTCCAGGGCTAGCTGGATGGCTTTTACCTCAGCATATTGGCTTGACTTGCCCTCCCCATTAGCATATTGGCTGGACTCACCTCTGCAACTGTGTGTGCAGGGTTCCAGATGGCAGCCTTCCATCTCTGCTTACTGCCTACAAGACAGCAAAATCCATCTGTAAAGAGAATGTACCTCTTTTCATCATCAAGAAGGTCATTATATGGGGTGGCTTCCTCAGTCCAGGCCACTGCCTTCTCTTCTGGGGGCATTCTGAAGTCAGTGCCCTCTGGCCAGTTGGTTATGACCTCTACTATGCCAGGGTGTTCAAAGCTTCCCATTCTAGCCCTCTGCTTTATCAGAGCTGTCCACTTGCTAC
Organism: Psilopogon haemacephalus; assembly: GCA_013396835.1. NCBI lineage: Eukaryota > Metazoa > Chordata > Aves > Piciformes > Megalaimidae > Psilopogon > Psilopogon haemacephalus. Next base: position 11,776 of record VWZI01022980.1, read on the forward strand.
AAGTGGCATCTGTGGCATGGTGTGGAGTGGAACTTTTCCCTTTAAACATACATTTTATAAACTTTTCCCCTTTAAACCAGGGAGTTTGGGACCTAGAACGAATGGCAACTCAGTCCCAATTACCTCAGAAGCAACTCGAACCCACTCATACACATCTATAATCTCCTTTTCTGTGGGGGTGTAGTTAGCATCTGTGCCCTTGTATGCTTTGCTCCAAAACCCAAGTGGGTGGCCTCGTGTTTCTCCTGAAGCTCTTTCCCATAAGCTCCAGCTGGGTCCATTCTCACCGGTTGCAGTGTAGAGTATGTTCTTAGTATCTGGACCAGTTCAAACAGTCCCAAGGCCATGGCATGGACCACTTCTCACTTTATCTAGTCAAATGCCACCTTTTGCTCAGGTCCCCACTCAAAGTTATTCCTCTTTCTTGTTACACTGAAAAGGGGCTTCAAAATTTGACCGTATCTGGGAATGTGCAATTTTCCAAAAACCCACAAACCCCAAGAAGGTTTGGATCTCCTTGTTAATGGGCTCCACCATAGTGGCCACCTTATTAACCACCTCTAGGGAAACATGATGGTGGCCATCTTGCCATCAAACTCCCAGAAACTGGGTTTCTCTGGCAGGTCCCTTCACTTTGCTTTTCTTAATAGCAAGGCCAGCATCTAACAGAATGGTGATTATCTGCTTGCCTTTCTCAAAAGCAATGACCATTCAAAGACTTCCTCTGCTGCTTCACCCCATACAATGATGTCATTGATGAATGTAAAGTGCTCAGGAGCAACACCCTTCTCCAGTGCAGTCTGGATCATGCTGTGGCAGATGGTTGAACTGTGTTTCCAGCCCATTGGTAGCCTCTTCCAGTGATATTGGATGCCACTCCAGTTGAAAGCAAAGTGCTGCCTGCATTCTTCTGTGATGGGAATGGAGAAGAATGCATTAGCAATGTCAATAATGGCACACCGCTTGGCCTCCTTTGATTCCAGTTCATCCTGGAGCTCCAGGATATCTGGAACAGCAGCACTAATTGGTGGAGAAATTTCATTTAGGCCTCTGAAGGCAACTGTATGTATCCACTTGCATTTCTCCTTTTGCACTGGCCACATGGGGCTGTTTAAGGGTGAGTGAGTCTTGCTGACGACATCCTGCTTCTCCAACTGGCAAATCATGGAATCATAGAATGGTGTAGGTTGGAGAAGACCTCAAAGATCATCCAGTTCCCACTCCCACTAGAACAGATTGCTCAAGGTCTCATCCAGCCTGGCCTTGAACACCTCCAGGAAGGGAGCAGCCACAACCTTCCTGGAAAACCCGTTCCAGTGTCTCACCACTCTCGCTGTGAAGAGCTTCCCTCTAACATCCCATTTAAATCTCCCCTCTGCCAGTTTAAACCCATTATGCCCTCATCCTGTCATTACAAGACCTTGTAAATAGTCCCTCCCCAGCCCTTCTGTAGGCTCCCTTCAGATACTGGAAGGGTACTATAAGGTCTCCTCAAAACCTTCTCTTCTCTGGGCTGAAAAGCCCCAATTCTCTCAGCCTGTCCTCATAGCAGAGGTGCTCCAGCCCTCTGAGCATCTTCACAGCCCTTCTCTGGACTCTCTCCCACAGTTCCACATCTTTCTTGTGCTGGGGGTTCCAGAACTGCACACAGTACTCCAGGTGGTGTCTCAGGAGAGCAGAGTAAAGGGAGAGAATCACCTCCCTTGCCCTGCTGGCAGCACTTCTCTTAATGCAGCCAAGGACATGGTTGGCTGTCTGTGCCGCATGAGCACACTGATGGCTCATGTTGAGCTTTTTGCCCTTTTCCTCAGAGCTGCTCTCCAGCCACTCACCATCCAGCCTGTATTTGTGCTTGAGATTGCACCGACCCAGGTGCAGGACCTTACACTTAGCCTTGTGTAAAGCCAACTTCATGAGGTTGGCCTGGGCCCACCTCTATAGGTCCCTCTGGATGGCATCCCTGCCCTCCAGCAAGTCAACTGTGCCACACAGCTTGGTGTCATCTGCAAACTTGCTGAGGGTGCACTCGATTCCTCTGTCCATGTCACTGACAAAGATGTTAAATAGCACTGGTCCCAGCACTGACCCCTGAGGGACGCCACTTGTCACTGGTCTCCAGGTGGACATTGTGCCATTGATCACCACTCTCTGTGTGCGACCATCCAGCCAATTCCTTATCCAGCGAGTTGCCACCCATCAAGTCTGTGTTTTTCCAGCTTGGTTACCAGGATGTCATGCAGGACAGAGTCAAACGCCTTACTCAAGTCCAGGTAGATGGCATCAGTTGTTCTTCCCTTGTCCACTGCCTCCATGTCCTCATCATAGAAAGCCACCAAATTTGTTAGGCAGGATTTGCCCTTGGTGAAGCCATTGCTGGTTACCATCAGACACCTCTGCTTTGTTCACCATCTGCTGCAGCAGAGCCTTGAGGAGGATCTGCTCCATGATCTTGCCAGGTACAGAGGTGAGACTGACTGCTCTGTAGTTCCTGTGGTCGTCCTTTTTTCCCTTCTTGAAGATAGGTGTTATGTTTGCCTTTCTCCAGTCAGCAGGAACTTCAACCAGTCTGACATGACCATTCAAATACGATAGATGGTGGTTTGGCAACTTCATCTCCCAGTTCCTTCAGGACCCGTGGGTGGATCTCATCAGGCCCCAGGGACTTGTGCATGTTCAGATTCCTTAGGTGCTCACAAACATGATCTTCAATTACAGTGGGCAGGTCTTCACTTCCCCAGACCTTACTTTTGCCCTCTGGAGTTTGGACATTGTGGCTGGAGTGCTTGCTGCTGAAGACTGAGACAACAAAGTCATTGAGCACCTCAGCCTTATCCATGTCCCCTGTCGCCAGCTCCCCATTTTCCTTCTGAAAGGGTCCCACATTCTCCCTAGTCCTTCTTTTCTCACTAATATACCTGAAGAAATTCTTCTTGTTCCCCTTAGTGTCCCTAGCCAGATTCAATTCTAGCTGTGCTTTAGGTTTCCTAACCTGATCTCTGGTTGCACGAACAACGTCTTTGTATTGGTCCCAGGTTCCCTGTCCTTTCTATGATTCTCTGTAGGCTTTCTTCTTGTGTCTAAGCATGTGTAGGAGCTCTCTATTCATCCATGCAGACCTCCTTGCATTCTTACCTGCCTTCCTCTTTTTTGGGGACACATTGCTCATGGGCCTGAAGGAGGTGATCCTTGTGCAATGACCAGCTTTCCTGGGTCCCACTTCCTTCCAGAGTTTTTTTCCCATGGCACCCTGCTTAGGAAATTCCTGAAGTAATTGAAGTCTGCTCTTCTGAAGTCCAGAGCACTGAGTTTACTGTGTACCCTCCTTGATGCCTTGAGGATCTTAAACTCTACGATTTCATGGTCACTGCATCCAAGGCTACACTTCAGCTTCACTTCACTCACCAGCCCCTCCTTGTTAAGTGAGAACTAGGTCCAGCACAGAACCTTTTCTTGTGGGTTCCTCTACCACTTGAAACAGAAAGTTATCATCAATACATTCCAGGAACCTCTTAGATTGCTGCTGCTGTGCTCTGTTGTCCAGATGTCAGGGTGGTTGAAGTCCGCCATGAATTCCAGGGCCTGTGAGCGTGAAGCTTCTCCTATTGGTTTGTAAAGGGCCTCATCTGCTTCACCTTCCTGATCAGGAGATATGTAGCAGACTCCTACTGTGATGTCCCCTTCCTTTGCCTTCCCTTTAACGTTTACCTCTATGCTCTCTGTTTTGATGTTGGACATCCCCAGGTTGAGCTCCATGGATTCCAGTTTATCATTCATGTAGGGGGCAACACCCCCTCCCCTTCTCCCCTGCCTGTCCCTCCTGAAGAGTCTATATCCATCTATCCCTATGCTCCAATCATGAGATACATCCCACCATGTCTCAGTGATGCCAATGACATCATAATCCTGTAGACTTGCACATATTTGTAATCCCTCTTGTTTGTTCCCCATGCTTCCTGTGTTAGTGTAGAGGCATTTCAGTTGTGCCTTTGTTGGACCTGACTTACTCACTGATAAGAGGGACAGGGATCTGCTGGAAAAGGTCCAGCAGAGGGCTACGAGGATGATTAGGGGAATGGAGCACTGCCTGATGAGGAGAGGCTGAGTGCCAGGGCTTTCTAGTCTGGAGAAGACTGAGTACCAGGGATTGAAAACTTGATTACACTCTGGGGAACATCTTTGTCAGCAATGTGGACAGTGACATTGAGGCAGTCTCAGCAAGTTCACCATCATCAAGCTCTGTGCTGTGACTGGCAACTGTACAGAAGGATCCATCCAGAGGGATCTGCACAGGCTGCAGAGATGTGCCCAAGGCAACCTTATGAGGTACAACAAGACCAAGTGCAAGGTCCTGCAGCTATGTTAGGGCAATCCCAGCCATCTGTATAGGTTAGGTAGGGACTGGCTTGAAAGCAGCCATGAGAAAATGACGTGGAGGTATTGGTGGAGAAGAAGCTCAGTATGAGACAGCAGTGTGCACTTGCAGCCCAGAGAGCCAACCAGAGCCTGGCTGTGTCAAGAGAAGTGTGCCCAGCAGGGCAAGGCAGGTGATTTTGTCCCTCTGCTCAACATTGGTGCGACCCCACGTGGAGCACTGTGTCCAGTTCTGGAGCCACTATTACAGAAAAGATCTGGAGGTGCTGGAAGGTGTCCAGAGAAAGGCCACATGGATGATCAGAGGGTTGGAGCTGCTCTGCTATGAGGATAGGCAGAGAGAGTTGGTGTTGTTCAGTCTGGACAAGAGAAGGCTTCTAGGAGATCTTATTGTGGACTTCCACAATCTGAAGAGGGGCACAAGAAAGCTGGGGAGGGACTTTTTAGGGTGTTGGGCAGTAGTAGGACTGGGGAGAATGGATCCAAGCTAGAGGAGCGCAGATTTAGACTGGATGTTAGGAAGAAGTTGTTCAGCATGAGGGTGGTGAGAGACTGGCACAGGCTGGCCAGGGAGGTGGTGAAAGCCTCATACCTGAATGCTTTTAAGGCCCAGCTGGATGTGGTTCTGACCAACCTAATCTAATGGTAAGTGTCCTTTGCCGTGGCAGGGAAGTTGGAACTGGATCATCCTTGAGGTCTCTTCCAATCCTGACAACTCTCTGAAACATTCATGCAGAGCTCACTGTTGTGAGTAATCTAATAAAATGTTTTACTTGTAATAATATTCACTTAGAACGGACGAAAACAAGGCATAATTCAAGCAAATTAAATTGTCTTCCAAATGCAATTGAGCTTTTTCAGCTTTCCAACCTCTGTAAATGAGATCTCCCTTTGGCACCCTGCAGCCTTAGGAGCCAAATCCTGAGGAGAGTTCTCTACCTTGTAGGGTTTACTGATGAGCATCATCTTTGAGCTAAATCCCAGGGCTATTTTTTCCCTTCCTGACTCTTCAACTTTTGCAGTGCCAGCTTTTTACTATCCCTGCACATTTTCAATTTTCTGTATTTTGCTGCAGCATTGCTGCTTTCATTTCTTTTTAGAAAGTATTACAGCAATATTTCCAAGGAATCATCCCCCTTTGCAGGGCTCTTCAGCTGCTTTTTGGTTCCTGTTTTTTGTGGTGCTGTTGATCCTGCTTGCATCAATGGCTAATGCTTGGTGTGTCAATGAGAAACAAGGGAGAAAAATATATACTGTATCTTTCTGAATATCTAATGCTATTGCTAGAGGAAACAAACCTTTGTGATATCTGTGGCGAAGTCGCAACAGCCAGGAATGTGACATGTGCTTGGGAGGGAGAGTCAGTCTAATGCAGGGTAGAAAGATGCTGCAGAAGGACCTGGCCAGGCTGGGTCAATGGGCAGAGGCCAATGGGCTGGGATTCAACAGGACCAAGTGCAGGCTCCTACACTTTGGCCACACTAACCCCATGCAGGTGCAGGCTGGAAGATGAGTGGCTGGACAGAAATCTGGCAGAGAGGGACCTGGCAGTGCTGCGTGACAACAGGCTAGGCATGAGCCAGCAGTGTGCCCATCTGGCATGGAAGGCCAATGGCATCTTTGCTTGTACCAGGAACAGTGTGGCCAGCAGCAAAAGGGCTGTCATTCTGCCATGTACTGGCATTAGGGAGGACTCACCTCAATCACTGTGTGCAGCTCTGTGCCCTCACTGCAAGAGAGAGATTGAGGGGCTGGAGCAGGGCCAGAGAAGAGAGACAAGACTGGGGAGGGGGCCGAAGAGGAAGGGTGCAAAGGAGAGGCTCAGGGAGCTGGGGGTGTTCAGCCTGGATAAGAGGAGACTCAGGGGGGATCTTATCACACTCTGCAACTACCTGAAGGGAAGCCGTAGTAAGGTGGGGGTCAGGCTCTGCTCCCAGGCAATTTGTGCCAAGAGGAGAGGGCATGGCCTGAAGCTGTGCCAGGGGAGGTTTAGGTTGGATATTAGAAAGCACTTCCTGATGGGACCTGGACAGGCAGGACAAATGGGCATAGTCCAACACCATAAGTTCAAACAAGTCCAATTTCTGCACTTTGGCCTCAACAACCCCATGCAGTGCCACAGGCTGGGGACAGAGTGGCTGGAGAGCAGCCAGGCAGAGAGGGATCTGTGGGGACTGGTTGACAGTAGCTGAACATGAGCCAGCAGTGTGTGCAGGTGGCCAAGCAAGCCAATGGCATCCTGGCCTGTATCAGGAATAGTGTGGCCAGCAGGACCAGAGAGGGCATTCTGCCCCTGTGCTCAGCACTGGTTAGGCCACATCTTGAGTCCTGTGTCCAGTTCTGGGCCCCTCAATTTAGGAAAGATGTTGAGGTGCTTGAATGTGTCCAGAGAAGGGCACCAAGGCTGTTGAGGATGCTGTGAGGAGAGGCTGAAGGAGCTGGGGATGTTCAGCCTGGAGAAGAGGAGGCTCAGAGGAGACCTTATTGCTGTCTGTAGCCAGGTGGGGTTGATCTCTTCTCCCAGGCGAGCAGTGACAGAAGAAGAGGACACAGCTTCAAGCTGTGCAAGGACAGGTTTAGGCTGGATGTTAGGAAGAAGTTCTTCATAGCAAGAGTGACTTGCATTGGAATGGGCTGCCATGGGAGGTGTTGGAGTCACCATCCCTGGAGGTGTTTAAGAGGAGACTGGATGATGCTCTTAGTGCCGTGGTTTAGTTAATTAGAAAAGTTAGGTGATAGGTTGGACACAGTGATCCTAGAGATCTTTTCCAACCTGGTTAATTCTGTGGTTTGAGAAAGGGAAATTAGACACTGGAATGGAATGCCCAGGCAGGTGGTGGAGTCGCTGTCCCTGGAGGTGTTTAAGGAAAGCCTGGATGTGGCACTCAGTCCTATGGTCTGGTCGATGTGGTGGTGTTAGGTCATAGGACGAACTTGATGATCTGAGAGGTCTATTAGAGCCTCAATACTTCTGTGATTCTGTATCATTTTTGGCAATATGAAGTCACATTTCTATTTCAGGCCTAATTATAACAGTAGATCATATGAAAATACAGCTGTTCTGTTTGTCATCACTGTAGTAAGCCGGTATGGATTTGTAATTATACCCACGTGTAAAACTTACAGTTCTCTTCCACACTTACAACAAAGGGCATTCCAGTACATAATGTTTCCATTTGAAACATAGCTAGGAAAAATGTAGGAGAATTATTTATTTTAGTATTTGTTTTAAATTATTAAACATGTTGATTCCCATTGATTCATTCATTCCATTAGAGTGATAACTTTAATAGTTGAAAAATTAATTAATAGAACTAATTTGTTCTTCTTTCTGGCATTTATTCTTTAGTGCAGCATGCCCCCAGCCACATTTCAAGTGAGGGGTATCTTGTGCAATACAGAGGTGGGTAGCCTTCAGTTTTCCCATTTCCCCCTCTTCCTCCCTCCCAACCCCTACCACCCACCCAGTACTGGGGCTGGAGTTAGCTGTGATTTCAAGCTGAGCACTAGCATGGAGGCAGATCAACTCTATTAGTGAGACCTGGTGCTGCCACATCAATCAAATCCCCATTCTCACCTTCCTGAAATACTTCTTTAAGTCCATGTTTTTCTAACAGTAAAGCTGAATTTTGAGTGGAAATGAGGCTATTAGTTTTAATTTCTGAAATCTTTATAGGTTAGTGAGGATGAAGCTCATGTGTGTGCGTGAAGCTCACTTGCTTTGAAACTTACTTTTCTGTAGGTTGCAGCATTTAGTAACTAAATTTTAAGCAGTGGATTTGGTTCAGACTATTTTTGAGTCCCTGGGGATGCAGTTAAGAACTAGGACATAAGGAATGCCCAGCCTTTCCATGAGTTTTCAGCTTGCAGGAAGGAGAATTTTGTTCAAAGCAGTGCTGAGAATCACAGATCACAGAATCACAGAATGTCAGGGGCTAGAAGGGACCTTGAAAGTTCATCCAGTCAAACTCCCCTGCCAGAGTAGGATCACAGAGAACAGATCACACAGGAATGCATCCAGGAAGGTTTTGAATATCTCCAGAGAGGAAAACTCCACAGCCTGCTTGAGCAGCCTGTTCCAGTGTTCTGTCATCCTCACAGCAAAAGAAAAAATCCTTCTTGTTTAAATGAAACTTCCTATGCCTCAGCTTCCACCCATTGCCCCTTGTCCTGTCATTGGGCATCATTCAGCAGAGCCTGGCTCCAGACTCCTGGCACTCATCCAGCACATCTTTATAAACATCCTAAGCTAGAAAGAAAGATGCACTCACACATGTATTTACTGATTTGTCACATCAGTAAAAGTCCAGCCTTTGTCCCAACCAAAATACTGCTCCAAGTAGTTCTAGAAAAGGGCTGGAACAGATGAGGACATGATTCACACAGGAACACAATTCATGACAGGGCTGGAAAGGCTCCAGATAAAAAGACTCCACAACCTCTCTGGGCAGCCTGTGCCAGTGCTCTGTCACCTTTACAGTCCTCATGTTGAAGTGGAACTTCCTGTGCTACAGTTTCCATCCCTTGCCCCTTTTCCTATGCCAGGGCACAAGTTAGCAGAAGCTGTCCCTGTCCCTTCCTTCCTGACCCCCAGCCCTCAGCTATGTATAGACATTGCTCAGATCTCCACTCAGCCTTCTCCCCTCCAAGTATCCCTCTGGAAAAGAACACAGGAACTCTACTATTGGTCTTTGCAATTAAACAATGTAGTTGTGAGCAGCCTTCGCCTTTGAGATGCACTTTTCAGATTCTTGTTTCTGAGTGTGCCCCTAGCATGGTTCATCCCTGCCCTTCTCCTTAAAACAGCACAAGCTGTATTTACAGCACAATAGATTTTGTCTAGATTTGGCTGGAATAGGAAGGAGGGCTAAGCACAGGGGTTAGAGTTTCAGGAAGATACAAGGAATCTGGATGCAGTTTCTTGCAAAAGTCAATGGGAGTTCTGCTCCAATGTCATGTAGGTATTTCTGAAAATCCCACTGAACAGCAAAGGCTTTGCAATCTTAGAGTTACTTAATGGTTCTGAAGGAAAGTGGAGTATGCATTTTGCTTTTTACTGCCTGCAAGTGCTTGTACGGCCAAACTCAGACATTGCTGAGCTGGTGCACTGTTGCTTTATCTTGGTAGCAAGTGACAGAACCAGAGGAAATGGTCATGAGCTGTACCAGGGGAGATTTAGGTTGGATATTAGGAAATATTTCTCACTGAAAACGTTCTCAGCCATTGGAATGGTCTGCCCAGAGCAGTGCTGCAGTCACCATTCCTGGAGGTGTTTAAGCAGCCTGTGGAACTGGCACTTAGGGACATTGTTTAGTGGTGACCCTGCAGTGCTGAGTTGAAAGTTGGACTGGATGAGCACTGGTCTGAGACAGCATATATTCTGTGGAAGTAAAAATAAACACAGGATACTCTTGAATCCTTAGGAGTTGGTCCACGTTTTGCTCTTTTGCTGCATTATTAACTAGAAAAAAAATCTGTTAGGAGAACCATATTCAAATCTCATGCTGGAAATTGCCTGGGCAAGTTCCTAATTCTTCCCCACGTAGTATTTCATGTGTCTCAAGTAACAGTAAAGAGGGAAATAGGAAAAGATTTTTGAAATATTGCTGCTATAGCCTTAATACTTATTTCCTTTATATGTGAAAAGAGCCTTAATGCCTTTGCAAGATTACACTGAGTTTCATTTTTTTTCTTTCTTTTTTACCCCCCTGAACTTTTAGAGAGTTGGCAAGAGATGGAGAAAGCTGCATAATTGAGAATCAACCCAAATTTTCCAGGCAGCAAAAAGTTTGAGCAAAATCATGTTGGAGAAGGAACTGTGTGAATTTGAAAGAACAGTATAGATGGAAAGAGAAAGCATTGTTAGGTTCAGTAGTGAAAAGATCATGAACTTTATTGCTTAAAAGAGAACTACTACAACTACAGATTCTCAGTAAAACAAAAAAAAAAAAAATCAGAAAAACAAAGCAGAGGGATGAGTCGTGAAATCAAAGCACAAAGTAAGTGAAGCCACGATAATGAATAGAATAATTGGAGCTGTGTAAGAGTGAGGAAACAATTTTCCTTTTAAGTAGAAATAAAAAAATTCTAAGGGTTTAATTTTAAATTTCCTAATGGATTTGACAGCAACCACGGGGTTCATTGTAGGATCAGCTCTGCTCCCATGTTCACTAGTTACTCTGCTCTTAGAGAGGCTTCTACCATGGGTATTTACTGAGGCTGCTGGAAAGGAGCTGTCAAAATGAGCTAACACATGTACACAATCCTTTTGTAGTGCCCTAGCATGTAATTTGGAGAATTATTAAGTAACCTAAAAACCAAACAAACCACCCAAAAAGCAAAAAGTATTTGTGTGGATGTTTTACTTTAAAGAAAGATCAGCTATCCGTACTGTAGAAGTCTTGCTGGCAGTAGTGAGAAACCAAATATTGTCGAGTTTACAGTTAGAAATGGAATTAAATTCCTTATGGAAGGAATTAATTCCTCTCCAAGACTAATGGATGTCAGTTTCCATTTAACTGGAAATCATACCTTCAGTTCAAAGATCGCCCCTGACTTCTGGTTATAATATGCTAATGACATAAAATCATCCAAACCTAAATCATTTTAGAGATTACATTTCCTGACCTCTGGTACCCTCAGCTAGTGTCAAGTAATAAAAGCATAAATCAGCTGCAGTTTTTCTTTCTGCATGCCTTGTGCACAGTGTGTCCAGTTTTGATAGACAACAGCTAATGGATCAGAAAAAGCCTCAAAAGACTTCTGAATCTCAATAGAAGTCTGATCCTTGTTACATTTCTAGTTTGCTGGTTTTCTGGAGAACTAAAATTAGTCTGTTCCAGGAGCATCATATACAGAGTAAAGATCAATGCATGCATTTCTTCTGTGACAAGTTGAAAACCAGTTTGCTTTAGCTACTGCAAGTTTTAGGGATGCGTATGTTGTTTTGGGGTGTCAGACCAAGTAGCTGTTTACATTACCTAGAAGGGGATTCAAATCAGCAGCATTGTTGAGATGTGGGAAATAAAGATTACTGCAGTCCTCCTGTGTAACATTCCAATAAGCCTTAAACTACCACAGTCTCACAGGCTGAAGTCTGGCCATAACTGTCGGTTCTGTCTCTTGCAGCTTTTCAAACAGAAAGCAGGAAGATGACTGTTCTCCTTATAAGGGGTTCTGGGCACAAAAAAAATATGAATTTTTATTGTTATACACATCTCACCTTTGCCAGCTGGCAAGTTATCCTAAACAGCCTAGCCAGGGTTATCCTAAACAGCCAGCCAGGGTTAGCCTAAATAACCACGCTGCTTCAGGCAGAATGGAACTTGAGCATTTCCCCTATGGAGAGGGACTGAGACCCCTGGGGCTGTTTAGTCTGGAGAAGGCTGAGAGGGAATCTGATCAATGTCTATGAATATCTGAGGGGTGGGTGTCAAGTGGCTGAGGCCAACCTTTTTTCAGTGGTCAGCAGCGACAGGACAAGGAGCAATGGATACAAACTTGAACATAGAAGGTTTCAGCTCAACATAAGGAGAAACTTCTTTACAGTGAGGGTGACAAAGCACTGTGTGTTTTGATCCTCTAGGATCAACTAGAACAGACAACACAGGAATGCATCCAGGCAGGTTTTTAATATCTCCAGAGGAGACTCACAACCCTCCTGGGCAGCCTATTCCAGTGCTCTGTCATCCTCACAGGGGAAATATTTTTCCTCCTGTTTGCATGAAACTTCCTATGCCTCAACTTCCACCATTGCCCCTTCTCCTGTCACTGGCCATCACCAAGCAGAGCCTGGATCCATCCTCTTGGCCCTCACCCTGCACATCTTTATCAACATGAATGAAATCACCCCTCAGGCTCCTCCTCTCCAAGCAGCTCCCCTAAACTCTCCTCATAAGAAAGATGTTCCACTTCCTTAGTCATCCTTATGTCTCTGCACTGGACTCTGTCAAGCAGTTCCCTGAAGTCTTTCTGAGGGACCCAGAACTGGACACAATATTTGGTGTCAGAGTAGAGGGGGAGGAGAACCTTTCTCGACCTAATGTCCTTCCAGTTTTAAAAACAGAGATTATGATTTGTAGTGTGGGGTGCCTGAAAACGAGGCATATCTTAAGGTTGCAGTCTGTTGAATAAAAAAATGTAGAAGCTCATGATAGAAAAACAAAGGAAGTGCATGATGGTTTGCTAGTGGCATCTTAGGTAATCAATTCTTTTCCTCTTAACCATACTCTTTCCCTCCTTTCTCTCCTGTGCATTGCTCCCTTGCTTTGCTCAGCTCCTCCTCCAACGGCTCTTTGGGTGGGTGCCAGCACAGCTTTGTGCAGAGAGAAGTGAATTCCCTGAGCCTGTGCTCTGAGCCACCCCCAGACTGTGTGAACAGCCCTGAGCCCAGGCTCCTGTAGCCTGTCTCTTTGGACATATTATTTCCTCTTGTTCAGGCTTTGCTACCAGCAGTCTTGTTTTGTCAGATGTGAGTGCACACAGGCCAGTTGTGTGCCTGTCTGAGAGACAGAACTGTTTTGTATGCCTGTGGCACACACAGGGGCAGTGTGAATGTTCTCCCATGTCTTTAGTTTTCTGCTGAGTGATTCTGAGCTCAATAGCACTGACCCTACATGCACAACATAAATTCTTGCACGGATTGTTTGCACCTAGCGTTAAGTATGTGTGTGATTGTTAGAATATAGCTCTGTATCTAATGACTTTGGCTATTCCAGCACTTTTAATCTAGTAATTGTAAAATTTTGGCTTTTTTTAACCCTGTTGTTGAAAAATCAGCTGATTTCTCGAGACATTTTTTTTTCAAGTGTTGCTAGAAGTTAGATTTTCATACTAGCAAAATTCATTCACAACATCATGAGATATTTTAGCTCTAGCATGAAATATATTTCTAAAAAATCCCAGTTCTTACTAGAGTCCATGTGTAATCACATTTCTTCTACAGCATTTATGTGTCCTGTATTTGTTATCCCTGATTTCAACAATCTAACAAATGAAGACTGAGAAATTCAATCTCTGGGTAATGATCTACTCTGTCCTGCTTAGACCACACCTGCAATACTGTGTCCAGTTTTGGGCCCACCAGTTCAAGAGAGACAGGGACCTGCTGGAAAGAGTTCAGTGAGAGCCACGAGAATCATTTGGAGACTTGAGCATCTCCCCTATGGAGACAGACTGAGAGCCCTGGGGCTGTTTAGTCTGGAGAAAAGAAGGCTGAGAGGGGATCTGATCAATGTCTATCAATAGCTGAGGGGTGGGTGTCAAGTGGCTGGGGTCAAGCTCTTTTTGGTGGTCAGCAGCAATAAGATATGGAGGAATGGCTACAAACAGAAACATAGAAGGTTTCAGCTCAGCATGAGGAGAAACTTCTTTACTGTGAGGGTGACAGAGCCCTGGAACTGGCTACCCAGAGATGTGGAGTCTCCTCTGGAGACTTTCAAACACACTTGGATGCATTGCTGTGTGGACTGCCCTAGATGATTCTGCTTTGACAGTGAGATTGGACTGAACGATCTCTGAAGGTCCCTTCCAACCTCTAAGGTTCTGTGATTCTGTGATCCGCTTGCAGAAAGGCTTATTCTTGGCATTCTTTTTTAACCACTGTAATCAACATTCCCATCCTTCAATCAATAGTAATGTCTGTATGTCCACCTGAATCTTAGTGGTGGAAAGATTGCTCCAAGTTGGAACAGGCTGCCCTAGGGGGTTGTGGAGTCTCCCCTTATGGAGATATTCAAAACCTGCCCAGATGCATTCCTGTGTGATCTGTTCTAGGTGATCCTGCTCTGGCAGAGGGGTTGGACTGGATGAGCTTTCAAGGCCTGTTCCAGCCCCTGACATTCTGTGATTCTGTGATTTTAACATGCGAGCTGAGCATATCATTGTGGTGGTTTACAGCAGAGTCATGGTGTAAATGTTTAAGATGGAAAACAGCATTAAGCCTTTTGTAGAAGGCATCAGACAATTAGCCTCAGTGATCTACAAAAGGTAGAATTTCAGCAACAAACAGTAACTAGGTGCAACATTGGTTGCTAAGCAGTGATTGTGGAATAGCCTGCAAATACACAGCTGCAGGCTGAAGAGATGGAGATAGCTACAAGTTTTGATGGACTGTGTATGATGACGGTGGGTCCCATGGATATTGGGCAATAGCCATCTTGCAATGGAAGTATCCTAATAGGGGAATCAAACTGTTACAGTGAGCCAGTGAAGATGTATTGCTTTGTAATCTGATGACATTTTCAAAACACCTCTGAATCTGTGGAGTCCTGCCTCACTGCTTGTGACAGCTTGCTCTTTTCACCTGGGTTCTAAAAGCAGATGGCAGAGAGAAATTTTCTATTCCAGATATTCTGTTTCATCTGTTCTGTGTTGGAAATATAGATGGGCTACTGTGGTGGTTTAGCAGTTACCTGCCCCCCCTCCACCTTTATAAACGCCAGCTAGGACTCAGGAAACACTAGAAGTTAATAAATGAAGCTTTATATTTACAGCAATGCACAATATACAAGCAAATATTTACAAGACATAACAGGTATTTACAGATACATGCAATGAAAAGGTAATACAGACACCACAGCCCTCCCAGAGACCAAAATCCCCAAGAGAGGGGTAACCAACCACCCCCTACCACCTTTCCCCCCTTCCCCAGTTTTATCTCACCACCAGTTGATGCTGCAGATAAGCTGAAGTAGATCGGCCAGGAGGATTAGTAGCAGGAAAGTAGTTAGTAGAGTTACTCTGAATTAGCTACCAAGACAGAGAAACAAAGGAGACCATGTAAAAAGAAACAGCCGCAGCCAAAACAGTCAGAAACCATCTCATATCTAATGTTTGGGTACAATTCTTAAAAAAACCTTTTTCTTCTTTCTCAGTAAAACTCTGGTGAAGTGACATAGGGTGTTTACCTCTCTCAGCCAATAGTCTAATTTCTCACTCAAATACTCCAATTAGTTCAGACCAGCATAATCCACCCCTGTCTACTTCACTCAAAGTTTACTGAGAATTATCTATCTAATCTAAACAACAAAATATTTACAATAATGAATATTTACAAATTCAGTTCGTTCCAGAATAGCCTTCTGGTGTGGCATATTCTAATCTCATGGAAGTAGATACTAGCAATGCTGCTCAGCCCAGGTGCACTCAGCACTGAAGGTATATTAAATTTTTGTAATTCTGTCTAGAATGTCTACAACCTTACAGCTTGCTGTGATTAGGAAATTATTACTGAAAGCATGAAATAAATAGCAGATGCTGTAGACGATGTTAAACAGCAAAGTAACTTTTCAGTTACAGTGTGATGTCCTGGAGAAGTTCATTTTCCATGGCAAGTGATCATTCTCTGTTTATTAAACAAACACTAAACAAACAGGGAAGTCACTGTGTCGACCAATTCATCAATAATGTTTAGAACCTTGTTAAATAGAACAAATCAAAGAATCACAGAATGGTCTGGGTTGGAAGGGAGCTCCAAAGGTCATCTGGTCCAACCCCCTCTGCAGTCAACAGGGACATTCTCAGATAGATAAGGTTGCCTACAGCCGTGTCCAGACTCACCTTCCATATCTCCAGGGATGGGGTCACAACCACCTCCTCCACTGTTTTGCCACTCTCATGGTTCAGAACTTGTTCCTGTCATCCAATCTAAATCTGCTCTGCCATAGTTTGAAGCCATTGCCCTTGTTCTGCCCCTGCAGCCTTTGCAGTCTCTCTGCAGCCTTCTTGTAGCCCCCTTCAGGTACTGGAAGGTCATTAAGAGGTCCCCCTGGAGCCTTCTCTTCCCCAGGCTGAACACCCCTAACTCCCTCAGCTTGTTTTTGTACTACAGCTGCTCCAACTCCTTGACCATTTTTGTGGCCCTCCTTTGGACCCTCTCTATCAGGTCCATGTCCTTCCTGTCTTGAAGACTCCAAAGCTGGAAGCAGTACTCCAGGTGAGGTCTCACCAGAGCAGAGTTTATAATCTTCAAAACACTGCTAATAATTTAACTTAGCTTTGAGGTGTATCCTTTCTCTCTTTAACTGTACCTGTAATTTTGAAGTTACAGGCACAGGAGGGCATTTTAGTCTTCAGATGTGTTGGTTCCCTATTTCAAGACAAATTCCAGCCTCAGTGCTCCTCTAACTGCCTGTATTCATGGAAGAAATCTGCGGGACAGTCACAACTACTTCTGCTCCGATATGGACTCCATGAGTGAATAGGAATCTGTAGACCCAATGGACCTCTGAGTGTCTGGTCAGTAAATGAAGTATGGTTGTGGTCTTTTTTCTCTTGGTATATGTGAGGAGTGATGGTAAGCATATAGTTAGATTTTAAGAGAAAAATATTGAAGTAAATAGGCTGATATGGAAAACAGTTCTTCCTTACAAGAAGAGCTTGAGGGAGCTGGGGCTTTTTAGCTTGGAGAGAAGGAGACCTTATTAATGTTTATAAATATGTGCAGAGTGAGTGCCAGAAGGCTCTTATCAATGATGCTCAGTGACAGGACATGGTTGAAGGTTGAGACATAGGAGGTTCCATGTGAACCTGAAGAGGAATTTTTACCCTGTGAGGGTGACAGAGCACTGGAACCAGCTGCCCAGGGGGTTGTGGAGTCTCCCTATCTGGAGATATTCAAGAACTATCTTCATGTGTTCCTGTGTGATCTGTTCTAGGTGATCCTGCTCTGGCAGGGGGGGCTGCACCAGATGATCTTTTGAGGTCTGTATTAATTTAAGCTAGCCCCCTGAGCTCAAAAGCTCAATAAATACTTAATTTGAATTGGAAGTAAAAAAATAACTTTAACAATAAATAGAAGGTAAAGGGAGTTACGGAGGATGGGGAAAAAAAGGGAACTAAAATACAGGGTTCAGGTATAAGGGGAATTACAGAGGAAAGGGTTAAAGAGAACAAAAGGGAACAAAATACAAAATATAAAAATACAACCCTTGGATGGAAGTTGAATCCAAGCAGTGAAATTGATGATTGGTGGTGGATGCAGAAGAATGCAAGATTGATGGTGAAATGCAGTGAGTTCCAAAAAATGGTTGCTCTACCCACGTGTTTGCTGGAGAGCACGTGGTGAGCAGCATCAGGACAAGGTGCTGGGCAGGTGAGGAGAGGAGAGGCCAAGAGAGAGAGAGACAGGAAGCTCTTCCGCAGTTTATAGTTGTCTCAGCAGGAAGTGGAGGGGGCTAAACACGAGACCTGGGGGCAGGTCAGACCCCCCCCAGGAAGGAGTCAGGATACAGTTCCAGGTAAGCTTAACCCTTTACAATGTCCCTTCCAGCCACTGACAGTCTATGATTCTATGATTCAACAGCTCTACACTTGAAAGGCAGACCTGATGTTTTAGGCAGCTAAATAGTTTCTTAGGAGCTCACCTACAAGGCATCTTATTTCTGGAAATCAGAACATGAGCTTCCCAAGGAAGCTGAAATACTAATCCTTATTCCATTCTCTGTTCTCAAACTATATTAATTTTCAGGTCTTGGAATAAGGTCTTCTGATAAAATGCAAGGCTGGGGAACAGAGGATAAGAGAAGGAGCCGTGCTTAAAGAATCACAGAAACATCCACGTTGGAAAAGCCCCTCAGGATCACCAAGTCCAACTTTTAACCCTACTTTACAAGTTGCACCCAAAACCATGTCCCCAAGCACTAAATCCAAATAACCTTTAAATACAGGCAGGGTTGGTAACTCAACCACCTCCCTGGGCAGCCCATTCCAGTGGAATGATGAAATATTTCACATCCTTATTATCTTTGCTCATGCATTTTTGTATGTCTTCTCATTCCTCCTTGTGACACAGTGTGGCCATTTGAGCTAGATTTCTAGCTTAGACATAAAAAAAGAACTGGGAAGAGAGAAACTTAAAAGTGGAAGAGTATTGGAGTCTCTGACGGAACATTCCAGGGATAGGCCATAAAAGGGCAACAGTGGATAAGTTAATATAATTTCATTGGAGTATCAAAAGCTTTATGTCTGGAAGCACACCTTGGATCTTCCCCTTTTGCTGCTTCTGCTGTGCCCACTGCTATCTTCCCCCACTGCTGTTTTGGCTGCTGCCTTGCTGCTACACAACTGCTTGACCGCATCCCTTTCAAGGGGAGCACCACAGAGAAACGACACAACACCAATATGATTAGGTCGTAGCTTACTCTATTGTGCTTCTACAGCTTCTTTTATTGCCAGCATGTGAGGGGTGTTCTCTAAATACTATAAACTAGTTGATAAAGGGGATTATATGTGGCAGACAATAATTGCTTATTAACCAAGTAATAACAGTAACAATAACACCTCTTTATAGCTAGAAACTTCTGGCTGTGTTTTCCAGAAGTGGGAACTGTCTCAGTCTGCACTGCTGTTTTCCTTCCCTCTGTTCCGGCTCCACTTTCTCCTCAAAGGCATTCCACTGTGCTTCTCTTCAAAGGCATTCCTCACAGTGGGGGTTGCTCATTGCTATCAGGCTATAGTGGGGATTGTTCCTTTCTATCAGGCTATGTCACTACTCTCTTAGAAATTCCTCCACAATTCCCTTTTTTTCTTTTTTGAGCAACCCATGCTTGATCCGTGATCTTATGCAATCCTCTTTTAAGACAGCTATAAGCAATACAACAAACAAACACCATTACTAGAAGCATGAACAAGATTCCTAATCCTTCTTTGATTAGGCCCTGAAGCCAGGATAGAATGTCACCAAATAGGCTTTTTAACCATTTGTCAATGAGGCTGGTATCTTGACGAATCTTATTAACATGCTCCATCAAATACTGCAAACTCTTATGAATAGATTCACTGTGATCTGATAGATTCATGCAACACATACCATCAGAATCCTCTCAACCATGTCCCTGTGCAAGAAGCAAAAAGTCAATTGCTGCGTGATTCTGCAAAAAACATGTCTGAGGGTTTTCTGGTCCATTGACATTTCTCCCAACACTTTGGTAGTGACATTTGCCTACTTTTTGGACCAACATGCAGGCTTAGCAAGATTATTTAAAGCATTTCCTGCGGCGGCCCTGGGACAAGGATTGTTAAAGCAAGCCGTGCTGCCAAATTTAGTAGCTGGACATTGTCATTACAATCACGTGGAAGCCCAATTGATCTTTTCCCTTGCATTCTAGAGATAATTTTCATCAATTGTCCATGATTGTAGTGGGTTTGCAGTTACCTGCTCCCACAACTTTATAAATCCCAGCTAAAACTCAGAAAAAACACTGGGAGTTAATAAATGAAGCTTTATATTTACAGCAATGCAAATATACAAGCAAATATTTACAAGATATAACAGATATTTACAGATATATACAGTGAAAAGGGAATGCAGACACCACAACCCTCCCGGAGACCAAACTCCTCAAGAGAGGGTAATCAAATCCCCCTATCACCTTTCCCCCTTTCCCTAGCTTTATCTCACCACCTCTTGATGCTGCAGATAAGCTGAAGATCAGCCAGAGATTAGTAATAGGAAGGAATTAGTAGTTTTAGTAGTTTTACTCTGAATTACTCTGAAATAGCTACCAAGGAGAGACAAAGAGAAAAAGAGTAGCAGCTGCTGTGCCAAATAGACAGAGGCCCTCTACTAATCTGATTGTTTTCAGAACAGTTCTTAAAAACAACTTTTTTTTTTTTTTTCCTCAGTGAAACTCGGTGAAGTGACACTATGTGTTTAACTCTCTCTCAGCCAATAGTCTAATTTCTCACTCAAATTCTCCAATTAGCTCAATGTCCTACAATCCACCCATCTACTTCACCCAGAGTTTTAATGAGAATTATCTATCTAATGTAAACAACATAATATTTACAATAATGAATTTTTACGAATTCAATTAATTCCAGATGTATCTTGGATGTAGGTGATTTAAAAGCTCAGA
>VWZI01022982.1:0-12212 GCA_013396835.1 Psilopogon haemacephalus
ACACAGTACTGCAGGTGGGGTCTGATGAGAGCAGAGTAAAGGGGCTCTTCTCTAGTTTGAAGTCATTGTCTCATGTTCAGTCTTGGCTTAGCTCCTGGTGGGTGCAGCGTGTGGCTCTTTGGTGTGTAGATCAGCCCTAGAGCATTGATTTCCACTCATTCCCAGAAGAACACGGAGGGGCCCTGGCTGCAGGCTGGGCACGGTGCTGAGGAGCCCCCACAGCAGCTGCAGGGCTGGGGCTCCCTGGGGGCTTTCAGAAGCAGGGCACTTCACACATGGCAAGCAGGAGCTGTTTTATATAAAGTAGAGGTTGTAGAAAACAAATGTTTTAGAAAAATAATTTAATCGAGGTTGCAGCCTGTGTTCCTAGCCTGGCCCTGGCTTCTCCATAGCACATGTGGGGCCACAGCCCAGCTCTGGGCTCTGTTCACCAGGGGGGCTAAACCAGCCCTGATCCTCCTGGGAGCAGGGGTGCAGGAGCAGAGCCTTCCCTGTGTCCTCTTGCTTCCAGCACGCAGACATAAGTGGTCCAGGGCCCGCACACCACATCCTCTGCCCGCAGCCCCTCAGCTGCCAGGTACTTGACAGGGCGTGGCTCGTCGGAGCTGGCGTTGTCCCCATGTCCCAGCTGCCCATATTTGCCTGCAGACACCACAGGGTAGAACCAGCTCCAGCCAGGAGCCTCTGGCAGGGCCCTGAGCCCCCCAGCACTGCAGTCACTCCTCACACAAATGCCAGCAGCCACCAGGAGGAAGCAGAAGGCAAAAGCTGCTTTGGGGGGGGGTTGGCATCACTTACCCCAGCCCCAGGTGTAGAGCTCACCGCTGCCTGCAAACCAGACAGCACCCATCAGAACAGCAAGCAGGGTGCTGCCAGCCTCTGCCCCACCTCAGCTGCCCCTCTCCTGCTCTCAGGCAGCACTCAGGGCCTTGCAGGACACTCACATGTGACAACAGCTGTGTGCCGGGACCCACAGCTGACCCTGCTGACCTCCAGCTGCTGCGGCAGGTCCAGCAGCGCCGGGAAGGCCTGGATGGAGATGAATGCAGCATCCTCGGCTCCCGACTGCTCCTGGCATGATGCCACCTCAGCATCCCCTGGAACGAGCCAGCTCTCAGCTGCTGGGAGTGACCAGGCTCAAAGCCCCCAAGCCCCAGCAGCAGCACCCTCACCTGGACCCGTCCCCTTGGTCTGTGCCCTCTCTTCTGCCAGTGCTTTGCAGGGCAGAGCCAGCTGGCCAGACTCGTTCCAGCCCCACACGTAGAGATCTCCTGCCTCTGGGGTGGGGACAGCATCAGCCGGGCCCAGAGCAGAGCTCTGCCCTGACTCTCCCCAGCCAGGGGCACCGGTGCCAGCCATGCACAGCACAGCCAGCACTGTGCACCGGGGTCACAGAAGATGGGTCCTGCTGGGGTCATGCACTGCCACCAGCCACCCAGCACAGCCTCTCACCACTAATGCAGGCCGAGTGCCACCCGCCAGCTGCCACTGCCGTCATGGGCACACCACCCACTGCCTCCACCACTCGTGGCTGCAGCTCCGACTCCAGGGTGCCATGGCCAAGCTGCCCATGCCTGTTGGGGGGGAACACAGATTGACAGATGGATTGGGTGGAGGGCAAGAGGATTGGGCCAGACTCTTCTCAGTGGTGCCCAGAGACAACAGGCAGGCACAAACTCGAACCCAGGAGGTTTCATCTGAACAGAAGGAGAAAATTCTTTGTTGTGAGGGTGCTGGAGGCCTGGAGCAGGCTCCTCAGCGAAGTTGTAGAGTCTCCTCTGAAGAGCTTCCAAACCCACCAGGCCCTTGTAATGCTGGGCAAGCTGCTGTGGGTGCCCATGCTTTAGTGGGAGGGGTTGGACTGGATGTTCACCAGGGGTCCCTTCCAGTCCCCACTCTGCGAGGATTCCATGACAGCAGCAGTGGAAGTGGAACAGCAAGGGCAGCACCTACAGAGCCCAAACTACCAGAAAATAGCTTGTAGAGATCATAGAATGTGCTAGGCTGGAAGGGACCTCCAAAGGTCATCTAGTCCAACTCTCCACTACAGGCAGCAAGGACATCCTCAACTACACCAGGTCACCAGGATTTATTGCCCCCAAGTGCACCTGCTGGATGTGAAACAGGGAGCTGGGGTCACAGATCACTTTCAAGTGGTCTAGTCTCCTGGGGAGCTGTGACAAGAGGCTCTTGTGCTGAAGGAGTAGCCAAGAGGTGATGCCAACTCTGTCTCATAACCAGCACCTCTGACGGTGGGTTAGTGCTGTTGTGACAGCACAAGGGCTGTCACAGGAAGAGAGGCAGCTGAACCCTGCCCTGATTTAAAGTAGCAAGTGAAGGATGTGGCTAGGCACAGCCATTGTGCCCATGGGAAGGAGAGGTTTGTGCTGAGCTGAGGGACCAACAACCTCAGCCTGACAGCATGGAAGGTCCTGGCATTGCCGCAGAATCCAGGGAGCAGCTGAAAGCCTGGAAAGCTGGGCACATACTTTAGAGAATAAAACCTCTCTAGTTGGGGTGATTGAGCTGCCAGCAACAGGCACTGCTGTGACAGATTCGTGGGACAGAGCCCAAAACGTAGGGATGCTACAGCTGACACCAGGTCCTGTGGCTGTGGTGACAGAGGAACTGACTGTTGTCATCTGACATGGTCAGTGCTGCACGCCACGGGAGCAGCATGGCAGGACCAGGGGGAAGGGTGGCACACCCCAGACACTGAAAGGTGACACAGATTCAGCTGGGACCTCCACAGGCTTGCAGAGAGACTTGAGTGTCCTTGGAGGCTGCCCTCATGGGGTCACAAACCAGAGTTCCCAGAGGAGCTGAAGCCCCAGCACTGGTGGAGGAAATGGGACTGCCCAAGGGGGACACCTGGAGAGGTTGGGAGTGGCCTTCAAGAAGGGCAGCCCAGGCAAGGCTAAGATTGCTTAGTGACAACAGAAAAAAAAAAATCACATTTGGGCATGGGCACAAAACCCAGGACAAACAAGGAATAGTACTGGGAACAACTTTCTGGGGCCCCTGCTGCACCACTGGCCTGAGGACATGGCTGAGAGCTGAGCCCAGACTCCTGGAGTGACATCCTAATGCCAAGCCGTGCAGGAGGGCGAGGAGGGATGGACTCATGCCCCAACAGGCTGCCCTCCACAGCCTCCACAATGGAGTTGTTACACCATTGCTGACACCAAGCAGTACAGGGTGGTCAGAAGAAAGCAGCTGTATGCAATCAAGGTGAGTTAATAGTTATTAATTGCAGCTCACTAACTGCCCTGAGGAACCACAGGGCAGGAGGCAAGGAGCAGTGTGTAAACCGGTCAGTTACTTAGCTGCTCATGACATCATTTGATTATCTCAACCTGTCGGCTCATCAATCAACACTACAAAGGCTTCAAATAGTTTGGCTGTTGAAAAGGCTCAGACCCTAAGGGGGACCTCTCCCGTTGCCACCCTCTCACCTGCATCTCCCACATTGTACGCCCTCATGATTCTTTCTGGACCCCCCAGCACCCTCAGGATCTGTCCGTGCCGCACCTTCCCAGCTTCAAGCATTCCCCACAACCTTAATCTCCTACTGTAGCCCCTCCGGTAAACCGGCTGCCAACTCTCCTTGTTGTCACACTTTTGCACCACCCCCAACCCCCCCCCTGCATCCTTTCCGTATCCCTTGCACTCTTCCCGTGTGACATGCCCGGTTCCCCGGATCTTACCTGCCGCCCCCCCAGGCGTAGACCTCACCGGTTTCGCCCAGCACCAGGACGTGTTCGTGGCCCAAGACAAGGCGCTGGGCGCGCAGCGTCCCGGGCAGAGGGGTGAAGAACGGCGGCCGCGGTGCGGCGAAGCCTCCGGGCAGCAGCGGCAGCAGCGAGGCGGTGGATCCCGGTGCCTGGGTCTCCGGCGGCAGATCCTGGCTCCAGGCCGGTGGCTCTGTCGCCCCTCGCAGAGCCGCCGCCCGCGGCCAGACCCGGACCTTCGCCGGCCCTCGCAGCACCAGGTGGGTCTCGGAGGGCAGTGCCTCGGTCCAGCCCGGCAGCGGTCGCCGCAGCCCCGCGCTCCGCACCTCCAGCCCCTCACCTGCCGCAACGGGAGTCAGAGACCCCGGGGCCGGCGGAGGAACGGCGCTGGGCAAAGACAGCCCAGGGGCACAGGCACTGGCAGGGAGGCGTGGGGACATGGGAACTACCAGGGGAGGACAAAGCATCCCTGGGGAATGGGGACATCCCCGAAGGGAGAGGTGAAGCATCCAAGTAGCAGGGTGACAGCTCGGGGAGCTAAACACTAGGGATGACAAGGGACGGCCCGGGCGGCTGGGGACAGCGATGGGGACATGGGAACAGGCAGCGGAGGGCTGAGCAGCCCCGAGAGGGGACAGACAGGAGCGTCAGACAGGGTCGGAAGCTCCGCGGCGCACGGGCAGAGCCCGGGGAACGCCTGCTCCGTAGGGACAGACACACGTTCCGGGGGAGACGGAGCGGACGAGGGGCAGGTGTGGAGTGTCCCTCGCAGGGAGGCGAGGGGGCGGCCGGGCCAGAGCGAAGGGACGCAGGGGGAAGCGGCAGCAAGGGCTGGCGGGCGCTCACCGGTCTCCACGACCACGTAGCTCCAGGCGGGCCACAGGCGGCGGATCCCCCCGGGGCCCGGCTCCAGCCGCCGCGGCTCCGGGTGCAGGCCCAGCTCTCCTGCCGCCTCCTCGGTGCTGAAGCCGAAAACCAACCAGCCGCGGCAGCTCGGGGCCGCCATGGCGGCGGCAGGAAGGGGAGGGAAGGGGCGGGAGAAACGCCGGGAGCGGACCGAGGGGGTGGGAGGAGCCAGAAGCAGGGCTGAGGGAAGGCGCCAAAGAAGGACGAGCAGAGCCCGGGCCGTGGTCCAAGAGCAGCTTTAGTGCAGTGTCACCGGGCGGACCCGCCGCCGTACCGGGCCCCAGGCCGGCCCTCCCGGTTAAGGCAAACGGTGGCGAGGCAGTGGCGAGCGACCTCCTCCCCTCGCCCTGGAGTGCTGCGCAGGCAGCCCCAACTCCAGGGCAGCAGCAGCAGCGTGTGCCAGCCCCACGGGGGGCCGGGACCGGCCAGGGCACGGCCATCCCGGAGCAGCCAGTGAGCCCCAGCCCGGGGCAGCATGTGTGGGCAGAACCCCCCAGCCCCTCACTCCTGGCCCGGGTTGGGCTTGATGAGGCCATAGGACACGGCC
Organism: Psilopogon haemacephalus; assembly: GCA_013396835.1. NCBI lineage: Eukaryota > Metazoa > Chordata > Aves > Piciformes > Megalaimidae > Psilopogon > Psilopogon haemacephalus. The sequence continues at coordinate 5,185 of VWZI01022982.1, forward strand.
TGGGTCAGGCTCTCCTGAGCTGCCTGGGCCACACGTGGCTTGTCTTGGTCCTTGGCCAGCACCAAGAGGATCTCCAGCATCTCACTGGCCATCAGCTGCTCAGCCACCTCACGGTCAGCCGCCACCATGTTCATCACCACCACGGCCCCACGCTGCTGCAGCTCGGCGCTGGGGCTCAGCAGGAGGGCCTGCAGGATCTCCAGCCAGTGCACTGTCTAGGGGGGAGCAGAGCTGCCCTCAGTGCTGCCCTGCACCCCCAGCTCACAGGCAGCATAGGTTGCCCCAGTTCCTAGGGCCAGCACCAGGAGAGAAGAGGGGACACAGGACACTGGGTGCTGTCCCAGAGGGTGCTGGGCACCCTTGCCCCATGGCACTCACCACTTGGGGGATGCGCTTGCAGATCGGGGGGTGCAGGGAGGTCAGCATGGCCAGGGTCCCCGAGGCTGCCCGCCGCAGCCTCTCATCCTCCTCCCCACTGTACAGCACCATCAGCTTCAGGCGGTCACTGCCCTCAGCCAGGAACAGCTCCTGCACCTGCAGAGGGTGAGAATGGGTCAGGGGGGTGCAGGGGAGCCAGGAGCCCATAGCAAATGCCCATCCCACTCCTCACCTCCTTGCTCATGGCCATGTTGCACATGCACTCGGTGGCAGCCAACCGGATCAGCTCATGCTCCTCAAACATGTACCCCTCAATCATGGGCACAGCCTTCTCCTTCAGGATCTTCTGCCTGTGATGGGGTGAGTGTGAGAGCTCCGGCCCAGGGCAGAGGCTCCAACCCTACTCTGCCCAGTGCCATGCCACCCCCACTGCCCATACCGCAGCCTCTCACTGATGCCAGCCAAGTTGGTCAATGCCATCAGCCCCTCAAAGTTCTCCAGGCCTGTGCGGTGGAGGTGCAGGAGGCTCACCAGGGGCCGGACCACCTCGTAGATCTGTGAAGAGACAGGAGCACAGGGCTCCAGCCTTAAGTGAGGGGCAGGGAGCCCCAAGCCCAGCCAAGAGGCAGAGCTGCTCCCAGAGCCAGACCTGGGCCTCTGTGGGGAACAACAGGGGTGGTGCCCCATCTTGCTCCACAGGGACAGGCAAACCCAGACTGCCCACAGTGGGGGCCCTCACCCGCTCTCCAGGGAAGGCCATCTCTGGGTTGGAGGTAATGGTAATCTTTGCCAGGGCCTGAGCTGCCTTGGTCTGCCCCACCTCGGTGCCTTCCAGGGATAGTGGGATGAGAGCCTGGAGACAGGAACCAGGTTACAGCAGCTCCAGCTCCCCCACAGCTCACAGATGATCAGCCAAATCACGGGCACCTTTGCCCTTCCCAGAGCCCCACAGTAGGGCTTGTCCCCTCACCTTGCCTCCTCCCTGTGCAACCACACCACCCCGGTCCTCCGCCTCTGCCACCAGTGCCAGGAACACCCTGGGGACAAAAGCAGGAGCAGCTGAAGTCAGGAACCTGGCACAGTGGGTTCCAATAGACAGGCACAGTAGGCTCAGTCTCCACCAGCCTCCCGTTGTCCCACTCCACCTCCTGGCAGCTTGCATCCACCACAGGCACAGACCATAATCCCAGAAGGAGCTCCCTCCCCGGCAGCCCCTGGCACAGCCTTACCTGGAGATGAGCTCCCGGCAGGAGTTGGTGAGCGCCAGGTTCTCGCTCTTCACCATGCAGGACAGCGCTGACACCACGCCAGCCGCCAGCAGCTTCCGCACACGGCGCTTCACGAAGTCTGGTTTGTCCTGCTCCAACGGCAACAGCACCACTCAGCTCAGTGCCACCAACCCGCTGCCACCCAGCTCAGGATCCCAGCCCTGCCCACCCGCAGTCTCCCGCTCACCTTTGGGTGCTGCTCTGGAATGTGCTGCTTGGCGTACTTGGCGAGTTCCACCATCTGGGGGTCTGGCTCCTCATGGTCATAGCTGTTGGTGCAGTTCACCAGCGTGGAAGCGACGGCGTAGAGCACACTACTGTTCTCTGACTGCAGCGACAACACATCACACCCGTGATGGAGAGCAGAGCCCAGGGCTCGCCCAGCACCACCACACCTACAGCCCCTTCTGGCAGCCTTCCCCAGTGCCCCACCACAATGCCCACCACGCACCTTGGCCAGCTGGAACATGGCCTGCATCGCCGCCTTGTCCTCCACAAACTCCTCCTTGACATCCGCATCGAAGGTAAGGTAGGCCAGGCCCTCCACGGCCCAGCGCCGTGTGCCCGCATCGATGGCCTCGTTGCAGAGCCACCTGCCAGAGGGTCCCATGAGTCCAGGCTAGGGGACACCCTGCCCTGCTTCCCTCCTTGCCTGGCACCCACTCACTTGCGGCACTGCTTGGCCAACTTCATCGTGGAACCCTCGGCAAACTGCTTCATGCTGAAGTCAGTGCCCCCAGCAGAGCCCAGCTTGCAGAGCCCCTGTGTTGTGGGAATAGGGACGGTGGTCACCTCCAGGTGCCTCTGACAGCTTCCCCAGAGAGAGGGGACAGCACTGGGGACCCGCGGGCCTCACAGCCACCCCGAGCGTTCGCCCTGCCCCGGGGTGCTCACCACCAGCGCGCGGATGCGGATGCTGTCCCTCTCGCTGTGCTTGTAGATCTCCTTCAGCAGGTTGACGCCGTTGGTAGTGATGAAGGAGGCTCTCTTGGCCTTGTCGGCAGCGTGGATCAGCGCCTCCACCGCCACCAGCTGGTGGCTCTCCGAGACAGAGGCGCAGAGGGACAGCACACTCTCCATGATCCCACTCAGCTCCAGCACCCGGTTCCCGGCCTCCGCAGGACCCTGCAGCAGGCACGATGCCGCCTGGATGGCTCGCAGCTTCCCGGCTAGCTCATGCCCCTCGAACCAGCTCCTGTAGGGAAGTCGTTAGGAGTGAGGAGGCTGATCCCACCCTCTACCTCCAGCCACACACAACCCCCATACCTGCTGAATCCCAGCAAAGCAGGTCTCTGGGACTCCTGCAATCCCTTTCCATCACCAGAAGCAAAAATGCCTGGGGATGTGGCTGCTGCTGCCTTCCTAGCAGACTACTGGCTCTACCAGATTGATCCAGCTCTCCAGCCCAGGGGCACCCAAGCTCACCTCACATAGTCCTCGCACAAGTGGTGGAAGTTCTCCCTCTCAGCATCACATTTCAGGTCATCATAAAGCTTGCTCAACAGAACTGAGGCATTCATCCGGCTGTTGTTTGTCACAGGCAGGCTGCCAGGGGTGCCACACACTGAGCTTCCCACCTCCAGGATCTTCTTCAGGCCTAGAACACGAGATGAGAAACCTCAGTGAGAAGCAAAATTGGCTGTGCAGGCATAATCAAGGGATGCTGTAAGGCTGCTGTGCTCACCCTGGTCAATCACCCAGAGGCTCAAGCTGTTGTCAGCCTCTTTTGGTGACTTTCTGGGCACCACCTTGATGAGAAGGTTGAGAGCATTGTCGCGGCCATGTGCAGAGGCCCCTTCCAGCGCTAGCAGCTCCAGGAGGTGCTTGATCAGCAGCCTCAGGTCCTTGGAGGAATCTTTCAGGAGAGACAGTGCGCAGTGGTCAGCACCCTGGGCACAGGCCTCATCCCACTGTGGTGATGTTGGCAGGAGATGGTGTCACCACCCTAAGCTCCCATCTCAGCTTTCCTGGACCAGGGGCTCTGGTAGGGGGCAGTGATAAAGTTGGGCAGTTGGAGAAGAGCCCACCACAGATCAGTACCTCCTCAGAGCCTCTCCCCACCCCAGGCCAGCCAGCTAGGCCACAGGCACTCACCTAGCACCACTGCATCCTCCTTGCCACGGAAGTTCTTCTGCAGCCCCTCTTTGAGGGACTCGAACATCACATGCAGCAGGTTGCAGGCAGCCAGAGAAACCTGCTCATGCTCCACACCCAGCACTGCTGCGAGACAAGGGGCCCCCAGCTTGGCCAGGATAGCTGCAGTCTGCAGGTACAAGCACAATGTCTAATGCAGACCTCAGGCACTTCCCAGCACCTTGTCACTAAATCACAGAACTGTCTTGGTTGGAAGACATCCTTAAGCTCATGGAGTCCAACCATTACCTCAGCACTGCCAGGTCACCACCAAACCATGGCCCTCAGCACCACGTCTCCACAGCTTTAAAACCTCTCAATGGATGGGGACTCCACCGCTGCCCTGGGCAGGCTCAGACAGGTCTCAACAACCCTCAAGGGGAAGAATTTTTTTCGCCGAAGAAGAAACGTCCAACCCAAACCTCCCCTGTGGCAACCTGTCATTTCCTCTTGTCCCATTCCTTGTTCCTTGGGAGAGGAACCCAACCTTCACCTAGCTCCAGATTTCTTTCAGGGAGCTGTGGAGAGCCAGGTCTCTCCTCCACCTCCTCTCCTCCAGACTGAACAACCCCAGATCCCTTAGCTGCTCCTCATCAGACCTGTTCTCCAAACCCTTTACCAGCATGCACTTCCCTGGAGTGAGTGGCCCAAAACTGAACGCAGTGCCCAGTACAGGAGGATGATCCCTGCCCTGGTCCTGCTGGTCACACCATTGTTGACTCAAGCTAGGAAATGGCTTCCTGTTAGAAGGCTCTCACAAGCCCAGGCCTAGCAAGTGACACCCCAGCTCAGCAGGGCTGGAGGTGGCTGTAAGCAGAGGCTACCAACAGTTCCCAGCCCGACGCTCCACAGTCACCCTGGTGGCAGCTTTCCAGGGCCAAACCCTGCCATGGAAGCTGGATAACACTGGGACCTACCCGGGAGCGATGCCCAGAGCACAGCCCCACCAGTGTGCGCAGAGCTGCCAGCATCAGGTCAGGCTGGGCTGTGTCCAGCAGCTGCATCAGCAGCTGCACACCATCACTCTGGAAGATCTTCTCTGCCCCGGCCTCCTCTCGTGCCAGCACAATCAGGTTCTGTGCAGCCTTGGAAAAGAAAGTCTGGGTCGCTCCTTCTCCAGAACACAGCCCTCTGCGACAAGGCATCTTCCCAGCAGGAGCTGGCTGGGCAGCCAGTGCCAATGCAGGGGTTTCCTTTGTCCCCAGTCTCCAGGCAGCACATTCTGCTGGTGGGAGGCCTGACCTCACCTGGGCAGCACCCTTGAACCAGCAGCACTGACCTGGGACCATCTTTCTTCCCCTCCTTGCCCCACAGCTCAGACCTTTTGCTTCTTATCTGCATCCTTTTCTTGAGGATCCAGCAAGATCTGAAACATCTGCTCCACCTTTGAGTCCGTGCAGGACATGGTCTTCATCTGGGGCAGAGGAAAAAAGAGCAGCTCAGCGCTCGCTGCACCACACCAGCCGCAGGGGTTCAGAGCAGCCCCACGCACTGCGCCCAGCTCACTTTCTCGTGCATGCTGCTCCCCAGAGCACGCAGGGCCTCCTGGAAGACCTTGTTCTTGGGTTCCAGGCTGACACAGCGCTGCAGGTCACTGACGGCCTGGTCGAGGCGGCCCAGCTTCTGCAGCGCCTGGCTGCGGCGGAACAGAGCCTTCACGTCCCGGCCGTTGGCTCCAATGGCTGCGGGCAAGCGGCAGGTCCCTGGACTGCTCCACTCTGCCCAGGCAGGCAGCACAGAGCCCACTCCCCTGCCAGCCACCACTGACACTACCTTTGGATGCATCAGCCTCTGCCTTAGCGTAGTCCTCCTGCAGAGCCAACAAGAGGGAAACGCTGAACGTGCTGACCGTGAGGCCTCGCTCATCATGGCCAACGCAGGCAGCAGCAACATCTGCTGCTCGAGAGTGGGAAAAGAGCGGTGAGCAGCAGGGACGGACACAGAGTCACTAGGGACAGCCACCAGCCCAGCAGGACATGTGTCCATCTTTCCTTCCTTCCTAGAACGCAACCCTCACGGGGTCCCTGAGGAGCCCCTAAAGCTTTGCAAGTACTCCTGCTCAAGTTAAGACCCTGAGTTGTCCTGTCTTGTTTCTTGTCCCATGGTGGGAGATCAGAGGTGCTGCAAGTGCTTGGGAGACAGCCCCAAGACCACAGACAGCCCAGGCCTGAAAGGGGCCTGTCCTGGTCTTACCAGGAGGAGGGTCAGCAGGCAGCACCAGGAGAATGAGGCAGAGAAAGCACCAGAAAAGGCTCTGCCCTGCACTGATGGCTTCAGGCAACCAGTAAAGGCAGCTGGGCCGGGGCAGCCAGCAGCAGCACAGCCCCGGCAAGCCGGGCAGGTTCCGGCAGGCCCCACGGTGACGCCCCACCCTGCTCTCACCAGCTTCAGGTAGCAGGCGGCTCGGTTGCGGTGCAGCACGGCTCGCTCTGGATCGGCATCGCAGAGGCTCAGTGCCTGCGTGTAGGCGGCCAGGGCGGCGGCGTGGTCCCCGGCCTGGAAGAGCGCGTTGCCCTGCTCCCGCAGCTGCCCCGACGTCACCTGTCAACGGCACCGGCTGGATACACGTGTCCGGGGACACCGGGCATGGCCCTGACCCACCACAGCTGGCTGCCGCGGGGATGAATCCGGGATAGGGACCCGCCACCCCCGGCTGCTCCGGGGAAGGTCCTACGCACCGGGTTCCGGCCTCGTCAGACAGCCACCCTGGTAGCCGCCGCTCCGGGCAGCCACCCTCCCTTGCCCGGTCCTGCTGCCCTGCCCTCCCGTCCTCGGATCGGCCTGGGCAGCCACCAGCCCGCCCCAACTCCGGCTGCCGCTGGCCCCAGCCCCAGCCCTGGCCCCGTCCTGTCCCAGCCCGCCTGACGCCCGCTCACCGCTGCCTCCATCCAGCACTGGAAGGGGCTCCCCACAGAGGTGACGGAGTCTCCTTCTCTGCAGACTTGCAAGAGCCGCTCGGGTGCGTTCCGCTGCAACTTGCGCTAGGTTATACGGCCCTGCTCGGACAGCGGGGCTGGACTCGAAGCTCTCTTTGAGTCCCTCCCAGCCCCTAAGGTCCTGACTGGCGCCTCCGGCCGGCCCCCTGACGCCGCCGCCGAGCGCCCGCGGAACCGGAACGCCCGTGTCACGTGACGGGGCACCTGCACGGGCGAGCGCCGCGGAGCCTCCAGCGCCACCCAGCGGCCCCAAGGCGTGACACCGGGAGTGCCTGCCCAGTCTGCGCCCGCCCCGGGATCCGCTGCACCCCCA
>VWZI01022982.1:12279-23770 GCA_013396835.1 Psilopogon haemacephalus
GGGGTGCTGTCAGGAGCCCGCTGAGGCCGGGAGCAGGCTGGGAGCGCGGACGTTGTTCCTCCGGAGGGCTGCAGGGTGGGCAGCGGGTGCGGGGCAGGACGCGGCAGAGGCGACAGCCCCGGGTCTGGTAGAAGTGGAAGAGGTCGACGGCCATAAGGAGGACAACGAGGAGGCCGTAGAGCCCCACGAAGGGCAGGGCCAGCGGGTTCCTGCGGGGGGGGGAACCTCAGGAGGAGGTGGCCACGGACCTCCAGTAAGCACTACCGCACTGGCGAGGGCCTGGCCAGCTCTGGACCCCAGCGTGAGACCTTGCCAAGCCCTAGGGCCGCACCGGGACCCCAGAGCCCCCCTGTTGCTGCCCCAGCCCCACTCACCGCAGGAGACCCGGCCTGGCTAGGCTGGAGAGGTTGACTCTGGTGAGGGCCTCCAGCCCCAGCTGGGAGCAGCAGGACTTGAGGGTGTGCGGGCTGGGGCGGCAGCAGTACCGGTGGCTGTCCGGGTCAGTCAGCCGCGGGCAGTAGAAGCCAGGGTGGTAGCGGCCATCAGGGCCTGCATAGCCCTCGCAAAGGTGCAGGTTCTGCACTGAGTCTGCGGTGAGGAGTGGGCACAGGGTGTGTGTTGGGGCTTTATTCCCCACTTCACCCCTGTGGCGAGGCAAGTCGGTGTGCTGACAGCCAGGGTGGTGCCAGTGGGACAGCTGCCAGCTCCAAATAGGTGGCCCTTGCAAGGACACTACGGAGTGGAGCCTTCCACAGTCCCAGCAGGACTGAGATGGCATGGGCTGGGAGCACCCCAGCCCCATGGGGTCTCATCACTGCCACCACACAGGAGCCCCAGGCTCAGCCCAGCAGGCAGCACTGACTGAGCACAGCCCCACCCAGCACTGGCACATATGTGCCACGGCCCCGAGCATTCACCTCCACTCTGGCAGGGAGGATGGGAAAGCCCCTGGGCCAGCACCGATCTCCTGTGCTGAACTCCTTCCCCCTTCCCTACAGCCCACAGGGATAGCACTTCCCACTCCGCGGATGCACTACAGTGGGACCGGCCCCAGCACCACCACACCTGAGCCATGTTCCACAGAACTGCCTAACAAACCCCAGCGCAGACCCCCACCCTCCATCAGGGGACAGCACGGAGCAGCTCCCAAAGGACAAGGCTGCGGCAGGGATGGGGAGGATGGGTTCAGGGAGCAAGAGGAGCTGGAGCAGGGCCATACCTGTCCCGAGAAGGCCGGGGCACAGAGCTGTAGCAAGGAGCAGCCAGAAGAGGAGCCCACCCAGCATCTTCCAGGACAACTCTAGGCAGAAGGGGCTCTGGCTCCAGTGGAGGCAGAAACCACAGCCCCTCCTGCTCCCGCCTCCATCACGGCCCATCAAGAGCCGCAGAAGCCATTACAGCCTCCTGCACTCCCGCCAGCTCCTAAGGGACCATCACAGGCAGGCAGGAGCATCACTAATGAGCTTCTTGGGGCCAAGGGCAGGATGAGCAGAACCTGCCCCACCCCGCAGCATGTCCATAGGCCCTCCTTGGGCATTTCAACTTGTGGGGATCACGGTGAGGGCTGCAGGTCAGGCTGGAGTGTGGAGTGAGGGCAGGCAGGTCGGGCCACAGCCCCTCAGCAGCACAGTCCCAGTGGACATCAGGACCACTGTGCCAGTCCCTGGCACCCTGCCAGCCATGCCATTAGCCAGGCTCTGGCAGAGCTGCTGGTAGAAGCGGAAGAGGTTTATGGCCATGAGAAGAAAGATGAGGAGCCAAGCACCAAGCCTGAGGTACTGCCCACTGTGCTAGCTGTCCCCAAGGCAGTGCAAGGTGCCAAGGTGCCAGGGCTGGTTCTCGCTGGCTCCATTGGCTCTGCTCACTCTCAGGGCCAGGGCCATGTGGAACCATGGCTGAGCCCATGGAATTGGGGTTGCACTGGAAGCTGTGCATGAAACAGAGCTCAGCCAGCACCACCTCCTCACCTAGCCCTCCCCACAGCCCTCTCTGCTGGCATCCCTTGGTAGTAATTAGCCCCAGGGGTACCAGGGGAGCATGGCAACCCTTGCAGTCCCCACAGCAACCAGGAGGATAGTCCTGGTGACATGGCTTCTCGAAGTCCCTGGGCTCCTCAGATGCCAGAGCATGGCCACCAGCTGAGGGCTTCACACCACTCAGCAGTACCCTATGGCAGTGATCCATGGAAATGTCCCATGGCTCTGTGCACAGCAGGCAGCAGGGTCTGGCTCCCGCAGCAGCTGCAGGAATTTCGGCCCTCAGTGCAGCTGGCAGCTCCAGCCTCAGGAGGCTGCTGTGCCAGGGTGCATTTGTGGGTGCTGCCTAGCAGGAAGCAGGCTGCCAAGATCACATCAAAAAGGAGTTTAAGGCACCAAATTTGGGAGGGGCCATTCCCATGCCTAGTCCAGATGTCGTTGCCTGTACAGGCAGCTGTCTAACTTCAGTCTGCATGCTGTGCCCCTCGCTTATGCCAAGGGCAGGGGCCTGGCCATGCCACTATCCTCTCATATGTACCCAGGGCCCCATATCCAACTCAGCCCTAGGAGCACCAGCAGGGCAGAGACACCACAGAGCAGAGCCTGGCACAGCCCTGCCAGCATGTCCAGAGTAGCCCCCATCTCCCTGGACCACCATTCCCACTCCCCGGCGCAATCAGCATGAGAACCACAAAGCAGACACGAGTGGGGCCCTTGGAAACAGCATCGTGTTTCCCACCAGCTCCAGGTGAGCTCAGTCTCCAGTCCACAGCACCTCCCTGCCAGCTGCTCCAGCCTCAGCAGGCTCCTGGCACACCCTGGGTTGAGGGGAGCCCAGCATAGGCCCCTGCCCCGTGATGCTGGGGCTGATACCCCCCCTGGGCAGCCATCCCACCAACGGCGGCAGAGCCTGGCCCACTGCCCCCACCAGCCATGCCGTGCTCGGTGCAGTGCCCAGCCCATGGCCTCTGTGCCAAGGCAGCGTCTGGCAGCCTCTGCACTGCTGTGCCCCAGCACTTTGCTTCTGAAATCTACCCGAGAGCGCAGGACTAATAAATTAGAATTAGCAGCCTCTGAAAGTCCGGCACCTCCTGCCCAGTGCCTGCCACGGGCCTGCTGGCCCGGCCCCTCGTGGGCCATGCTGGTGCTGCCGGGCCCGGTGCTGCTCCCACGCTGCCCAGCCGGTCTGCTCCGCCCCGCTCCAGGAGACGCTACCCCAGGCGCACACGGAAAGTGGCAATTTCCATGGGGTCCAGGTGGACGTTGGTGCTGTTGGAGGCCGTGCCCACTGGGTACATCAAGGTCAGTGAGGTGGGCTGCAGGGAGCTCAACTCCAGTCCCTGAAATAGGCTGCCCAGGGCCAGCTGAGGAGAGGAAGAAGAAAAGAGAGAGGGTAGGTGGCCCAGGTGAGCAGGACATGGTACCTGGCACTGCAGCACCATTTATGGGGCAGCCCCACATACACTGAGCCAGCACCACACTGGCCCATTCCAGTCCAGGCTCTGCTCTCCCTTGCTGGGGGCTGCAAGGCTCATGGAAAGCTCTAGGCCCCTCTTCAAGATAAGCCAACACCCACCAGCTTTCTCTGGGCAAGGGGCAGAGCAGGGCTGCACTGTGGGACTTTTGCCCAGCCTCTGGCTCAAGGATGCTGGTGCTGGAGGACCTGGGGGCCCTCCATCCTCCCTCCTGTCTTGGCACAAACACAAGAGGCAGGAGGCTTGGTGTGAGATGTGCCAAGGGTCCCAGCCTGGCTCTGACCCAGCAGTGAGTAGAGGTCACAGCCCAGCCCTACCTTGCCGTGGCTGGTGGTGCAGTTAAAGCCCAGGTTCTTGGCTTCTAGGCTGCAGTCAAAGCCTTTGCGGTGCAGGATCAGGGCTGCCTCAGCCGAAGGCAGAGATTCCTCCTGCCAGGGAGTCAGAGTGTGAGATGCTCTGCTGGGGATGCTCTTGAGACCCCCATAGTGCTGCTCCTGGCACTGCCTGCTTACAGGGCACACAGCTCACCTCTGCCTGCAGTGTCCGCAGGTTAAGGATGTGGAAATCGCAGGGAAGGGTGGTGGAAAGGGGTGCAAAGGAGCGCAGGGCTGGCAGGGCCAGCTTCTCCTGGGCCACAGGCATGACCAGGGCCTCGGCGTTCAGGTGCATGGAGGTGATGTGGCTCAGCAGGGAAGGGAAGCTGATTGGGCGCCCATCCTGAACCTGTCAGAGAACACAGGGGTCAGCACAGGACTGGGGAGCAGCAGGGGCCACTGGAGCACAGACATGGCCCCTGGGACCTCCTGCTCCTTGCAGCCCCTCCAGCAGCACCCAGAGAACAGGCGCCTGCCAGCAGAGGTCACCCTGAGGCCCCGCCCCAGGCTTCACCTCCAGCCCAGTACCCGCATAGTGAGGGTGGTTGCAGGCCAGGCAGCTGGCACGAAGGCTGGCCAGCCGATGGTCAGACTACAGGTGGCCTACAGCCCTGGCTAGGCTAGGGGCTAACATCTAGTGCACCAGACAGGGAGAGACACGGGGCCAGGCCGGCCGTTACCTCGGGGCTGCCAGTCCGGGCGCCGGGGAAGCCCAAGGCTCTAAACACGGAGGCAAGTTTGGAAAAGAAGCTGGAGCTCTGAGTGAGCGACGTGGCACATGCATAGAGAGTGGCACGGGGGTGGGATGAGAACACCGTGGTTACAAGGGTGACGTGGCTCTGCAGAGACTAACTGCCTGCACGGCTCCGCAGGGACTGTCCCCCTGCACGGTCCCACGCCCCCCAGAGCCCCTGCTCCAGGTCTGTCCCCATCCAATGCCAGTGCAGTGGCTGGGAGACCGTGGGGCAGCACGGCAGGACACTGTGCACAGGTGGTTTATTGCAGACACTTCCACTCTGCTCTGTGCCAAGGAGAGCTGGGGGCACCGTGCCCAATCCCCATCCTGCAGCCTCCCGGCCCACACACCTTGTTGGCGGTGGCACGGCGCTCCAGCAGAAGGCGGAACCGGTTGCAGGTCCGTTTGTTGTCCTTCAGCCCTTGGCCCAGGCCCCTGTTGTCATCCTGCATGAGGCGCCGGTCCAGGATCACCTCCAGCTGGCCTGAAGAGGGAGGGTCCCAGTGCTATGGGCTCCAACAGGCACCCTACACCCAGCACCCTCCTCCCCATCCTCCCATGCCCAGCGCAGCCCTGGTTCTGCAGCAGGCACAGCCCTGCGGCCCTGTCTCACCGCTGCCAAGGCTGGAGACGCCCAGAGCCTGGGCTGTGTGCAGTGTCAGGCGGCTCTGCATGTCCTGGATGTAGGCCATGGTGGGCATGGGGTAGAAGTTGGCCTGCAGTGGCAGCTTCCGATGGTAGCGACGGGGCTGGATCTGCCAAGGGACAGAGGCCAGTGGCTGGAGTGCTGTCCCTGCATGGGCAGCTGCTGTCCCTCCCCACGCTGCTGGGTACCTGGAAGCCATTGAGGTCTGTGAAGAAGGTGTCATCACTCTCAATATCAGTTCTGAAATGCAGGGCCAGCTCCTTGTTGACATGGTCACGGATGTCCACCAGGCAAGACACATCCAGGGACAGGCCCTCCACCCCTGTAAGCAGGTAGTGAGGGGCTGGCCATCATCCAGCACTTCAGGCCAGTGCCCTGCCTGGCACAGCCTTATGCTGTCTCACCTGGCACGCTGTAAAGACGCACCACAGTCTGGACATGCTGGTAGTAGCTGGCCACCTCTGAGAAGAGGGGTCCCTCCGTCACCCGCACTATTGGGGGGTCCTTGGGGGTATAAGGCTGTAGGGAAGGAGCGTTGCACTGAGGCTGTTATCTATGGCACTGGCACACGGGTACAGGCATGGCTGCCAGGCAGCTCACAGAGGCCATCCCTGTACCTTGGCCTCGCCATCAGGCAAGAAGAGATAAGCTCCACTTTTGTCCTTGGAGGTCCTGGTGCCATAGACAAGGAACTGGCTGTTCACTCTCTGCTCCCGCTCCTCCCCGGCTTGGCGGATGCTCTGCAGAGCCAGCACAGTGGTGAGCACCCCCGGCACAGGGCATCGCCAGGTCCCGCTCCAATTCTTCGCCCCCCAGCCAGGTGCGCTCACCTGTAGCAGGCCCGAGTGCCCTGAGAAGCAGGCCCGCAGGTGCTGGTTCTCCAGGCAGAAGTCATCGGCAGTGGACGGAAGGAGTTGCAGGGGCAGGGCTGCAGGCTTGCGCACAGGCACGTCGCGGCCGTGCAGGTAGAGCCGCACCGAGGACGGGAGCGCAGCCTGGCCCTCCAAGGAGCGGTGCAGCTGCAGCACACGCAGCCCCAGTGCGGGCAGCCGGGCCAGGACTGACACCTGCGGGCACCACGGGCACCTCAGCCTCACCTCTGGGGACCTGCTGGCTCTTGGCAGAGCGAAGACCTCAGCTCAGAGCTTCTGAGGGTTCTGCCGAGGGGGACATGCAAGCAGGGCCAGGGCTTTGTGGGCAGTTGGGATGTTGGGTCACTTGCTGCCATAAAGCATAGGGTTCATAGGGTAGTGGTGTCCTATGGCAGGAGACTGGCACACATGAACCATGCTGGTTGAGGGGTTCATGAAGGGTTCACGATCAGTCAGAGCTCATGTTAAGGTGTGGAGACACTTGTGGCCACAGAGGGCTCAAAAGGTGGTGTTCCAAGTGAGGATAGGAGGCAAGCACACACAAGCTGTGCAGGCTGAGAGCTTCAGGAGGGGTTCAACATGGATTCACGAGCAGTGGGAGCCTGTGTTGGGAAGTGGTGCCACAGAGGACAGGAGCCTGAGATGTATGGGCTGCACAGGCTGAGGGTGGAGCAGAGAGTGGCACCAAGACACTCATACCTGGTAGATGTCAGGCACTGCATCAGTGGCAGAGTCCCAGTGTGGGCTAAGCTGAGAGGGCAGGGGCTGCCCGTCCTCAGAGAGCACACGCACATATGGGGAGTCCACCAGCACTGCCACCAGGCTCAGGCGCTCCTGCTCCAGAGGGTTGAACACCACCAGGAACCTACGGTGAGATCACACTAGGATGGCCACCCCGTGGTGTGCCAGCTGCCCTACGCCACCCACAGGTGCCATGCACCCACCCACCACTTCACAAGACCCCAGGTACCCCCCCAGCACTATACCCCCCAAGCCCTAAGGCAGGCCATACCGTGGTGAGGTTTCCAGTTTGACCACTGTTTTCTCTGGAAGGGAGTCCTGACTTGGGCGTGTGTCATCCTGGGGAGAGGAACAGTCAGAGACATGCTATGCCCACCATCCATATGGACATAGGCACAGCTGGGACCCTGTCCCCAGCCTGGCACCAGGCAGGAAGGTAGGGTTGTGTTCCTGGGGCCCAGGGATGGCTGTCCCAGCATGACCTGGCATGCTGAGACACAGGGAGCCGGGGACAGGGTGCTGCTCACCGTGCCCAGGAAGGGTGCCGCAGGGTCATGGTGGAAGGTGTCCTTGTCCCCCAGCACAAGGTAATGCGCAGCATTGATGATGACGTGCTTCAGGTCGGTGAGGGAGTGGAGCAACCTGAGGTACAGGCAGATTGAGCCACACAGGACTGTCCTCACGTCCATCCTACTGAACCCCCACAGATACCACACCTCCCCCTTGCAGAGAGGTCCCACAGCACCCCCATCCCGAGCCACACTTCCAGCCCTACGCCCACCAGCCCCGATCTGAGATGGACCCCTTGGGGCTTGCCCCAGCCCGCGGCACGCACCGGACTCCGTAGTCAACAGCCACAGCCTCCTTGGCGGTGCCAGTGATGGCGTCATGGTGCTGGAAGAGACCCAGGTTGCGGCGGGCGTTGCTCAGCAGGGAGTAGTCAGAGAGTGGGTACCTGCTGGTGGTGCCAGCGCGGCGGGCGTGGGCGAGTGCCAGGCTGTACAGGATCTCTGCCCCGCTGCGCAGGGACAGTGTCACCAAGGGGCCCTGCCCCAGCATCCCGGTGCCAGGATGGGGGCAGAGGAGGAACAGCCAGCCCAGCTCATGCGTTCTCCATGCCCAGGGGTGAGGGTTTGGCACTGCCTGGGCCATGCAGAGGCCACCCCCAACACACTGGCAGCTGGGCACAGACCAGGAGACTGCCAAAGCTCCCAGGTACTGCCTGTGCCCCACAATCCCAAGCCCTGCTGCTCACCGGAGGTGGGCCTCCAGCACCCGGTCGAAGCTCTTGTAGAAGGGCCGGGAGGTGTAGTAGCCTGTCCAGTAGTGGTCTTCTCGGTCCGCATAGGAGAAGAAATCCCCACTCAGCACTGGGAACCCTGGCAGCTTCATCCCTGGCACAATGCCCACCTTCTTGTACAGGGCATCAAAGTAGTCTGAGAGCGTCCCGAACTGTGCCTGCAGAGCAGCACGTGCAGCTCTGAGCACGGTGGGGAGCTGCCGTGGCCTCCCACCAGCTCTCTAAGCACCACCTCCACCCGGGGAGTGCTGCTTTCCTCAGCCCCCAGCACGGCTCCTGCTCGTACCTGGACATGGAGGCTGGGCTGGGAGTTGAGGAAGTCGAAGATGCGCTGGTAGTTGAGGAACTGGGCGTCCCACTCCTGCGGCTTGTCGTAGCGGAAGTCATCACCCAGGGGCACCAGCAACACCTTGCTGCGGAACAGCTTGGACTTCTTACGGTACTGGTCCAGCAGCAGCTGGGCTCTGTCAGGGTGACAGGGCATGAGAGTGCTTCCTGGGCATGGCCAAAGGGCTTCGAGCCACACATTCCTGCCACACTCACCGCTCTGCCACATTGGCATCAGTGATGGCTCGGGGAGGCACCTTCCACGGGCAGTTGATCCGACCACCAGGCAGGCGCTTGAAGTCAAACTGGCAACAGATCTTGGGGTCAGGCCCACAGGTGTGGGGCACATCATAGCTGTAGAAGGGCATCATGTGGCAGAAGATGTCAGTGCTGGTGTCTGTATCTGTGGAACCAAGGACAAATGAGCCCCAGTCATGACTCTCCCTTGCCTAGCGGCAAAGAGGGGGCCCTCTTTCAGGTCCCCTCCCAGCAGCCCCTCACCCCACGTCTGTCTCCACATGAACTCCAGGTTCTGGGTGGCAGCAAAGTGCTTCTTGATGGCATAGTGCACACGCTGGATGAGCATGGCTGTCAGGTTGGAGCGCTTCAGCAGGTAGGGCATGGTGGAGCTGTACCCAAAGGGGTCAACAGCCCAGCCTGAGCGGGGCATCACACCTGGGAATGGAGAGACTGTGAGCACCTCCCAGGAGGAAGCTGATGCCAGGAATAGGGATGTTGCTAGCACATCTCACAGGAGGCCTCCAGCCAATGCCTTGCCCAGCATCCCCTCCAGCTCTCACCGATGTTCTTCTCCAGCCACTGGTGCCCCTCAATCAGCTGGTCGATCATGGCAAAGTAGTGGGAATTGGCCTCGTCAGGCATCACCCAGCCACCCGTCACCATCTCTAGCTGCCCGTTGCCAATTAGCCTGTGAAAGGAACACCAGAGAGTCCTGATCTCCTGTTCTCCCACCCTGCTGAGGGTACCTTTGCAAGGTGCTGGCACTGCTCTAGCTCTGCAGCAGCACTCGGTACCCAGGGTTACAGCAAGGAGAGGAACTTCCTCATCTTCAGGAGCACAGAGAGTGATACAAGTCGAGACCTACCTGCCTACCCCCACATCTCAGGGCCCCAGCTGTGGCAGCATTCTGGCTCTCATTCTACCCTGCTGTGACTTCAATGTCTTGTGGCACTGAGATATCTGGGCATCTTTGTGTGACCAGAGCCCTTCTGTGCCCACAGCCAGCTCCTCCCACAGCACGCACCCTACAGACTGGGACCGTGGGCCAGGCACGTGGCCCTACCTCCGCACTGCTGCCCGCTTCTGGGGGCTGATGTTGTCCCACCACTTGGAGAAGAAGGAGATCTCAGACCAAATGAAGCGGCGCCGTGGGTCCTCCTGCATCTTCAGCACCATGCTGTTGAGGATGTGCTGCGTCTGGTCGTAGTAGTACTTGTCAAAGGTCTTGATCCAGCCTGGCAGCATAAGGTGGGGGTCGCTGTGAGGGGCCCAGCCCCTCCCCACCAGCGTTTCAGGAGGGGTCAGCCCTACCCATCCCCTGCCTACTTTGCCTGATGCTCACCTGGGTCATTGTGGGAGTGTGGTACCACAAACACCTGCAGGGGCTCCGTGTCCCACTCACTGGGTTCATAGGTGATATCAAAGCCCTGCTTCCACACCCCACCATCCTGGTTGTCGAAGGGCAGCAGGGAGTACACAGCCAGCATCTGCCAGGAGGGAGATCAGGCTTAAGGCAGACACAAGGCTGAGAGCACCCTAGAAGAGCAGGGCCAGAACCCCACAGACATCCTCGGGGTGGAGAGTAAGACCCTTTGCACTGGTAGAGCCCTGAGCTGCTGGGGCCCCCCTCACCTGCAGGTCTGGGTTCTGTCCCTTGCCCCCCAGGGCAAACTGGCAGTCCTGTGGGGACACAGAGAGGAAGCTCGGGCGGCTCTCGGGGGGCAGCACCCAGGAACCGTTGGACATGTGGTGGGGCACTGATGGCTGCCCCTCAGCATGGGCTGTCAGCTCCAGGACCGAGTCCTTGATGTGGCTGATGATCTCATGGTTCTCCTCCAGCAGCTGCTCCAGCTGCTCGATGCGGTTCTGCAGCACCGAGATCTGGCTCTGGGGACACAGACGTGTGGGTGAGACCCCCTCCCAGCGCCCCCCGCCAGGAGGGTCCTGGCCACCCCGGGGCAGCAGGGACTGAGCCTCGGCCCAGGCCACCGAATGGCCTCAGGCTGTGCCACCAGGACCTTGCCGGCCTTGGACTACCTGTCCGTCCCCGGGCCACCTGTCCATCCCCGTCGCTCACCCTGGGGAAGTTGCCCCCGCTCTGGTGGCGTGCGGGGTCATGCTGCACCCGGTCCAGCATCAGGTAGAGCGAGAAGACGGCCACGCAGAAGATGGCAGCTCCACACACTGTCACCTGCTTCTTCAGCTTCATCCCGAAGGGCCGCAGGGACAGACCTGCACCGGGACACGGCCAGGCCCCTGCCACTCCACCAGTCACGGGGTAGAGGACGGGACGGGCAGAGGAGGGGGCACCGGGACTGACTCGGGACAGACACGGGGACAGACACGGGGACAGGACGGGGGTGACGGGGCCGAGGACGGTGGCTCCTGCGCGGTGCTGCGATGAGCCCAGCCGAGAGGCCTGGGCCCGAGCAGCGCTGCTGCCCCGCGTTCCCTGCTCTGCCCACCCCCATCTTCTTCCTCCTCTTCGCCCTCCCCGCGTCCTACTTCACTTAATCCGGTCCGCGGTATTTATAGTCCGGGCACAGCCGCACGGGCCAGGGGGCGTCTGGGGCCGGGCCCGNNNGGCAGGGGGGCGCGGGGGGCCGGCCCCGCCGCGGGGCTGGGGCCGGCGGGGACTGGAGCCGAGAGCGGCGGGGAGCGGGAGCAGGGCCGGGACCGAAGCAGGCCGCGGCGAACCCCGGCGAGAGAGGCAGCTCGGGGCCTCTGCACCGCGGCCCGGCACAGGGCCGGGAACGGCAGGGCGCGGGCCGGGCCGGAGCCACCCCCCGCGGGATGGCTCTGCG
>VWZI01022982.1:24109-49493 GCA_013396835.1 Psilopogon haemacephalus
GTAGGACACACGGCGGGGCTGGGACACACGGCGGGGCTGGGACACACTGGGCGGCACTGCCGAGCGCCCGAGGACGGGCACGCCACACGCCATAGCCCCATGGCACTCCCGGACACACCTGGCTCCGCACAGCCCCGCGTCTGGGTCAAGGTGCCGGTGCTGCCATCGCGGTGTGCCCTCTTCCAGCCCCAGTGTGCCATTCTCTCCTGTGCCACATTGTGCCGTGCCTGTGCCGAGTGCAGCGAGGGCACACAGTCCCTCTGTCTCCCACAGGGTCTCTCCCCTCTCCCAGATGCGGTTCTCCAAAGCTCAGTTGTTTATTAGCCAGGACCAAGCCTGGCAGGCTGTGGGGACGAGGTCCCTGGAGGGCTACAGGATCCCCTTGCCCTGGGCTGGGGAGGGGACGCAGCCACGTTCAGCCGCCCTGCAGCACCTGCTCCTCTGAGAAGCATCACTGAGCTGGGACCGGTGGGGGGCGCAGCGCTGCCCCAAGCAGGGCTGGCAGGGTGCTGCCTATCACCGGTGCCGCTTGCGGATGGTGATGAGGTCCTGGTGGATGGTGCTGAAGCTGGGCCGCTTGCGTGGGTCATACTCCCAACACCTCTGCATCAGTCGGTACACCTCCTCGGGGCACTGCTCGGGGGGCTCCAGCCGCACACCTGGGGATGTAGGGGACAGGGCAGCTTGAGCCAGTAGCCCTTTAGCCCCTATGGTTCTGTCCTGCCCATCCCATGGGCACGGTTCCACAGCAAACCCAGTGCTGGACCCACGACTCCACAGAGGTCCTCAGGGACTGGACCCCAGCCCCACTCCTCACCTTGCTCCACTGCTTCCCGTGTCTGTTGGTTGCTGAGGTTGGCATAGGGAACGGCACCCAGGCTGAAGGCTTCCCACAGTAGGATACCAAAGCTCCAGACATCACTCTCTGAGCTGTATCGACCTGGGAATGTGTGATGGAACAGATGCTGACGCTTTAGGACACCCATGGTACTACTGCCCTAGCTGTGCCTACACCGACAAGGGCTGGGGTGCCCTAGGTCCCACTACTTCCCTCCCAAGACCAGCGCATGGGAGCAGGATAGTGTATCCCAGAATATTGGCTCCCAGCTGTGCTGTGTGGCTGCCAGGTCACACCTGGCTCCATTCCATACCATAATTCAGTGCTTCAGGAGCGGTCCACTTGACAGGGATCTGCTTCATCCCACCCGTGGAGGCGTAGATGCCATCCTCCTCCTCCCGTGACATCCCAAAGTCGCTGATCTTCAGGGTGTTCTTCTCTGTCACCAGGCAGTTGCGAGCAGCCAAGTCCCTGCGATGGCCCAGAATCATCAGCCACAGGCTCAGATGTCCCCATGGGCATCAGCTTAGCATGGGCTAAGGGTAGCAAAGGCTCCAGGGTTCTCCTGCCCTAGCCAGCGCCTACCCGTGCCACCGGAGCCCACCTGTGGATGCAGTGCTTGCTCTCCAGGTACTCCATGCCAGCTGCAGCATTCTCCGTCATCTTGATCAGCTCCTTGGTGCGCAGGTGCGTTCCCTCGCTGCGCAGGAAGCTCAGGAAGTCCCCCCCTGTACCCAGGATTGCGGAGCTGGCGGCAGCTGCCCTGGCACACCGCGGTGTGCGCTGCCTGCCCCGGCAGCATGGGGGCTGCTCACCCTGCACCAGCTCCATGACGATGTAGATGGGCTGCTTCTGGGTGCAGACGCCGATGAGCCGCACGATGTTGGGGTGGTTGTACTGCTTGAGGATCCTGCAGGGATGGAGAAGGGCACCATGAGCACACAGGGCCCTGGCTGTCCTGGGCACAGACTACCTCTGTGCTGATCCCATGACACTCTGCCCACCCGGCCTGGGGACACAGCAAAAGGGTGCTGTGGTCCCAGAAGGGTTTGAACAGCCAGAGGGAAGGCAGATGGGCAGGGACAGTCGTGATGCCCATACAGACCTGGCTTCCTGAAGGAACTTGGCCTTGAGCTCTGGCGGGAGGGTTTCCCGGCAGGACTTCACTGCTACAGGGGTGTTGTCAGCTCTCAGGCGGCCACTGAACACCTCCCCAAAGTTACCCTGCCAAGGGACACGAGGGCACTGGCCCAGCATGCTGTGGCATAGCCTGATGCAACCCCTGTTCCCCTGAAGACCCCTCCTTGGACAGCCCTGCCCCACCACAGACCCCATAGAGACAAGGACCAAAGCACTCTGACTCACCCGGCCAATGCGCTCCCCCAGCAGCACGTCCTCATGGTTGAGCACCCATTTGTCCTGCAGTGAGTGGGCACTGAAGATGATGAGCTGCCATCCAGCATGCCCCACCCACACATCCACCCTGCAGCCCCCCACATCTGGCTGGCACAGTCTTGGGGCTCCCAGCCCGGCTCTGGGCAGGAGAAGGCGCTGGGCAGCACTGTCCCCTGTGCAGGGGTCTCATCCCTGTCCCCAGTGCCCACCATCACCTTGGGCACGGCTCTGGCCAGGACGATGCCACTCTTCCTGGTAACGGGTTGCTGGCTCTGCAGGAGGTGCTCGACAAGCAGCGGGATGGTGGGGAAGCCCTCGCCCTCCAGCCGGTACATGTTCTGTGGGAGGGACAAGCTGAGGGCTTCTCTTGGTGTGCTCATGGGGGCTGGGGGCACAGGGGGACGAGCAGGCTCATGGCACACAGCACAGCAGGCAGGAAAGCACACATGAGCAGGCTCACGCCCCATGCTCCACTCTCAGCCCATTTCAGGAGAGGAACACACAGCTCACACCTTGCATGAACGTTCCATGCACTCACATCAGAGCTGTGCCCGCTCAGGGACCCCCACTTGCCACCCTCGCCACCTCCCCTTGCCTGTGGGCACTCACATCAGCGGCCTGGATGATGAAGTGCCGGGGCTGCCCGTCCCACAGCACACTGAGCACATACTCCTGTTTGCCCTGGCTCTCCCGCACCAGGAAATCCCCACTGCAGCTCAGCAGCTCCTGCACCTCTGAGCGTGGAATGGCCCCGTGGTACCAGGCCTGCTGGCACAGCGGCTTCTGCACCTCCGGGATCAGGGGCACGGGAGGTGGCAGCTGAATGGAGACAAGGGTTAGCCCAGATGTGCCCCCGAGTGGCACTGTGGCACTGGAGATGGGGGCAGCAGCAGAGGGAGTGTGAGCTGGATGGGGCTGGTAAAGGAGAGGGCAGTGGGTACTGGGGAACCAGGAGGCTTGGCAAGACAGCCGGTTGGGAGGGCAGGGTGGCTGGAGGTGCCCAGGGACTCACCGAGTACTTGGGGCTGAAGATGCCAGTGATGTGGTTCTTGAGGGTCTCCAATGCAGTGGCTCCACTCCGCTCCTGTTCCTGGGGGTAGGTGTGAGCTGTGCCATGGCCGGGGGAAGAACCCACCTGAGCTCCATGTGCCCACTCGAGTCCTGTGTGCCCCGTGCCTGCAGCTCCCAGGGCACAGCAGGGCAGGACTCACCGTGGAGGAGACCGATTGCCGGTCCTCCTGCAGCAGCAGGGCAGGCAGGGGGTCACCAGTGCCCAGCTCCCCCAGTTTTCCAGCCAGCAGGTCCCGCTGTGCCTGCAGCTTGGCCTGGGTGCATAGGCAGCCCTCGAGCTGCTGCTGCACCTCCTGCAGCCCCTGGCGCTTGCCCAGCAAATGCACTCTAGGGAGGAGACAGGGCGGTCAGCCCTTGCCTCTGCCACCCCTCACCTCCCGCCTGTGCCACACCTCACCGCTCCCCGGGGCTCCGGCCCTGCTCCGCGCCCTGGATCTCTGCCTGCAGCTCCTGCACCCGCTGCTCCTTGCTGCCCACGGCCTCCATGGCAGCCACCAGCTCTTCCTCCACCCATGTCAGACTGCAAGAACCGTGTGCCAGACACTGCTGAGCCACGCTGCCAGCAGATTCCTGCACCTGCTGGACGGTGCTGAGCCACACTGCCAGCAGATTCCTGCACCCGCTGGACGGTGCTGAGCAGCGCTGCAGGTGGCAGCAGCCCTCCCCGCCTGTGGCCACTCACCCACCCCCGGCTCCACTCACGAGTGCTGGACGCTCTCGATGGTCAGTTCATTCAGCTGCAGCTCCCCCGGTGCCAGCCCCTCCGTCTCCTCCAGCAAGCTCTCATCAAATGACACAGCCGGTGGCACCTCAGAACTGTACCTGCAGGCACCCAGCACAGCTCTGTCTCCCACCTGCCCCATGTCAGCTACTGGCACCCGTGGCTGACAGAGCAGTGCCTGGCAGAGGGGCTGCAGCTGTGCAGTGCCATACCGGTGGCTCTGGATGAAGCTGCTGTACTCAGTGCTGGGCTCGATGGCCTGGATGGCGCTGGTGATTTCCTGATGCACGGCCAGCATGTCCTCCTGCACTAGGCTGCTGATGCTGTGGTACTCTCCCAGGATATCCTTCCTGCAGGGACACAGGGGGATGGGAGCTGCCAGGCTCTTGTGGCCCCCAGCCCACTGGCCCTGGAGCTGTACCAATAGCCCTGCCCCAGCCCTTCCACCTGATCCCCACATCCTGCTGGTTCATGCCCTCAGTCCCCATATCTCACGTGGCACTGCAGTGCATCACTGTGAGGGCTGCATCATGAGGGGCAGGGAAGATGCACGTTGCTGATGGAAGGAGCACTGCCAGTTCTTGGGGGCCATGGGGGTGCTCAGAGATGGGCAGCGGGGCACAGGGTGGGTAGCAGGACACGGGGCAGGCAGAGGAACACGGGACAAGCAGAGCTCTTACAGGATGAGGACCATCTCTTGCTGCAGGCTGTAGAGAGACTGGTGGAGGCTGGGCAGTGCCCGCTGGTAGTGGTGCTGGTGGTGGAGCGCGGCTGCCTGCACCGCCAGCACATACTGGTTGTGCAGGGCATAGAGCTTCCAGAGGCTGCGGACGTACTTCTCCTTCGCCTTGTCCCGCTCCTTGTCTGGGGGGAGAGGCCATGGAAGACACCCACCGCCTGTGTGCCACCGGCCCCAGCCCTGTGGCACATGCCGCTGAGCAGCTGGCAAGGGGCGTGGAGACCCAACAAGACTGTAGCAGGGCCCAAGGGGCTGACAGGGCTGGCAGAGGTGCTAAGGCAGGCAGGAGGGCCAAGAGCAGGGGTTCACAGCCCTTCCTGTGCACAAGCCCACTCCTGGCCCATGATGTCCCAAGGCTGTAAGCCCTAGGAATTTTACCTGCCTGGGCTCTCCTTGTGCCACCTACCCCTGGACACTCCTAGTCCAGACCGCGTGGTGGGTGCTGCAGGACACAGGGTGTCCAGCCATGCCGCACCTGTGAGGGGAGGTGGGAGGGGACACAGAGGGACAGGGGAGGTGGGGAGCCAAGCTGGTACCCAAAGGCTGTCACCTTTGCTGGCCTCCTGGTACTTGCGCTTGGCCTGGGCACTGTCCCTCGCCAGACTGCGATATTGTGCCTTCAGCTTCTCCACCTCCTGCTGCGTGGTCTGGGGAGGGGAAGCTGTCAGGGCAGCAGAGCCAGGCTGTGCCCGCCTGCTCCCTGTGCCGGGATCCCCGCACCCACCCGGTTGTACTCCTGCCTGAGCTGGTGCCACTGCTCGCTGAAGGCCTTGCGCAGCTGCTGCTTGTCGCGGATGAGCAGGCTGAGCTTGGCCAGCGGCCCCGCCGACAGCTCCTCTGCGTGCCGCCGCAGCATCTGGCTCAGCGTCTCCGTCCGGCTCGCCAGCACCCACCAGGACTGCGGGCACAGGGCATCAGGAGTGGCCACCCACCGGCACCGCGCCCGGCTCTGCTCCAGCCCCGGGGTGTCCCTACCTCCCCGATCTGCCCGCCGTGGTCACTGGCACGGAGCTGGCTGGAGCCCTCTTGCTTCTCCAGCTGGGAGAACATCTGGTGCAGCATCCCCGCGTACTCCCGGTCGCTCTTGGCGCGCTGAGACATCCACTTCTTCATCAGTTCTAGCAGGCGCAGCTCACTGTCCTGCAGCCGCAGCAGCGCACTGTGCCCCTGGGGGCACCACAGCTCTGGCCCGAAGCCCATGGCACCGCCGTCCCAGGCAGGAGGAGGCTGTGGAGCGGCGGCAGAGCCTGAGCTGTGCCTGCCGCACCGAGCCTCACACAACTGTCACCGGTGGCCGGGGCCCTTTGCATCCCGTGCCACCGCCGTGTCACCTGGGCTGGCAGCGGTAGGACACGGGGGCCACCCCCACACACACGATCTGCCTTGCAAAGCACATTCAAAGCAGGCAGGAGAGTTGAGAGGACCCCAAGAAGCAGCTGGGACCCACAGGGGTGGGACCAGGGAGGAGGAAGTTGTGGGGTCAAAAACAGCAGCGTCACCTCTGCCATGTGTGTGGGGCTGCTCCCTGAAGGCAGCACAGCGGTGCCCCCCACCCTGGCCAGGCACCAGCCTCATGCAGTGCAGCAGCTCTAGTCCCTTTCTGCCCATCAGCATGGTCCATGCCTGTGCCCGTGGCAGGGGCTAGGAGGCACATGGGCATGGGAGAGTGCTTGAGGGCCAGGGCACGAGGAGGGGAGCTGGTAGGAGTGGAACAGGGTGCTGAGCCCTGGAGAAAGGTGCCAAGCTTGGATTTGTCCCAGGACTCCAGTGGTCCCAGCTGCAGTGCCAGGGTGCCCTGCCCCACGGCAAGGACCCAGCCCGAGCAGGAGGGTGCTGCAGCACATCTCTGTCTCTGAGCAGAGCAGAGAGTCCCTGGCACAGCCTTCAACCCTGTGCATCACAGGGCTGGGACCCACCCCTAACCCCACAAAGGGGTCCCCCATCCCTGCCAGTCCCCATCAGGGCACTGGCCCCTCCAACCTGTGTGTGGCGTGAGGTCCCTGCCGTGGGGCTGCCGCTGGTGTCCTCCCAGGGACGGGGCCGGCGCAGTCTGGACCTGGTGCAGCTCAGGCTCCTGGGGAGGAACAGGAAACCCAGCGCTGACCATAGAGCCATTGCGAGATTTCCTGCACTTCCTCCCCTCCCTGTAGTACCCGCGCCCAGTGGCGACGCCAACACACGGCTGTGACATGGCCGGGCAGCCCCCAGCCCTGCCAACCCTCCCAGCTGCCTCACACCAAAGCCTGGCACCACCAGGACCTGGCCCTGCGGGAGCACTGTGTCCTCCCCACCCTGCTGTGGTGCACTTGCTTTAGCCCCAGCAAGGCCACTCAGTCATGCCTGTCCCCAGCCCTTCCCCATGTCTCAGCTTCCCTGGCTGAGGGGAAGCTGGGGGATCCCCAGGGCTCCGAGCAGCCCCACTGATGGCAGGCAGCCTCCCACCACCCCTGACCAAGGCCCTTGTGACTATGAGAGGCCCCAGGACACAGCACCACTGCACAGACACTGTCGGGGCTGCACCCCAGTCCTTGGTGCCAGCATGTGCCCACATGGCTGGAACCCTACTCCCTGGAGCAGACCCAAGCATTCCTCCCCTTAGAGCGAAGATGTGGTGGGATCACTCAGCCCCAACAGCTGCCACCACATGTCCCCACCGCTGGCACAGCCTGGCTACACTCAGCTCAGCACAGCCATGTCCCGGGGGGTGCCTGCTGAGCCCCCTGTCCTGTGCCCAGCAGCGAGGCCCTGGGGTCAGAGGGGTCACCTGCAGGACACAGCTAAGGTCACGGTCACCTGCAGGACACAGCTGAGCTGGTTCCAGTTTTGGAGGAAGAAGCTGGGGCAAAAATGTGTCAGACAGGAGCTTTGCCAATTTGCGGTCCCTCGGCTGAGCAACGCCTGGGCGGTCACACCAAGGAGTGGCACAACGGCACAGCATGGCATGGCACGGCACAGCCAGGGCACCGTGCCCTGGGCACAGGCCCCAGGAAGCACACCAGCTGTGCCGAGTGACACAAATCCCCACCCACTGTCACCACAGGCCTCCTGGGCAAGAGCACTCCTGCTTAAAGCCTGCCAAGGTGAGAGTTCAAGAGCTGCCATGTTACCAGGGGCCAGGTGCCTGTGTCACCAGGCAACTGGCTCAGGGCCCAAGGGGTCCTGTCTGCTGGCGGGGAGCTTGCTGCTTCCTTTTCCCTCTGCCCCATTCAGCTGTCCAGAGCACTCTACACTCACTGCTGATGTTCTCTGGCATCACCAGTGCCAGGCTTCCTGGAAACAGTCATTCCTGTGGCATGTTTGAGGGCAAGAGCAGCTCAGCCAGCACCAGCTCTGCAGGTAGCAGCCTGCCTCCAACCCCACTGCCTTGGCACCTGCCCAGGAATAGTTTGATTTTCTACCTGAGCTGCGGGTGCCACTGGCAGCATCCCCACGCCCCACTAGTCCCAGTGACACTGGCAGCACTGGCACAAGCTCAACAAGAGTTTTGCAAGCAGGGCTGAGGGGTTGCTTATCCCCCCTCCTCCATCTCTCCAGCATCTCAGCACCTCATGGGCAGCATAGGTCCCCTCCACACCTACGCCAGGCTGCACTGGAGGCACTAGGCACGTCTGGCAGGATGTATGTGAGCCTGGAAGCTGCCCCCTCCATGGTGCCAGACTGGCCAGGACCCTGCTGCAAGACTCCAGGTGCAGCAGCGGGTGCAGCAGCTCTCCTTCCCTGGAAGCCTCTGCTGCTGCCTGCATCAGGAAGGCTGCAGTAGGTCAAACCACAGATCACCCAGTTTCACATCCTCTGCGCACCCTCCGGCAGCCTGAGGAGCCCAGTGAGGCTGCAGCCCCAGGCTGCTCCCTGGCCAGTGCCCTTGCTGCAGCAACCATTGGACATAGCCCACCTCTGGCACCCAGCTTCAAGATGCCAAGTTTGGCTGCACAGCTCCCAGCTGAGGGGCAGGGGGACCTCTCTCCAGCCCAGCCTCGGGAGAAAAGGAACAGCAGGGGACAAGTTCCACGGGGAACTTGCTGCTGACCACAGAAGCCACCACAGCTGCAGGCACAGCCAGGTCGAGGGGCTCTGCAGAGTGGAGCAGCTTTGAGAGCAAACACAGACACTGCCGGGGACCCGTGAGGAATCTGGTGGGGCTGGGGTGGGCTCTGCCTTAGGCTCGGATGTGGCGTGAGCAGGTCCCAGGTCTAGTCTGGCCGTGCCTGCCCCAGGGCTGCCCTGTGGGCATCATGCTGCGGCTGCAGGGCAGCACTGGACACGGGGGCTGCAGCGCGGGGCTCAGCCAGCAGCACCTGAGCTGCAGTGGAGGGCTCAGCCCCTGTGCGGCAGCAAAGGGGTGCAAGTTTCCCTAGGCTTTGGCTTGCAACCCATCCCCTCACTACAGCCAGGTTCCAAATTAGCTCGCCTCACTGTGCGTTCCTGATAAGCAGCTGCTCAGATGAGGAGGCTGGGCCCTGAGCACTGAGTCCCCACCACATCCCCTAACAGCAGCATCTGTCCAGCTCCAGCTCCTGCCTGCAGCAGGACAGGGCAGCCTCTGGCTCTGGGGTTCTCTGCACCTCTCCAACCACAGAATCACAGACTGGATTGGGTGGGAAGAGACCTTCAAAGCTCATCCAGTCCAACCCCCCTGCAGCCAGCAGGGACATATTCAACTAGAGCAAGTTGCTCAGAACCCATAACCTGGCCTGCAGTGTTCCAGAGATGGGGCATCTCCCACCTCTCTGAGCAGCTGGGCCAGGCTCTCACCACCCTCAGTGTCAAACACTTCTCCTTTCTCTCCAGTCTGAATCTCCCTCTTTTTCGTTCAAACCATCACCCCTTGTCCTGTCACAATAGGCCCTGATCAAAGGTCTTGCCTCGTTATCTGATCAGCCCTTTTTAGCACTGAAGGCCACCTAAAGGTCTCCCTGGAGCCTTCCAGGTGAAACAACCCCAACTCTCCCGGCCTGGCCTCAGCAGAATGCTTCCAGCCCTCCTAGCATTTCAATATTTTGTGGCCCTTCAGTGCACAAAATGAGGCCTTTTGGGGTGCTTCTCTGTTCTGGCTGGGGGCTACAGGACACAGCAGACACACGCTGAGCAAGATACCCCCACCCTGGCTGCAGGCAGGGGTGCAGGCAGGACCCCAAGACCGTCTCCTGCAACTGCGAAAGTGATCCGGGTACCCCACAGTGGCAGCGCAGGGCAGCAGCTCTCAGCCTGACACTCTCCTCTAGGGCCACACTGCCCACCCCGTCCCTGGGCAGCGGCACACAGAGCAGAGGCAGTGGGGCTGGTTTGCATAGTTCTGAACATTTAATAACTCAGTCTCTCTAGCGTTATATCCACATCCATTAAATTAAAAACAGGCTCAGGAGGCAGCTCCCGGCTGATTAAATTACAAGAAAAAATTACTGTGCACCAAAAAGTTATTATAGAAAAATAGTCCTGTGGCCCCCAGCCAGCGGCTCCGTCCATGGCAAGCCAGGGCTGGCACTGGCACGGGACAGGTGGGAGCCCATGCCATGGCCCCCGTGCGCAGCGGTGAACGGCGAAGGGGCTCGCGGCACCAGCCCCCAGCCCGCGGGGAAGGGGCAGCGAGGGCAGGGGCTCCAGCAGGGAGCAGAACGGATTGTCACCAAGTGGGGGCAAGGCACGTCAGGGGGCAGGGGCCGCAGGGGCGCCGGGCTCTGCCCAGCACAGACACAGGGTGCAGGCAGAGCTGGGGCGGTGCTGGCACCAATGATGCTCACCTGCCCCGGCCGGCATCGGGCACAGCCCTGCCCGGGGGCAAAACACGAGGGGCCCAGAACAGGGGTCTGTGCGAGAGGTCCCTGCCCACACTGGGGGCTGAGCCCTGGGCACAGGGAAGGCGCTGCCCAGCCCTACGCTCTCGGGCGCAGGGGGGCTCCTGGCCACGCCACGGGCAGCCACAACTGCAGGGATGGGCAGGCAGCGGGCAAGCAGGCAGCAGAGGCCCAGGCCTGGCCATTATTGCTGTGGAAGGGCACGGTGGGAGGCGACAGGCCCTCAGGAGGCGGCAGGGAGCTGGGACCCAGTGGGTCAAGCCACGGAGGAGCACAGAGGCCCAGTGGGTGCTGACAGCAGCAAGAACAGGGGGACACCGTGCCACGAGATGGGGTCAGAGCTGCCCCTGCCCTGGCCAGCCCAGCCTGAGGAATGACAGGCCAGGGACCCCATCCACTATGCACCCCAGGGGGTTGTGTGACAGCTGGCAGCACCCACCCACCTGGGGCAGGGGACACAGCTGCCAGCGCAGGGCCAGTGAGCCCAAGAGAACCCATTGCCATCAAACACCCTGGCACAGGGTATAGGGCAGACACAGGGCCAAGAGAAATGGTGCCAGACTGGGACGGTGCTGAGCTGGGGACGGTGCCTGGCAGCCCAGGCCAGGGCTGAGGGACGGTGCCGGTGGGTGAGGAGCCCCAGGGCTGCTGCAGTGTGGGAGGGGAACGGGGGCAGAGTCCGGGGCCCCTCAGCCTCACCTGCCCCAGCCCGGCAGTGCTGGGCAGGGAGAAGGGAGGGGCAAGAGGGCTCATCAAAGGGCACTTTGGTCTCTGATGAAGGCAGTCCTCTCGTTGTGGGCCTCATACTCCTCACCGTCCGACTCCGAGGGGCCCTCCTCCTGCCAGATGTCAGAGGGGAGCCCCTTGTAGGAGATGATTCCACTGTCCAGGGCATAGACCTTCACGCCCCGCAGGCTGAAGCCAGAGCGCGCCTGCAGCACCAGGAATATGGTGACAAAGATGACGACAATGAGGACGCAGCTGAGGCTGGCGATGAGGACAGGCAAGTTGGCTGCAGCGGGGGCCTCAGACAGCCCCTCGCCATCTGCCAGGGCAGGGGACGCACGGCTGCTCTGCGTCTGGTGGGAGCAGGAGAAGTCCAGGCTGCTGAAGTGGGAGTGCGCGGGGCAGGTCAGGCACTGGTTGGGGCCGGGCCCGGCACAGGTGGCACAGGATGGGTGGCAGGGCAGGCAGAGGTGGGGCGTGATGGGCTCCACACTGTTGTCCAGCTCATAGTGCGTGCTCTGGATGCCAGGCGCGAAGCCGGGTGGGCAGCGCTTCAGGCAGCTCTTCTGGTGCAGGTAGTAGCCCTCCTCACAGACTGTGGGAAAGAGCAGGGTCAGTGCAGGCCAGGGGGTTGCCCACATCCTGTGTCCCCACACCCTCCCTACCAGGCCCCACACTCACCCACGCAGGTCTGGCTGGAGGTCAGGGTCTTGCAGCCACTGCTCTCCAGCTGGTTGGAGAGGCTGGGGGAATCTGTGGCTGTCCCATACAGCACAAGGGTGAACTTGGTCAGTGTGCCTGCAACAACGCAGAAGTGAGAAACAAACAGGCAGGGCAAGGGCCACCAACGTGGGGAGAGGACCACCGAGGCAGGGTGGGCACTTGCACTGTTCTCCCACCACAGGCTGTCAGGAGACAGCAGGACTCTGCCCACTACCTGCAATTGTCCAAAATAGGATCATGCCCCTGTGCAGGGCTGATGACAGGGTGGAGAGTGGCCAGGTCAGCTGGCACAGGGGGAATCTTCTGCCCCAGAGCAGCGGCATCCCCTCCCTGTTTACCCAGCTCTCCCTGGTCAGGTCACCATAAGCATCCCAGTGTTGCTGGCAGCTTTGCTCAGGGGTACACCAGGCACCCACTCTGCTCCCACTCCCACCTCGGGCTTGGAGACAGAAGCGGTGGTGGCGAGGCCAGCCCAACCCTACCGTAGTTGTTGGCATCGCTGGTGTTCTCAATCTCCAGTGCCCACTCTCCAGAGGGGTCCTCATCCCACGAATGTGTCGTCATGAAGGCCCAGTCATTGAAGCCATCAGCCGAGAAGTCATGGGGCCTGGCAGAGGGCAGGGCCAGAGGTGAGTGCCAGCAGCCTGCAGACCTGCTTGTGCCGGCCCAGGCCTGGGGCTGTCCCAGGGCACCCCGCAGCTGGGCACATACCTGGCAGCCAGCAGGGTGGAGCGGGTGCCCATGGGGCTGACCAGGTGGATGGCCAAGTCCCCACGCCGGTTGTAGGACAGCGTCAGGCGCGCCTGTGCGTGCTCCAGCCGGCTGATGTAGTTGGCCTTCCCCAGGCAGGCGTCCACCTTCCGACGCACCTCCAGGCGCTTCCCGATGTCCCTGCCCGGGACAGGCAGGAGTGAGCCCAGGCTCAGCCCCGAGGCATGTTCTGAGGTGACCCAGACCCTGCTTTCCGCTGTGGGCATGCACAGCTGCCCTAGGTGCTGCACTGCGCCCCAGGGTAGCTGCAGCAGGAGGTGATGCCACAGTGGCTGGTGACATCTCCTCTCCACACAATGACTGGGGCAGGGATTGTCCCTCTGTATTGGTGCACCAATGAGGAGAAAAGAGTGCTGAGGGGAAACCTTCTGGCTCTCTATCACTCCCTGAAAGGAGCCAGGCGCCAGATAGGGTTTGGTCTCTTCCCTCAAGGAACAAGTGAGAGGGTGAGAGAAGATAGCCTCAAGTTGCCCCAGCACAGGTTTAGGTTGGACATGAGGAACAATTTCTCGTCCTTGAAGTTTGTCAAGGCCTGCCCTAGGCTGCCCAGGGCAGGGATAGAGTCCCCATCCCTGGAGGGGTTTCAAAGCTGTAGAGATGCGGTGCTGAGGGACATGGTTCAGTGGTGACCTGGCAGCACTGGGTTAACAGTTGGACTCCATGAGGTCTCTTCCAACCCAAGCAATTCTGATTCTGGTCTCTCCTGGAACAGGAGACAGCAGACACCTGCCTTGGGTGTGGTGGGGTTTGTTCTGCCAAGCACACACTGCTCAGTGCTGCCTCCCCAGTCCCTGCTCTGTGCCAGCCCTGAATGGACCCTTTCTTTGCCTGCTGCCAAACCAGCTACACCCTGCACAGTACAGCCAGAGGAAGGACAACGTCATCATCTCCATCCCACTCCTTCTCCATGGCCACCCTAGTGCCACTACAAGATGCTGGTCAAAAGGAGTGTCCACTCTGGGCACAGGGGGGTCCCAGGGAACCAGAGCAGCAAGCAAAGCCCTGCTCACTCCACGCCCAGGGACACACATCCACCCCCAACCCCGACAGCCCCAGGGGCGCGTCCTGGCTGCACACAAGCTCGTCACACGCTGCACCGCAGCGCCAGTGGCCAAGCAGTGTCAAAGGAGTCTCTGTCTGCCCCTGAAAGCCCCTCTGTGTGGGGATGACTGGTGCTGGCTGCTCCCAAACTGTAGAGCCTGGCTTGCCCACACCCCCACAGTGCCCAGCTGAGCCCCAGCAGCTGACACTGGCAGTGAATGTTGTCTGAAGGCAGCTTTCCTGGCTCTCCTCGAGCTTTCACAAGAACATGACCAGAATCCTGGAAGCAGCTCAGCCCTGAGATTCTCCCTACTTCCCACCCTGGACCCATAGGCACTCAGCCTCCTGCAAGCGGCAGATGTTGGGCAATAACCTCCTGGTCTCAGCAGCCCTTACTTTGGCTCCGTCAGGACGTCAATGACACACTTCCTCTGAGGTCCCACCGTGGTCCAGTTCTTGGCCAGGCTCACCATGGCACCGGCATCTAGCAGGCCATAGCCGTAGGAATGGCTGACTGTGGACAGAGATGGGGTCAGCACTGCTCCCAGAGGTCCCCATTAGGGGACGTGTGCCTGGCCACACCACGCAGGGCCCTGGGGTGCTCTACCCCAGTATCCCCAGACTATCAGGAATGGGAGCCCCGTGTCCATCCTGGCAGCCTGGTACCTTTGCGGCCGACACCGTTGGTGACCCAGTCATTGGCATTGAGGTGAGCTGGCTTCGATGTCTGCACCACCAAGTGCTGCATGTCCCGCCACGTCAGGTTCTTGCTGCGGGGGGATACAAGGCTCAGGTACCAGCACCCAGCTCCTCCCAGCCACAGCCAGGCCTGTGCCAGGGTGCCACTGCCTTGCAGGACCTGCACAGCACAGTCTAGCCCCCTTTCTGCCCTTACTTGGCTTCCAGGGCAAGGGCAATGATGCCAGCAGCCAGGGGCGCAGAGGCTGATGTCCCCGTGTGCGACTCAGTGCATTTCTGTCTGAGGTCAGTTGTCACCTGTGAGAGGGAGCAATGCAGTAAGAGGTACCAATGCGGTAAGAGGTACCATGGGCACCAGCCATGCCCAGCAGCCAGCTCTGGGGCTGTACCCCAAGGAGGGAGGTGAGGCAGAGCCATTGCTCCCGGCGCAGATCCCAAGCTTCCTCTAAAAACTAAGCCCAGAGACTGAGCCCTCAGAGCAACCCAGGGAGCTGCAGCATGGCAGAGCGGGGCCAGCACAGCTGCAGGACTGTGGCCCACTCAGCTGCCAGAGGGATGCCCGTGGTGGCCACAGTTCATGGCACATCCCACCCCCGTGAGGCACCAAGCACCCCAACTCACGATCTGCTTCTCGTTCTGGTTGCCGCTGCTGTAGGTGGTGGCAAGGGTGGAGGAGCAGGCCTCGCTGTACCAGGGCACGTTGCCGTACTGCGTGGTGCTGCTGATGGACAGGGTGTAGATGCTGTTGGTGTAACCGTCACAGTTGCAGCTGTCGTGCTCACGGCCTCCGTTCCCAGATGCCCAGACGAAGATGGATCCCAGCCCTCCTCGGCCCTAGTGAAAGAGACAGGGTGAGGGCCAGCACTGGTGCCACACAATGCCAGCCACGCTGCTGCAGGGCCAGAAACCCCAAGCCAGAGACAGCACGAGAAGATGGTGCCAGCTTCAGGGTTCCTGCAGCCTGAGTAGGAGAGCAGATGCAGCTTGGACAGCAGGATGTCACCTGTCACAGCCTGCTGGCCTGAGCACCAGCTGCCATCCTTCAATGCCACCATGCCTTCAAGGCATGTCAGGGCACCTCTGCAGAGGCTGCCCCAACTGGCAAGGCACTGGGTGGCAGGAGGCCTTGATGAAGGAGCACTTCCAGAAGCAGATGTCTTTTTTCCCTGGGCAATCACCCAGGCTGACTGCCTGCCAGGCAGCTGCAGCTGTCCAGCAACACTGAGGGGGTATGGCATAGCAGTGCCGACCAGCACTCAGCACCCAAAAGCCACAGCTCAGCATGCAGCACATGTGGTACTACAGTGGGAGGGTTTGCCAGGGTGTCCTGCACCACACACACATCTCTCCATGCATGGAACCTCAGAACACGGGGCACAGCTAAACACAGCCATGCCAAGGCACTGATGGCACATGGGGACAGCAAGGGAGGACAGGCAGAGGAAGTGAGGGCAAGCAGCTGGCATGAAACCAGGCAGGAACCAACTGAAGGCTTTGGAGAATGGGAAGAGCCCATCCCAGTGTGGGGCTGCACATGAGCCTGCGGAGCAGGGAGTACAGGGCTGCTTGAAGAGGCGAGATAAGCCCTGGCAAGGGAGGAGCCATGACTCAAAGCCGTGGCACAAGAAGAACAGGAAAAATCAACAGAGCCTGATTCTGCAGATGGGCTGGAAGAGCAAAAGAGACTATGGCAAGGGGCAGGAGCTCGGCTGGAGCTCCCCAGCACGCTCTCCTGCTCACCTGGCTGACCCCTCGGAAGAAAGCTTCCTCTGCCAGCCGGGCCGGGCCATCCACAGTCTTGCCGTCATCCTCAGGGCCCCAGCTGGCACTGTAGATGTGGATGTGGTTGGGGTTGAGGCCCAGGGAATGGGCCTCCACTGCATCAGTCACCTCCCCATCCAGCATGCGCACGCCTAGGGCCAGAGAGCAGAGGTCGTGGGCCACCGGAGGGGACAGGGCAGCTGCGCTGCCACTGCCAAGAGCCCTCTGTCCCCCGCTGCTGCCTGGTGCCCCAGGCCAAGGCTGGTCAGCAGCACTGAGCCTCCAGCACAGCCTGTTTCTCCAAGGCCCACAGAGCCCAGCACAGGCTCCGCTCTAGGAGCAGGGTGGCACCCACCTCCAATCCTGGCATTGTAAGCCACGCCGACACCACAGATCCCGTTGTTCGCCACAGCAGCCACCTCCCCGGCGCAGCGTGTGCCATGTCTGCAGCCAGAGAGGACACAGGGTGCTCAAACGGGGCACAAGGAGCACAGGGCTGGAGGGACCAGAGCCCATGCTGCCTCCCACCTTTCCAAAACCTGGTGGCCAACAAAGACCCCACAGGGTTCCTCCATCTGCCCTCTGCTCCAAGCAGAGACTAAACAGGCATGGGGCAGCCCCAAGGGAGGCTGCTCATATCAGGAAGGGAGGCAGCAGGGTTGTCCATGGGGCAGAATTGTGCCACCTGCAACCTCCTGCAGTCTATGAGCACTGGTGATGCCACTGAGTCACTGCTACAGCTGAGTTTTGTGTCACCTGCTTGTCACCCTTGTCACTACCAGCTGCCTCACCTGTTGTCATTCATCTGTGTGTAGCGGGGCTGTGGGTCTGGATCCTGGTCGTTGACATCAAAGCTCGCCCCTGGATCCTGGAAGGCAGATCTGACAGTTAGGAACCATCCACACTGGCCTCCGAGTCCTGCCAAGTCCCACCAAGCCTCACCACCTGTGCTCTATGGCCCTGACATTGGGCTAAGCACCCATCTTACAGCATCACCCTGCACTTACATAGTTACCCTCCAGGTCAGGGTGATTCTTCTCGATGCCATCATCCAGGATGGAAACCACGATGCCCTTGCCTGTGTAGCCCTGCTCCCAGGCCTGGCGCACATTCAGGTCCCTCTGGTTCGTATTGTACTGTCAAAAGAAGCCATGACAATAGGTTGCTGGCACCACAACAGGATGTGCCCAAAGCCCTGCCAGCCTGGGTGTAAGGACAGATGAGAGGCAGCCTTCATCCCACCTGACTGTGGCATAGGGATGAGGAAACCCCAGGGGACCTGGGTACAGTGCTGAGTACAGCTGGCCAGGGAAAGCCACTCTGAAAGAAGGCTAAGTTCAGACTGTGCTCAGGCCCCACCACTGCGGCTCCTTCACAGAGATCAAGCCCCTGCCCAATCTCAATGACAGAGTCCACTCCTGGGCCAGTCAAAGGGCTGACCACCCAAGCCCAGCCCCAGGTTCTCCCAAACATGGCCTCCTTCTTGGGGTGTCCGCAGACACATAGCACTGGGTAGCTGCCTCTGGTCTTCCTCCTCCTCCCCTTGAACAGGTTAACTGCCAGCAGCAGCCACTCCTCAGGTGCCACCCTTGTGCCTCCAGAGTTCATGCCACCGCCGCTGCACTCACCAGGTACCACTGCTGCGGGAACTTGGGGTCCGTGGGCTCTATGAAAACATCTCTCTTGGTCCTGCGCTTTGCCACCTGCTGCTCCAGCCACCGCACCTGGGCACAGAGAGGGCATGGGGCACCCCACTGCACCCCAGCAGCTCCTCCTGTCCTCGCTGCCAGCAGCCTGCCCAGAGGGGCTCTCCCTGGGGAGCTTGCAGGCAGCCCTGTGCTGGCAGAGCCACCACAGCACCCAGACTGTCCCTCCTGGCTTCTTGTGTTCAGCTGTGCTCCAGTGGAGTGTGCAGGTAGGGACACAGAGCTCTGCCGAGCTGTGCACTGCCAACGCCTGCCAGCTGCTGCCACACACCCTGTGTGCTGCCAGCATGTCAGGGCCCTGGGCCAGAGCCAGGGGACAGATTGCAGCAGTCCTGTCACACTGCCACACTGGGATCTGGCACTGTCCTGTGCACCTTGTGCTGCATACCAGCCCTTCAGGGCGCAGAGGCTGCCCTGTGTCGTGGCATCATAGCAGCCCACAGAAGCCCACAGTGTCTGCACCAACTCCTCTGCCCTTGCTGGTTACAGGCCTCAATGCCAGGGGACAGCTCGAGACAGCCCAGCCCCATGCTGTGCCCAGTGCTGGCTCATATGGCAAGGCAAAGTGCCCAGGAGCAAAGACAGGCCATGACAGCCCTCTGTACCCCACTGCACCTACCTGTGGTTCCCTGGCCAAGCGGCTGTGCCAGGTCTGGTGTGGTGAGAGGGAGCGCTTCACCACGCTGCGGTGCCGGAAGTGGTAATAGTCACCGAAGATCTGCAGGGGAGGAAGGAGTGGGATGGGCAGGAGAGCCCAGTCTGCCCGAGTCCCTGCACCCTCAAATGCAGCCCTGAGCCCTGGGGCTGCCAGTGGGCTCCCCACTGGGCTGGTGGGGCTTGCATCCAGCTGGTGGGGCAGCATCCCCTGTCAGAGCTGTGGCAGCCGGTGACAAGGTAGCTGGGGAGATCTTGGAGCTACAATGACACAACCTCTGCCCAACCCAACCTCCCATGGGTACCCACGTGGCAGCAAGTTCCAAGCTGTCCGAGAAAGCTACTGGCCTAGACAGGAGTGGCAGAGGGTCAGGCCTTGGGGAGGCACAGACCTCAGGAGACAAAACCTCTGCCTCTCTCCTGGAGTGAGCTGGCACCCCTGCTACTGGGAACAGGGCACACAGAAGTAGGGTCCAGGCCCTGATACCTCCCCAGCCAGGGCAGGGAGGGTCTGAACCAGCCTCTGCCTCTCAAATAAGGGCACTTGCAGGAAGCCAGAACCCTACCAGAGCACCTGCCCAGAACCCGCTGGTTTGAACTAATTGGAGGATTTGGATTAGAAATTAGGCCATAGGCTGAGAGAAGAAAACAGATGATGTGACTCCACTCAGAGCTCTACTGAGAAAGAAAAATAAATTGTTTTAAGAGTTGTAACCCAAATATAGATAAGGGAGATGGTTTCAGACCTCTCTGGGCTGTGGCTGTCTCTTGCATGGCTCCTTTTCCCTGCCTTTTGTAGCTGACTCTTAATAATTCCACTAACTTCTTTCCTACTGCTAACTCCCCTGGCCAATCTACCTTCACCTATCTGCTGCATCAACAGATGGTGAGATAAGATTGGGGAAGGGAGGAAAGGTGGTAGGGGTGGTTAGAAACCCCTCTTAGGGATTTTGATCTCTGGGAGGGCTGTGGTGTTTCTGTATTACCTTTTCACTGTATATATCTGTAAATATCTGTTATATACTGTAAATATCTGCCTGTACATTGTGCATAGCTGTAAACATAAAGCTTCGTTTATCAACTTCCAGCCCTTTCATAGAATCATAGCATCATAGAATGGTTTAGGTTGGAAGAGACCTCAAAGATCATCCAGTTCCAACCCCCCGCCATAGGCAGGGACTCCTCCCCCGTTCTGAGTCCTAGCTTGGGTTATATCAAAGAGTGGTGGGGGGGGGCAGGTAACTGCTAAACCACCACAGGCACAGACAGCTCTAACAGAGCGAGTGAGTGGCTTATGGGCACCCAGAGCCAGCCGAGGAGCCACGGCCTCAGCCCAGCTCCCAGCACGCGAGGCCAGGGCAGGCCAGGGCACCAGGAGGCCACGCTGCTGGTTATTTTTAAACCCCAAACCCTCTCTGGTGCTGTCATTTCCTGATCCCCTCCTGCATGTCCTGGAGGCTGGCCTGGCCCTGCCACTCAGGGCCTCCAGACCCAGCATTCTGCCTGGACTGGGGAGAAGGGGCTGAGCACCAATCCTGCTCTGCTGGAAGCAACAAAGCCTGGGCAATGGCTGCAGGCAGGGCCCGGCTATGCCATTGCCTGCAGGGCTTCATTGTGAGGGCTGCTGGAACATGAGAGAGACAGCACCTTGCCCTCTGCCACCCCAGACTGGCACAGAACAGTGTGGTTGTTGGTAATGAATCCCTGCAAGCTTATCAGAGCCCTGCTGATGTGCCATCACCCTGGCCAGCCAAAATGAGAAGAGGGGAATGGTGCAGGCAGCAGAGCAGCACTCTCAGCCCTGAGGCAGCAAATCTGGGCTGTGGCTCTCCATAGCCTGCCCTTCACCCCAAAGTCTCTCTGTGCTCCGTGGGGCAAGAGAAATGCATCCTGGCACCCAGAGAGGGACTTGTGCCACCCTTCTCAGGGGGTACTCTGTGCTGCAGGCCAAGCCAAAAGGCAATTGCTCTACTGGGCTACTTCCATGGCACGGCCTCCTGTGTACCCACTGCTCCCTGGGCAGGAAGGAGAAGAGATTCAACCCATGGCAGCCCAGCATTGGTGGCACATGATGGCAGGAGCCAACCACCAGGGTCAGCATTTGTATCCATGGC
The DNA here is from genome assembly GCA_013396835.1 of Psilopogon haemacephalus. NCBI lineage: Eukaryota > Metazoa > Chordata > Aves > Piciformes > Megalaimidae > Psilopogon > Psilopogon haemacephalus. Next base: position 44,861 of record VWZI01022982.1, read on the forward strand.
TCCCATCACCAGGGGAGTCTGGCACTCACAGCACACCAGTAGACACCAGCATGCACCAGTGCCCAAGAAAGGGACAAAGTCCCCATCCACCAGCTCAAGACCCTGCTCTTCTCTGCTGCATCAAGCCATGGTGGCGACAAGCTTGTGGCTGGGAAAAATACAACATGCCAGCCAACTCCATGCCACGTCAGCTGGGGCTGTCCAGGGAACCATGCCAGCTTCCCAGGCCATGATGCTGCAAATGTGGGGCTGCTATTCCCCATACCAATGGCAGCTGTACCCTGCTCTTGCCCAGGGCCAGCAGAAAAAAGGCTGGGATTTGAGGCACAGGCTGGAGCCCTGGGACAACCAGCTGCAGAGTTGCAGCCGTCCAGCACTGCCAGTCACTGGGGACAGACCCAGGCATGCTGCTGTGGCACTCCACATGCCCCTAGAACAGCCTGGGCTGACCAGCAGCTCACGAGCACTTGGGGAGGTGCCAAGACTCTGTGTTGGGCTGGCAGAAGGGAAGGTGAGCTGCAGGCTTGCTGCCCTCACCCAGCACCCTCTCACCCCTCAGGGGTGAGGACAGAGCCCCAATTGTTCCAGCAGGCAGATTGTAGGTCTGCCTGCTCATCCTCCTGGATTAGGGCTCTCAGACACCCGGTGGCAGCCAGGAGCTGCCCACACATTCCACCCTAATCCCCACAGGCCCTGTCCTCAGCAAGGGCAGAGCTGCCCCCAGCCCTATGTGTCCCTAGGGTGGGCAGTGCTGATCCCATAGACACTAGTGCCAGCTCAGTCCTTCTGTCTCGATCTCCTGCCACGACTCAGGGCCACCTGGGCCAGCCACAGGACTGACACACTCTCACCTGTGTCCCTAAGATCAGGGTGAGGTGCTGGGCATCAGCAGAGGCTGGCAGGAAGCATTCCTCTTTGGGCTGCTGCTGTGGCCACTCAGCTCAGAGGTCCTGCCAGCACAGCCCAAGGCTGACACCCACAGCCCAGACCTTCCCTGGAGGTCCCCATGCCCAGCTGGGGCTCTGCTCTTCCTCTACAACAGCCCTGGCAGCATGAAACACCATGCTCCTGCCCCACAGCTGCATTTTTCCCACTCCTCTGCATCGTCCTTCAGGTCCCCTTCAAGGCCACTGGCACCAGAGGCAGGTTTTGGCACCTCTCTACTGGCCTGGGGGCCCGCCTGCCCGTCCCAGCTCAGCAGGGAGTACGCCAGGACAGAACAGTCTCCGAGGACAGTGTCCAGACCCAGTGCTGAGGCCAGAATCCTCTCAGCGAAGGACCCTGGGGGCCTCTTACTGGGGCACTGCCAGAAGCACCCAGCCCCCCCCGCTTCCAGCCTGGCTGCCACATCCTGTCCCAGCCCTGCACACCCCTTAAGAAGAGCAGCCCAGGAACCTCATGGCTCCTTCCAGCCCTGTTCATCCCACTGGGCCCACAGTCCCTCTGCAAGCTGCCCAGGCCAGCCAAGCCCATACTCCAGAAGAGACACTGGGATGGGCTCCAGAATGGGAGCAAAAGTGTCCAGCCCCACAGCCCCTACCGCAGCCCCTGGGGCTCTGCCTGCAGGTGCTGCCTTGCTGGGGAAGAGGTATCAGGCTCCAGTTGCAGAGCCAATGGCAGGGGAAGAATGTGGGCACTGCTGAGCAAAATTGGTGCAGACAGCACTTGCATAAAGCCACCCCATCCATCACCCCTGCAGTGCAGACCCCCTTAGTGGAGTCCAGCCCAGTCCCCACAGACCTCCCACTTCATCATGTATCCCAGGGGACCTGAGGCTCCCTGTCTCAGAGTTCTGTGTGCAGGGATTCAGGCAGGTGGCAGGACAGGGTAACCCCTGGCCTCAGCAGCAGCACCTTCCCTGCCTGCAGCACGCAGCAAGCTCCCAACACCAGTTGTGCAATTTCCTCTGGGATTTCACCCCTCGCTCCCTTCCTGGAAAGCCAGCCCAGCCTGACAGTAGCACCCTGCTCTTGGGGCAACAAAGCCCTCGGCATGCCAGCAGCCTGGCCAAGGCTGGCAGAGACACGCAGGCTCTGTGGCACCAGTCCCAGCCTCACCTCACCAAAACAGCACCAAGGGACGGTCCTGAGCAAAGCTTGTGTTGGATCTCCTTGGCCCACGCTTTGGTCACAGCAGCCATCCCGGTGCCAGCCCCATCGACAAAGCCACCACCCACTGCCAGACAGGGGCCAGCACGCTGTCCATAGCACAGGCAAAAGCCCCTGTGAATCAGCCTGCCCCGAGAGCTTGAGGCAGCAGGCATCCTGCTGCGGCAACAGCACGGGAAAGCATAGGCCTGCAAGAAGCAGCCTGCAACCAGAGATAGGTCCTGCCCACAGCACCGCGCTGACCGCAGCAGCCTGCTTCCACGGGGAGAGGGAAGCTGGGGACTTACCGGGCCCAAGTTGAGGAATCCATGCTTCCTGGCCAGCCTGTCAGCCTCCCGGGGCCCGGCGGGGACGAGCACGGCCCAGGTGTTGGTGTAAATACGCTGGGCCAGCACCTCCTGGGCCAGGAGAGCGAGGGCAACCACCAGCGTGCAGAGCAGGAGCAGCGAGCAGGGCCTCAGATCCATCAGAGTGTCAGCGTTCCTCCAGCAGCAGAGCAGCAGGGTCCCGTCCCGCGGCGGCGGGTCCAGCGGTGTCACTGCCCCGAGCTCTGGTGGCCACTCTGCTCCACTGGCCCCTGCTCAGCCCAAGCCAGCATGGGGACGAGCCCAACGCAGCCAGGACGGAGGGTGGCAGCAGGCACGGCCCGTGCGGGACAGCAGCGCGGTCTGTGGAGAGACAGAAGAGCGGTCAGGCCCCGGGGCACCGCTCCTCTGAGCAGGGAGGGCAGGCTCCAGCGGGCTGAGCCACTGCTCCGGCACTGGGCTCGGGGGCCCTGGCACCCACCGCCCGCCACGGCTCACAGCCATGGCAGTGGCTGGTGAACGCCCCGGCGCGCTGGCCACACGCAGCTGCTGTTTGCCTTGCCTGTTGCCCAATGTGTACTCACAGACACGGGCAACAAACCGGGAGGGAGCGGGGAGGCGAGGGGAGCCGAGCCGCCTGCTGCCACAGTCTGCAGTGACAGGAGACCCTTTGTCAGCCGGGACAGGACAACCTGGGCACCGAGCTGGGAGCAACCAGAGTGGAAAGCCTCCGGTCCTCAGGGGAGAGCGGAGGAGACGCCGTGTTTGTGACCCCAGTGAAACAAGAGCGGATGGAGGAAAGCCAGGGAGAGCCCCAGGCCCCAGCACCTCCACCGTCAGGGATCGAGCAGGCAGGGCCTAGCAGCAGTGCGGAGCATTGAGCTGCCTGTCACCGTCAGCAGCACAGCTTTGCCCTTCCTCCGGAGCACAACATGGTGACACCGGTGTGACTCATCCTCACAACAAAAACCAGCACGCCATCACCCCCACCAGGAAAAGGGGCACCTCCACCACACAACCAGGGACCTGCAGGGAGGGGTGCCTGGGGACAGCTCGCACCGTGTGGGAGGTCAAATACAAGAAGCTGCGAAGGCAGGTAGGGAGCAGAACAGGGACACACAACACAGCAACGCCAGCACAAGCTCCATGCAGAGAGCCACAGGGACCCTGGAGTGTCTGGTCAGGTTTCAGAGCTAGTGGGAAAGGTGAGAGGCAGCAGTGGCTGAAGGTGCCCCATCCCCCTCTAGCAAACAGTGGTGACGGTGAGCAGGAGCCTGCAGCGCTGCCAGGAGAGGAGAGAGCTCCTGGCAGGCACCGGACAGCTCACCACAGGCTGCAGCACAGACAGTACTACGATTCAGGCGGGCTGCAGCAATGTCTCGTCGATCAGCAGGCTCGGCCACCCTGCTGAGGCACCCCGAGCCACCAGCTGGATCTGGCAGTCTCAGCTCCCAGGTTGTGCCAGGGCCCAGTTCAGTGGGAAAGGCTCCTGGAGCCCCCAGGAATGAAAAGAGTTACCACAGAGCAAAAAGCACAGCACAAGGGGACAGTGTCTGCCACGGCCATCTCCATGCCAGTGCCTGGCCCCCTCCACAAGTCCCCAAGCTAGGCGGTCTCTTTCACTTTGCTGCTCCCAGAGGCAGCAGCCACCCTGTGCCCTGGCAACGACCACTCCATGTGAGGGCAAGGCTGGGCCTCTGCCACAGGGAGCAGTGCCTGACCCTCCACAGCCCTCCAGCGCCCAGCTGGGTGGGCCAGCTCCTTCCCCGCTACCCTCTATCAGCTCTGCCACACACTCCCCTCCTGCTGCAAGCCTTGAGCCTCGTACCCTGGGCCCAGGAGGAAGAAGAAGAGGCACAAAGACAACCCGGAGTTGGTGCCGGCTGGCACAAACGGCAGGATGAGCAAGGAGACAGGTTCTGGCCCACAGGCTGATCTGCCAGCTCCATGCATGTGACCTCACGAGCAGCATGTGGCCGAGCACATCCGGCAGGCATAGGGCAGCAGCCGTCCAGGATCCTTCCTGATGGATCCTGGAACTTTCCCGCAAGCTCAACCTTGCTGCTACATGACAGTCCTGAGGCTAGGGCAGTGGCCTCATGTCACGGCCAGAGCCACCAGCCATTGCCACGGCACAGCCAGAGCCACCAACCATTGCCACGGCACAGCCAGAGCCACCAGCCATCCCCACGGCACAGCCAGAGCCACCAGCCATCCCCA
>VWZI01022982.1:50516-61551 GCA_013396835.1 Psilopogon haemacephalus
GCTCCGCCCGGCACGGCACGGCACGGCCGCCGCTCCGCCGGGCGCCACCGGATGCCGTCACCGCCGTCCGCTCCGCCCGCCCCGCCACTGCCGCCGCCGCCGCACCGGACCCCGCGCAGCCCCCGGCCCCTGCGCCATGTGCTAGGCTGAGCTCCCGCCGGGAGAACCGGGGCAGCTGCCCTTCGAATCGGCCCGGGGACACCCACCCTCCGCCGATACTGGGCACGGCCCGAGGCTCAGCGCAGCCTCTTCCCTATCCCGGCATGGGGCTGCCCGTGCCCACCCGGGGCTGCCCACGCCCACTGGAGACTGACCGTCCCAACCCGGGGCTGCCCGTGCCCACCCGGGACTGACTGTGCCCAAACAGGGCTGCCCGTGCCCACCTGGGGCTGACTGTACCCACTGGGGGGCTGCCTGTGCCCACTGGAGAAGAATCATGCTACCCAGAGTTAGCCATGCCCACTGCGGGCTCCCTGTGCCCACCCGGGGTCTGATCATGTTAGCCCAGATCTGCCTCTTGTGAGTGCCCAGACTCCCTGTGGACCCTGGGCACCGACCAGGGGTTTGCAGGCACCCACAAAGAAGGGCAGCCTGAAGATGCATCTCCACTCTGTGGAGTGGAACTGGCCCACGCCGACCAGCCCACTCCAGCCCCAGAGCCACCAGAGCAGAGGGCTCCGCAGCAGCAGCAGAACCGGCCTGCCCAGCAAGTTACTGGGGCTGCAACCTGAGGGAGAAACTGTCTGGAAAGAGCAACACCAGGAAAAGCCCAGGTTCGGGCTTCAGGAGATTTCCACTGAGGAGAGCAGGTGAGAAGTAAGCCACAGCTCCTCTCTGCTCCAGTCATCATAAAAAAGATTTGCTCCCACCCCCCGTGTGCCCAGGACCCTGTTGGGAGCAACGCCAAAGCCAGGGCAAGAGCAACGCAAAAGCAACAGAACCCAAACTGACCTGAATCTTTGTCACCTCAGGAGGGTCTGGGCATCCCGAGGCAGAAGCAGGTTTTGCAGCTCCCTACAGAGGAAAGGAAACCGCTTCGATATCGTGATCAAGATCATGAAGCATTAGCGACTGCACAGGAAACAGTCACCGTGGTAACCGGGATGCTGAGAACACCCAGAAAATCTGGCACAGGGCAGGTTCTCTTAAACTGGGTTAGGTTTGCAGGGCAGATACCAGCCACATCTTTGCCGAGGGGCACTGACTTGGCCAGGCTTGGCCCCAAGAGCTGCCACTGGCTACAGCATCCCTGGTCCACTCTCCAAGGCCACGGTCCCACTAGATGTCCCAGGCACCCACAAACATGCAGCACTTACCCCACACCAATGCAGTCTGTTCAGAAGTTGACTCCAGCAGCTGGCAGGCCCCAGCTGACGCCTGGAGTTATATGCGGGAATATCTGCGTGGGGGCAGGTCCTGAGCTGGACCCTATCCCAGGGACAGGAAGGCAGCAGTGTGTGTGTGTGTCCCATCCCTTATCTTCATCATGCCTCACTGGGGCTGTGCCCAGGCAGGTGACAAGCCTGACAATCTGTTGCACCTGGCCCAGGTGACATGTCACACAGGGAAGAGGAGCTGACAAAGGGGCCTTGTCACCATGGGGCTTATCTGGGTGCCGTGGGGCAGGCAGGCAGGAAACACTGGCACTTACATAAATTGCTGCCTGCAGAGCTGCTCCCCTGCCCTATGCCCCCACCAAAGACAATGCCTGTCACCGACAAGCACCTGCCTATGCATGAAGCCACCAATGCAAACAGGACTTGTGTTCCCCTGAGGCTGGGCCATGGCTGCAGATTTCCATGGAGCAGGGACCCAGCCTGGATGCAAATGGCTGCTGTTACCCCACAATTCCCAGGCTGCTCAGCATCCTCCTGCCCATGGGACAGTGAGGGGAGAAGCAGCTGCCACAGCCACCTCTGCCAGTACCACCTACCCTTCTCTTGGACCTCCTCAGGTCCTCCAGGTGACCTGGCATCGGCACACTCCAGGGAGTGGCAAAGACATGATCACACCACAAGCAAGGTCTGATCATAAGCTCTGCCCTGCTAAGTGATGTCTTGTGGCACAGGGTCCAAATTGCTCCAGGGGCTCAGACACTTCATGCTCCTCAGCACCAAGCACATGATGCAGTGTGGCCCAGCAGCAAACACAATCAATAGGAACCTACTTCCATGGAAAAATCAGGTCAGTGTTTGGCTTTTGAGTTGTGGGGATTACACAAGCTCCAAGAGTGATGCAACTGCCCATCCGCCTGAGCTTTCTCGGAGGCAGAACAGGAGAGAATTGTGCCCCTTCTGCAGGCATCCCCAGCTGAGGGGGATCAGGGGTACAGCAGCAGTGCTACCCCCCTGCAGCTACCACACCAGGGCACCCAGTGGAGGAAGGGCAGTGAGCCCTGTGAACAGCAGTGAAAACTCCATAGCAGGCAGAGGACGACCAGAGGGACCAAGTCAATGACTGCATCTCTGGCTGCGCCACTACCACCCGCTCTGCCCCCATGTCCATGCAGCCCCTCTGCTCTGCTGCTCCCAGTGCCCCCCATGCTCACCTGTGCCTTCTTCCCAACTTCGGGCTGGGGTCTCTTCCCTGGGGTCTCTCTGGCCCCTCTCCTCCTCTCTCTGCAGGATGTTACCAGCAGGCTCCTGGCAAGGCCCCAGTGCCCCTGGAGCTGGGCAGGCTGCACTCACAGGGTTCTGCTGGCTCGGGGCTCTGTTCCCAGCTCTGCTCATAGACACAACACCCTGCTGTGGTCACAGGCAGGGGACAGCCTCAGCTCCCTGACCTTGCCCTGCGGTGCAGCCACAGACACAAACAGCAGCAGCTCAGGCTGGTTCTGTAACTTTATCTGCCTCTGACTGTGCCATCAGCAGCCGCAGTGCCGCCTGAGCATCGACCCACGGACGGGCCTGCTCCAGGCTGCGGTGCGTCACACCCTGTCATTGTCTGCCCCTACAACCATCACACCCTGCCATCACCTGCCCCCTGCAACCATCACACCCTGCCGTCACCTGCCCCCTACAACCATCACACCCTGCCATCGCCTGTCCCCTACAACTGTGACTGTGAGGTGTGGCAGGGACAGCCCTGCCACAGCCCAGAGCTGCTGCAGGATCAACACATTGTGAGCTGCCATGCTGAGGAGAGGCAAGCACTGCCCTCACCCACACCAGCTCGTGGCAGCCCATCTGCCATGTCCTCAGGGCCACCCACAGGGTCACAACACTCTCACACACCCCACACCACACGACCCTCCCAGGGACTCCGCCCGCACCCCACCTCTGGGGGTTGGACTTGTGGCTCCCATCACACCAGCCGGGGCAGCACCAGCACTGGGCTTCTCCAGCTTGGCTGTGCCTCCCGAGGGGGCTTGAGGCAGCAAGGAGATGTCACAAGTCAAGGGCACTTCTCGCCTGCAGCCACAGGACCAAGCCAGGCTATGCAAGCACTTCCCTGTTTGCTGAGCTCTTTACTTCTGCTTCACCTGGGCAGGACACACTGTGCTTTGTCTGCAGTTCTCCAGCCTGCTTTCTTTCCACTGGGGCGTCTCATTTTTTTTTCACCAAGTCCTGTGTCAAAGCTCACTCCTTGCCATGGTGGCACAAGGCTCACAAAGTGGGAACACCCTGTGATAACCTTCAACATTAACATCTCGTCAAAGGACCAAATGCAGAGCAGGAGCTCTAATTATCATCTGGGCGTAAAGGCCAAGAACACAGCAACTAGTCCCTGCTTATCCCTGAACAAGGCAGGGCAGGACCAGCAGTCACTGTGGGATGAGGAAGCTACGAATGTACTGGGCACTTGTGAGGCTGCACCTCAAAACCTGGGATCAGTTTTGGGTCACTCAATCCAAAAAGGACATTGAGGTGCTGGAGCAGATCCAGGCAACAAAGCTGGCAAAGGGTCTGGAAAACAGGTCTGGTGAGAAGCAGTTGAGGGAACTGGGGTTGTTCAACCTGGAGAAAAGGAGGCTGAGGGGAGACCTTCTGGCTCTCTACAGCTCCCTGAAACGTTAGAGCCAGGTGAGGGTCGGTCTCTTCTCCCAATGAACAAGCAACAGGACAAGAGGAAATGGCCTCAACTAGTACCATGGGGGATTTAGGTTGGACATTAAGGAACAATTTATTGCCCTTGAGGTTTATCAAAGCTTGCTTCAGGCTGTCCAGGACAGTGGTAGAGTCCCCATCCCTGGAGGGGTTTCAAAGCCATGGAGGTGTGGTGCTGAGGAACATGGTTTAGTGGTGACCTGGTAGTGCTTGGTTTATGGTAGGGCTCAGTGAACTTCAAGGTCCTTTACAACTAAAATGATTCTGTAATTCTAAGAATTCCTTGGTGCTGAGATAAGCTACAAGCTACTGATCACTGAGGGAGCCCCACTGCACTGGGACCCACCACACACGCCATGCTACCCCCTGCACAGCTCCGATGGGACTGTCCCAGCTCCTCCAAGTAGAGGAGGCAAGGCAGAGCCCAAAGTTCTGCAGGCACAGAAATAATCAGTTTGGAACTGGGGACACAGCAAGGAAAGGACTCCCTGTGCTTCCTTTGGGATCATGCTCCAGTTCCAATCCACCTACTGGAAAAGCTTCTGCTGCTAGCATCACCCTCATGGCCATGAAAGCATCTGCTCTGTTGAGGGCAGGACAACTCCTAGAGACATAACACTGGGTTACCACCTCACTCTGGCTCCTCTGCTGCCCAAATCCCCCTGCTGCAGGGAGACTTCCCAGAACAGAAAACCTCTTCGTTTCCTTTGAGTAGGCGGCACAGGATGGCAGACACGGCTGCAGTGGGTTGTGACACACTTTGCCCAACCTCAAGAGAAGTCTCATCGTCCGTGGCTCGGTGCCACAGTGGAGACAACTTGCTGAGCCAATCACTCCTAGCTCTGCCCTCAGCTTTCCCGTCTGCAACTCTGCACCCCTCCTGGGCTGATGTGTGCCGATGTCGGCAGGAAAGCCCCTCACAGCTGCCACAAAACAAGGGTGGCCTCAGCCCTTCCAGACGTACTGATGCCACCAGGAAGCCCAGGGTTTGCCCTAACCCTGCACTGCAACTTTGCCTCGGTCACTCCAAGGGCTGCAGTGACAAGTGGCTGCACAGGAGATGCTCACCCTCGCTGCCCACGAGATGGGGATGGAGGCTGCAGTACTGGGGCAGCAGGAGAAACGGAGCATGGCTTTTCCCACTGCAGTAGTAACCACCGAGCTCCAGCTATGCCCCGAGTACAGCTGCTCCAGTAATGGGCACAGCACAGACCCAAAGGTGGTGCTGCCCCCTGGCCCCACTGTGCTCTCCAGCTTGCACCAGGTTGGGAACCTCAGCAAGAGCAGGATGCATCCCACAGCCCAGCGAGGCCCTGCGGGAGTTACAGGGGATGCCAAGCACCTGCTGTCCAGATGGCCACACGAGCAGCGGCTGCCTCAGCCCCCACGGCACTGGTGTTCCCGCCCCACACGAACACTTTTGCGTCCAGAAGCGTGGCAAGAGGCACCAGCCGGAGCACTAAAGGCAATGCCCCAAGCTGCCACAGCATCATCAGCCGCAACCAGAGGGCCCTGGCAAGGCTTCCTCCAGCCAGTAACCAGAAAGCCTGCCGCGGTACCGCCCGAAGGGATCCTGCCTGGGATAGCCTTTGCCTGCGGCCGCGGCTCCGCCGGCACCCGGCCTTAACGCATCGCTGATGGCGGAAAACCTGCACCGCTAAGAGAAAACAACTACCGCCCCCGGGCCAGGAGCTCGGAGCGGACAGCGCCCGGGGGTTACCGCCCCGCGCGGGGCTCGGGGACGTCGGCCTGAGCACCAGGAGCCCACGACCGTCAGGGACCGGGACCGGGACCGGGACCGAGCACCATAAGCCCACTTCCGCCAACGCCGCGCGGCGCCCGGCTGTGACCCCCCCCGCCGTACACCGATCATCACTTCCGGTTACCCGCCCCAGCTGGGGCCGCGCTTGGCTTCCGGCGGAAGTGGCGCCGCAGTTCCGGTTCCGGGTGAGCAGCTGTGCGTAGGCTGTTGTCAGAGACTGTTGCTGTCCCGGGACCTGTCCCGGGTCCGTCCCTCCGCCACCATGTCGGTCCCCAGCGCCCTGATGAAGCAGCCGCCGATCCAGTCCACGGCGGGTGCCGTGCCTGTCCGCAACGAGAAGGGTATGTGAGGCGGGGGGGCGGCTGGAGGCGGCTGGGCCCTGCGGTGGGAACATGGGGGCCCTGGGCTAGCTAGGCCATGGCGGGAGGACGAAGGTCCCCACTAACGGCCTGGTGCCCGCAGGCGAGCTCTCTATGGAGAAGGTGAAGGTGAAGCGATATGTGTCGGGGAAGCGGCCTGACTATGCGCCCATGGAGTCCTCGGATGAGGAGGATGAGGAATTTCAGTTCATCAAGAAGGCAAAGGAGCAGGAGGTAGAGCCCGAGGAGCAGGAGGAGGAACTCGCCAATGACCCCCGGCTCCGGCGCCTCCAGAACCGCATTGCTGAGGATGTGGAGGAGCGGTGAGTACTGGGATCAGTGAAGAGCAGTTGCCTTATCCCTGCTCACCATCAGGCCTACCTGCACAGGGGCCTGGGGACTGCATGCTCCCACACTGCAGTGAGGAGCAGCAGGAGTGCAGGACAGAAGCTGGTAATGTTTTCTAGGCAGTGCAAGAGTGTCTGGCTCTTTTTATGTACTGAGCAGGCAACTTGTTGCAGCTTCTTTGTATTTTGAAGTGCTGTGGTTCACAGGGTTTTTGTTGTAGGCTGGCAAGACACAGAAAAATTGTGGAGCCCGAGGTGGTTGGAGAAAGCGATTCAGAGGTGGAGGGGGAAGCTTGGCGTCTGGAGAGGGAGGACACCAGTGAGGAGGAAGAGGAAGAAATTGACGATGAGGTACACTTCCATAGCCAGATAAGGAGCCCATGGAAGTCCCTGAACAACACAGGCTGAAACATCCGTTTTGCATGGGTGTGTGGGCTCTCTTGGGGACCTGCACAAGTGTCACAGCTCGCTGTGACTTCATGTGTGGATTATTCTCTTCTTGCGTGGATTGGCACACCAGGGGAGGCCATCCTATGTCCAGAGAGAACAGGCACATTGTCCTATGTCAAACACCCTAGATGTGTTTTGGAGAGAGCAGCAAGAGAGGAGCAGCAGTGGCTGGTGTCTGACTCCTTGATGTTTGTCTCCATTAGGAGATCGAGCGGCGGCGTGGGATGATGCGCCAGCGGGCACAGGAGAGGAAAACCGAGGAGATGGAGGTGATGGAGCTGGAAGATGAGGGTCGATCTGGAGAAGAGTCTGAGTCAGAGTCCGAGTATGAAGAGTACACAGACAGTGAGGATGAGATGGAGCCGCGCCTCAAACCTGTCTTCATCCGCAAGTGGGTGGCACAGCTGCATGGGTCAGCCCAGGGTGGGGACATGGGATTTGGGGCTGGAGGCTCAATAGATCTCTCCACCATGGTTTCCTTTTCCTTACTGCCCAGGGGGAGTGCAGGATGACCCCTGCACTGACATCCCCTCTACCACTACGGGATCTGTCTGTGGTCCACAACCCTCTGGCAAGTGCCATACAGTGGCAAAGAGAAGCTTTCCCCCACAGCCAGTGGTTGGGTCTCATGTGTGGGTCTGCAGTCATAGTGGGACAGTGAGTGGAGAGCCCAAAGCTGCATGGGCCCTGCCTGTGAAGAGGGCAAAGGTTGAACATGGGTGCAGTGCAGGATGTGGGAGACTGTGAGCTGAGCAGCTGCACTGGCTCCCGGAAAGCCGAAGATGTTATGGTGGTCCCTGCCTGCAGGAAGGACCGGATCACTGTGCAGGAGCGGGAGGCAGAGGCTCTGAGGCAGAAGGAGCTGGAGCAGGAGGCAAAGAGGATGGCGGAGGAGAGGCGCAAGTACACATTGAAGGTACCAAGACAGGAAGGGGTCACACTGGGTGTGGGGCAGCCACCACAGGCAACTTAGTTGGGTCTCTGCTGCAGATTGTAGAGGAGGAAGCAAAGAAGGAGTTTGAGGAGAACAAGCGCTCGCTGGCAGCACTGGACGCGCTCGATACAGATGATGAGAACGATGAGGAGGAGTACGAGGCCTGGAAGGTGCGCGAGCTGAAGCGGATCAAACGGGACCGTGAGGAACGAGAGGCGTAAGTTGTCTGGGTAGGAGCTGGGCTGAGGTCCCATGGAAAGCTGAGGAGTATGCTCTTTGGGATTCCCAGAGTCCTTCTGCCCCTCCTAGGCTGTCTCTGCCCTATTGGTCAGCAAATAGAATCATAGAATCGGCCAGGGCTGGAAGGGACCACAAGGATCATCTAGTTCCAACCCCCCTCCCATGCCCAGGGACACCCTACCCTAGATCAGCCTGCCTACAGCCTCATCCAGCCTGGCTGCAAACACCTCCAGGGACGTGGCCACAACCACCTCCCTGGGCAACCCATTCCAGGCTCTCACCACACTCATGGTGAAGTTCCTCCTCATGTCCAGTCTGAATCTCCCCACCTCCAGCTTTGCTCCATTCCCTGTAGTCCTGTCACTACCTGATATCCTAAAAAGTCCCTCCCTAGCTTTTTTGTAGGCCCCCTTGAGATACTGGAAGGCCAGTACATGGGACTGGGGATGGCAGTGCTGCTGGTAAGGTGCTGTGGGGACATGGGCTCTCAGGGCCTTCTTTCTTGCCCAGCATGGAGAAGGAGAAGGCAGAGATCGAGCGGATGCGGAACCTGACAGAGGAGGAGCGCCGTGCTGAGCTGCGGGCCAATGGCAAGGTCATCACCAATAAGGCAGTGAAGGGCAAGTACAAGTTCCTGCAGAAGTACTACCACCGCGGCGCCTTCTTCATGGTGAGTGGGCTGGGGAGGGGCTGCATGAAGGTATGGAGACGTCTCCCTGCAGGGAGCCCCTGGGTCTGGGGGTGTCCTTGGACAGGAGCTAGCCCTTGGAAGCTGCACATAGCTGAAGTGGCCGAGGTGATCAGAACCTGGTCTCCTCTTGGGGGCACAGGGTGAGTGGAGCCACCAACCACCACCACGGGTGGGAGAGCACATGGCAAAAGACGGCACCAGAGCTCTTCCTTTGCTGCCAGTGGAGCTGATGTGCCCTCTCATAACCAAGCCAGATCTGTGGGGGCTACAGCCAGGCTCTGGGGCCATGAAGGTGGCTGCAGAGGCAGGTCTGGGGGACAATACTAATATCCCACACCTCTGGTAGTGTGTTATTAGGGCTATAAGTACTGTGGCAGTCCCAGCAGAGCAGACATTTGGACTCTGCTGGTTCTTGCTGGAAGCTGGTGGCTGAGCAAGCGTGACCCTCTCCTCTAGGATGAAGATGAAGAGGTCTACAAGAGGGACTTCAGTGCCCCAACTCTCGAGGACCACTTCAACAAGACCATCCTGCCCAAAGTCATGCAGGTAGGTGTGTGGGCCAGAGGGTATCAGCCGACATGCCATGGTGCCACATCAAGGGGTCACAGCAATCCATGGGTCCCCATGTCCTCTCTGCACACTGCTCACAGGCTCTTCTGCTTCCCAGGTCAAGAACTTTGGGCGCTCAGGACGGACCAAGTACACACACTTGGTGGACCAGGACACCACATCCTTTGATTCTGCCTGGGGCCAAGAGAGTGCCCAGAACACAAAGTTCTTCAAGCAGAAAGCCGCAGGCGTGCGGGACGTCTTCGAGAGGCCCTCAGCCAAGAAACGGAAAACCACCTAAGGGAGCGTGCAGGATGATGCAGCTGACAGCACGGCTCTGCCAGCTGCTGCGAGCCTGGACAGGGACAGAAAAGACAAGGATTGTGCAAGGACTTTTGGCATCCAGCCCTTTGTCTGTCCTGCAGCCCCTGCTGTGGAGACCCGGTGATGTGGAGATGATGGTCTGCCTGTGCCAGCCAGGCCTGTGGCCACACCACTGTCCCACCAGTCACTGCCCCTCATCAGAGCCCTGCAGGACTGCGGCAGCACCCCCAGCGCCAGCACACCCACTGCTGGAGGACTTCATGGACATCCATCCCCAACTGGTCCTCAGCACTTCCCTGTCACCTGCACTCTCCACATTTTTGGTGTGGGATAGCAGTGACACTGTCTCCTCCCCTGTTGTACAGGGTGTGGCTTTTCTATCTGTGCAGGGGCTGGGTTTGATTAAAGTGGTCATTTTCTTACCCGTTTTGGCTGTGTTTGTGGGACAGGAGTGTTCTCTTCGGGTGAGACAGGAAGGGCCAGTAGAGCCGGGGAGGCAGTGGCCAGGCTGGGGGCGTGAGGACAGCTGTGACGGCTCGTAGCTGCCATCACTCCCTGAGAGCACAGGGCAGAAGGCTCCTGCTGCCCCTCCCAGGATACGGCACTGCCACAGGCAACCCACCAGGCAAGAGCAAGTGCCTGGTGTTACACAGACCACATGGACAGCCCAGCTCCCACCAGTGCTTTATTGGGTGCGGTGCTGGCCACACGCCCGTCCGGCGGGCGCAGTGCTCAGTTGGTGAGGGTGATGAGAGCCTCCACCACGTTCCCCATGTGCTCCCGCAGGCTCCGCTCCGCAGCTGCCCGCGAGATCTCCATCTCCGTCATCTGCAGGGACACAGCCACAGGATGGGCTGGTGGAAAACACCCAGCAGGCACCCACCAGCACTTCGGGTGCAGCGCCCCGAGACTGGGGACGTGCCACTGTCCACCCTGCTCTACTCACGATCAGCTCTAGGTCCTCCTTCTTGATGGTCACTTTGGCCAGTTCCTTCTCCCTGCGTCAAGAGAAGGGCAAAACCCTCCAGTGGATCCCTGCTCACCTCCGGGGAGATGCGGGGTGGGAGCGGCCCCCGGCAGCAGCCACAGAAGCCACCGACCGGTGCCCGGTGTTAGTTCCATGGGGCGACCAAGTGCGGGAGGGTCGCGGACCGGGCCGGTGCCTCGAGTCCCGAGCGAGCACGTGCGGTTACCTCTCCTGCTTCGCTTTCTGCTCCCGGGACCTCCGATCTCCGATCACCGACATGGCCTGTCAGGACGAGCGCAGTCACGGCGCGGGACGGACACCGGGGCGGGTCCCGCCGGCGACATGCAGGCGCGGCGCTCGGGACCC
>VWZI01022982.1:61614-73136 GCA_013396835.1 Psilopogon haemacephalus
GCTCGGGACCCGGCTCGGCGTCGTCCGGCCCCCCTCCCCGGTCCCGCCCGCCACACCGTCTCCAGGTTGGAGCTCTGGATCTCCTTCTCCTCCGCGTAGTCGGTGACGCGCTCCAGATCCGCCGCGCCGCTGTCATGCTTCCGTGGCTTCTCGGCCGCCCGGCCGCCCGCCCCATCGCCGCCGCCGCTGGAACCGTTCGGCTCAGTCTCCAGCTCCAGTTCCACGTCCCCCTCCGCCGCCATCCCGCCGCCGCTTCCGCGCCCAGCTTCCGGTCACGTGCGGCCGCCGCTACGAGCCGCTTCCGGTCAGGCGCGGCCGCCGGAAGCCGTGGGCGCCCCGGTGCCTGCGGCCGCTCCTCACCGGCCTCCCCTCAGACACCTGCGGTGGCCGCCGCCCAGCGGCTCCTTCGCTGCCGCCGCTTCCCAGGCAGTGGCTCCATCTCGCCGGTGCCGGGCACTGCGGAGCCGGGACGGGACGAGCGGCTGCGGGGGGCCTCGGTGGCGGCGGCGGCGGCTTCCGGGCGCTGACTCGGTGCCGATCGGGGGAAGGCGCAGCCCTGCCTGCCGGCCCTGTGCCTGCCGCGCTAAGCCGATAAGAGGGTTACAAGCCCCGAACTGTCTCCTGCCGCCGCCACATGCTAGCGGCCTGGCCCCGCTCAGCGCAGCCGGGGAACGAACCGGCTTTGCAGCACCGCCCGCCCCGGTCCCGTCGTGCCATTCCGGCCTGGCACTGGCAGGGCTCCATACGAAAACCTGCCCTAGAGCGGCCCGCGCTGTGATGGCAGCAGTGTCTGCCTGCCCCTGCTGGCTTCTCCTCAGGGAATCGCAGAGTCCTTCAGGCTGGAAGAGACCTCTAAGCTCATGGAGTCCAGCGTTAACCCAGCACTGCCAGGTCACCGCCAAAGCATGTCCCACAGCTCCACGCCACCTCCAGGGGTGGAAATTCCACCGCTATCCTGGCCAGGCTGGGGCAGCCCGCGACAGTCCGCATTAAGAAGAAATTGTTCCTCATGTCCAACCTAAACCTCCCCTGGGGCAACTTGAGGCCATTTCCTCTTGTCTCCTCTGCCCACTGTTCCACACTCTGTATCCCCTTTGCTGAGCCACAGGGGCCCTGCTCCCAGGTCGGGAATGGGAAGAGTAGACACAAACAAAGCCGGGAGTTTGTGGGACACTTGAACCTGTGAGGAACAGGAGGGAAATGACAGCAATGACACCATCACAGCCCCGTGAAGGGCACTGGTCCTCATCACCACCTGGCAGCCAGCTGGCACCCAGACAGTCTCCAGGCAACAGCTGCTGGGAGCCAAACCCTCTGCCCCCAGAGTCACTGCCGGGGCTGATGCTGCGTCATGCCCATGGGGTCAGATGTCCCAGCCCTGTCCCCTCCTGGCCTCCTGCGTTGGTGCTGGGCAAGTGCCACGCAGCCGCAGCTGTGTAGAAGCTGCTCCGGCATGAAACCAAAGCTGCGACTGAGGAACTGGAGGAGAGTGACACCAGCACAGCCCCTCTGGTGGCAATGGAGTCCCTGCACCCCCTGCCTCATCCCATGCCCCATGGGGTGACCATCTTCCTCAGGTGCCTTTGCATCCCTCCAGCCCTTCGGTAGCCCTACACCCACTCAGCTACCATAGCACCACCCTGGGACCACTCACTGCCACTCAGACAAAAGCACCCCACAGATGCTATGTGCCCTCCATGCCAGCCCAGGACCAGCCTCATCCTGTCCAGTGAGGGGCTAAGATCCCAGGCAGGGGTGTCCATGGCCTGGGGTCACTGTCGGACCCTGGATGGGCTGCCAGTGGTGGCTGCTGGGAGGTAGTGGTGAGCAGATGGCAGGGCGGGCCAAGCCTACAATCCCCCTAATCCCATCAGGGCAGGGGGGGCCAAGTGGAGCCGAGCTGGGCCATGGCGGGCACACGGGCACACGGCGGCCTCCTGCACTCGCCCTTCTGCCAGGTGGGACTTGAAGGCACTGGTGGGGCTGGGGGTAGGGCTGAACTGTGGTGGGGATGCCAGGAGAGACTGGGAGGCAGCTCTGGCTTAAGGGGGTCCCTGCTGACTGTCCTTTCCCCAGCTGTGCTGCAGTTGTGGCTGCAGTGCCTGCCGTGGGCTCCGCGTGTCCACGGGCACCCGCATCCTCTACACACTGATGCATGTCCTGGCCTCTGCCGTGTGCTGCCTCATGCTGTCCCGAACCGTGGCCCAGGCCATCAGGGAGAAGGTGAAGGCAGGAGCTGGGAAATCTAGGGTGCCAGGGGCCCTAAGGGCATGGGGGTGCCAGAGCTCCCAGGGGTACCACGAGTGCTGGAGATGCAGGGGACACTGAGGGTGCTGGGGGGTGCCAGGGGTCCCAAGGGCATGGGGGTGCCAGAGCTCCCAGGGGTACAAGTGCTGGAGATCCAGGGGACAATGAGGGTGCTGGGGGGTGCCAGGGATCCCAAGGGCATGGGGGTGCCAGAGCTCCCAGGGGTACGAGTGCTGGAGATCCAGAGGACACTGAGGGTGCTGGGGGGTGCCAGTGATCCCAAGGGCATGGGGGGTGCCAGAGCTCCCAGGGGTACCACGAATGCTGGAGATCCAGGGGACACTGAGGGTGCTGGGGGGTGCCAGGGGTCCCAAGGGCATGGGGGTGCCAGAGCTCCCAGGGGTACCACGAGTGCTGGAGATCCAGGGGATAAGTGGGTGCTGAGGGGTGACAGGGGTACCACGAGTGCTGGGAATGCCAGGGTGCCAAGCATCTCAGAGGCACTTAGGAGTCCCAGGAACATTAGGGGTGCTGGAAGTGCCAAGGGAGTCAAGAATACTGAAATGCTGGGAACACTGAGAGTAACAGGGCTGCTGGGACTGTCAAGGGTGCTGGAGGTGCCAATGGAGAAGGTGTAAGAAGGGTACCAAAGATGCAGGACTTGCTCGGTGTGATGGAGGTCCCAAGGGTGTCAGGAGTCCAAGAGTGATGGTGGGCACAGCAGCAGCCCCATCCTGTCACTTGTATATGCCTGCAGATGCCCTTCTCGGTGGTGCTGTGTGAACACCTGCCAGGGGGCCGGGACTGTGAGCGGATGGTGGGCTCCTCAGCTGTGTACCGGGTCTGCTTTGGCACCTCCTGCTTTCACCTGGCCCAGGCTGCTCTGCTCTTCAACGTACGCTCCAGCACCGACTGCCGTGCTCAGTTCCACAACGGGTACAGGCACGGGGCACAGGGCTGGTCTGGAGCTGGGGGGGTGTAGAGGTGCCAGGGGCTCTGTCACTCTGATGGTCACTGTCCTGCAGGTTCTGGCTCCTGAAACTGCTGCTGCTGCTGGGGCTCTGTGCTGCCAGCTTCTTCATTCCTGAGGACGGTTTCATCCAAGGTGTGTTTTTCACCTTGCCTGAGCTGGCACCCTGTGTTCCTGCATGCTTGCTGTGCCAGCCCCACCTCTGCCCTCTCCCCACAGCCTGGCATTACATGGGTATCTGTGGGGGCTTTGCCTTCATCCTCATCCAGCTGGTGCTGATCACGGCCTTTGCACACACCTGGAACAAGAACTGGTGAGTGCCAGGGTGCTGGGTGGGCACCTGCCTGCTGCCAGCTCTCACCCACTCTCCTGGCAGGCTGACAGGAGCGGCGCAGGACAAGAGGTGGTATCTGGCTGTGCTGCTGGCCACTGCTGCCTTCTACACCTTCGCCTCGGCCGCCTTCTCCTTCCTCTACAAGTACTACACTCACCCAGCCGCCTGCCTTCTCAACAAGGTGCTGCTCACCCTCAACGGCAGCCTCTGTGGCATCATGTCCTTCATCTCCATCACACCCTGCGTGCGGCTCCGTGAGTACCCCATGGCATGGTGTGGCTTAGGATGGCATGGCATGGCATGGCATGGCATGGCATGGCACAGTGGAGCTTGCTGTGTTGCAGGGCTGGCCATGGGGCTGGAGAAAAACTGTGGGCTCCCAGTTTGGGACCACCACTCAGGCACCTGGGGAAGATGAAGCTCCTCAAGTGTCTCACTGGCCCCTCCTGTGCGTCAGTGTAGTGTGTTGGGCAGGGGAGCAGTGGGAGGAGGCTGCCCATTGCCTTCCAGAGCCCGTTCACCAGCCATGGCATCTGGGAGCTCTGGTCACACCTCTGCCCCTACCCCTGCAGGGCAGCCACGGTCAGGGCTGCTGCAGTCCTCCATCATCAGCTGCTACGTGATGTACCTCACCTTCTCCGCGCTGTCCAGCCGGCCCCCAGAGAGAGGTGAGTGCTCTTGCTGCCTGCAGCAGCCCCTGCCCCGGCATGCCCCTGCCTCACTTCCACCTCCCCACAGTGCTCTACAAGGGGCAGAACCTCACCGTCTGCTTCCCGGGTGTGCGGCAGGACGAGCTGCAGACCGAGGACACCACCGTCGCTGTCCTGGGGGCTGCCATCATGTATGCCTGCGTCCTCTTTGCATGGTGCGTGTGCCCACGGCACAGAGTGGGCAGGGTGACCACAGCACCAGCCCCTCTGGTTGTGGCCAGCCCAGTGGGCACTGTGTGGAGATCTCAGCCTGTGGCATGGGAAATCCCAAATGCCAGAGTATGAGGGCATCTGCCAACAGGCAAGGGCAGCACAGTGACCCCAAGCATGGCACAACAGGTCTCTTGCAGCTGTGTTGAATCCATGGGGCAGGCTGGGGGTCTGGCACAGGGTGGTGAATGCCCATGTGACTATTTCTGTCTCTCTTCTGGGCACAGTAATGAAGCCTCCTACCTCGCTGAGATCTTTGGGCCACTCTGGATGGTCAAAGTCTACAGTTTCGAGTTTAAAGTGAGTGTAGAAGCTGCCCCACTTCAGCTGTGCCCTGGGTCCTCCTGCTATGGGCACCTCAGACACACTGCTTCCAGCTGTCATCTGGGAACAGGGGCAGGATTGTCCAGACAAGCACCAGGGTGGGGGTTCCCTTGAGGCATCCTCACCTGTGTGAGTTCCATGGTTCCAGGTGGCCCCGGAACCAGGCAGGGCTAGATCCTATGTCAGGGCTCAGCCCAGCAGTGGCTGCAACGCGGCCAAGGTGCCCTGCCCCAGCAGCACCTGCCACCACACTGCTGTCTCTGCAGAAACCTTCCTGCTGCTTCTGCTGCCCTGAGAAGATGGAGGAGGAGCTGAGAGGTGGGTGCAGAGTAGATGCTGGGTGCCTGTACAGAGGTGCAGGTGAGGGGGGGGCTGCAGAAACTACTATGCTCCTGCTGTGCTTTCCCAGGAACCGAGCCCAAGCGTGAACAAGTGGAGGAGACCGAGGAGGGACAGTGCATGGTCCAGGACGAGCGAGACCGGGTGGTCTACAGCTACTCAGCCTTCCACTTTGTTTTCTTCCTTGCATCACTCTATGTCATGATGACCCTCACCAACTGGTTCAGGTAGGGTGTGCACTGCTTCCCAGCCCTCCTTACTCTTGCTCCTCTTCCCTCTCGCTCACACAGCAATCCAGCCCGGACTGCAATCCTGCCATCATCATCACCCCCAGCACTGTCACCTCCTCAGCACCAGCACCCTAATGAGGAGTCTCCGTGGCCGGTGGGGACGTGCCCAGGGACAAGCAGCTGCTGGGATACAGGGTGACCCAGCAACTGGCACTGGGATCCCCCGTTCGGCATCCCTCAGATGCCCAACACCTGCCTTCTCCCTCCAGCTATGAGAATGCGGTGCTGGAGACCACCTTCACACATGGCAGCTGGTCAACCTTCTGGGTGAAGATGTCCTCGTGCTGGGCCTGTGTCCTGCTCTACCTCTGGCTGCTGCTGAGTCCCCTCTGCTTCCACAGCTCCTCCCAGCACCGTCGCAGCAGCTCAGCTGTGCGTGTCCTGCGTCGACGCCGTGCTCCACAGCGCATCAGCGTCTCCACGTAGCCCTTGCTGGGATGGACCTTGCCAGACGGCAGCCAGGACTGGTTCCTGCCATGCCCTGTGCCTGTGCCCTGGCCCTACAGAGTCCTGCTGGCATCCCCTGACCTCCCATACCAGGAGATGGTGGCATCGAGGGGGACACAGGAGGAGGATGCTCCCAGGGACATGGGTCCTGCGCTGATCCAGTGCCATCCAAGGGACCCATTGGAGCTAGCCAGGGTGATGGGTCCTCGGCCTTGGCTGATGCCAGACTCCCTCCCCAGGCAGGGAGGTAGCTCCTACCATGCCAGTTGCCAGCCCAGCTGCCCTGGCCTGGGGCCTGTCAGGAGAGCAGGGCTCTGCCCTGGCTGTCTCCACTCACCTGCCAGTGGTATGCTCGTTGTAAATAATTCCTTGAATACATTTTTATATAAAACTTTGTGCCAAGCCTGTGCCATCTGACCACACACACACAGGCTGTGGCCGTGAAGCCAGGTAAAGAAGTGCCTGCAGCACCCCATGGCCAAAGGTGTCTTTGAGCAGGGAGAGGGAGGATAAACAGGGAGGGCGGAGAGGAGGTGGCAGAGCAGAGAGCACTGGGCTGAGGTCCAGGGCTCCCCAAGTGTGTTCAACCTGTGGCCAGTACCCCCAGCCCCTGGAGAAGCCTGCCTGTCCTGCCCAGAACACGGGGACAGGTCTGGCACAGCACAGTGCTGGCACAACAGCCTTGTGAGCCATCAACATCATTCAGTTCCAGCAGCGGGGCTGCACAGAGACAGGAGCCCCAGGCAAGCACCTGCCTGGGCTGCAGGGACTGCCAAGGGCCTGCCCCAGGACACTGAGGACAATACCAGAACATAGCGTCCTGTGGGCACCATGTCCAGCTGCTCCTGTCCTGTCTCTTCCCATCCCACTGCAGCAGCTGCCCCTCTCCCTGGAGTTGTGGTCACAGCACCTCCAGACCACTCTCCACCCCATCTGCTCTCTGTGGCTGGGGAAAGCTGCAGGGAGGATGGACCAATGGGCAGAGCCCCTGGTACCTGACAGTGCCTCAGTGGGAGAGGAAACCAGGCAGAGCTGGAGGCAGTGGGCGGAGGTACTGGTGGGGATACCAGAGCAAGCCAGGACAGCATAGAGCCCAACCCAGCTGCCCAGGAGGGCACAGTGCCAGCTCTGCCAGGGCCCCTGCCCCACCTACAGAGCAAACATGCTGGGTGGCCCCACGGGCCTGGCAGCACCAAGGGGCCACAGCACCAGATGCACTCAACAGGCACCAATGCCACTGTGGTAGTGACAGCTGGTGTCAGACAGAGACCAACTCCTGTGGCCAGGGCTCCTCCCAGGTCCTGTGCCCACTAGCCTGCTGCAGCAGGCAGGATACAGGACAGCAGGAGGTGAGGACAGCACTGCAAGGGTGAGTGGCACTGGGGTCTGGTCAGTCCTGGTGTAGATGCTGTGAGGTCCCCAACTGGGGCATTGCAGGCTGCACTGGGAGTGGGGGTCTGAACTGCCCAGCACCCCAGGGCTGCAGCTGGCAGCTCTCCCTCCCCAGGAGATGGAAGGATCCACACAGGGCTCAGGGACAGGCATTGGGTGGCTCTGGCAGCAGCTTGGGGACATCGCCCAGGTAGGGCTGGACAGTGGCTGGGGGAAGGGTGTGTCCCTGCAGCCCTGGGCACCCTGGGGCTCCTCAGTGACATGAGCTGTGCTCCAGTAGGGTCCCTTTTCCCTGCCCAGGAGAACCTCCAGCTGCGTGGCACCCTGCTTGAGGCTGAATGTGGCATCTCCCGGCTGCGGGAGGAGATGAAGCGGCTCCGGGGGGACTTCTCCAAGCAGGCCCATCAGCACAAGAGGTTGTGACATCTTGGGTGGGGGAAGGGCATGGCAGGGCTGTTCCCAGGGCTGTGGAGGCCCTGCCTGTGCATGGCACAGTGCTAGCACAGTGGCGGTGCCAGCAGGTGCCCTGCAGAGCCAGACCAGGGGCAGGGGGCCTCTCGTGTGTGCTCCTGCCCACCGGGCTGCCATGGTGAGAGCCAAATGTCCACGGGGCAACACTGCCTTGGCTCAATCGTGAGCTTCGGCATCTGGGAATCCTGCCCAGAGTTGCTGGCACGTCCCTCCAGGCCCGTTGTTGACAAGCCCTGTGATGCTGAGTATCCCTGGGGCACCTCCACGGGCACCTCTGCCATCCCCACTGTGAGATGGCAGCAGGGTTGGGGCTGTCAGACCCGGTGCAGTGAGGATGCCACCGTGTCACCGCAGGGAGCAGCTGGTCCTGCGGGAGATGGCAGAGGAGAACCTGGCCTTCACCAGCTATGTCAGGATGCTGCAGTACGTCCAGCCTGGCCAGGCGGTAGCCCCCAGGAACATGCCTCTGCCTGGGGGCGCCATGGGTGGGGCTGCAGCCCTGCCCTTGCTCTGCTGGGTTCTGCTGCCACCTGGCTCAGACTGCTCCCTCCCGGCAGGACGATGAACAGGAGCCTCCGCGAGAGTAACAGCCTCCTGCGCTCAGCCCCGCGGCTCGGCTCTACCACACACCCGCTGGCGGTGAGCCTGGCACCCAGGCAGGAGGGGGCAGGGGGCCAAGGCTGGCACCCACGCAGGCGGGGAGGGCAGGAATGCTGGGTTCTAGCCATTCCATGGGAGCAGGGGCATGCTGGCTGCCTGCTTTTGCTCACCCTGCAGCACCCCTGGCTTGTGCAGACACAGCGCATGGGCTGCTGCCAGTACTTTGGGATCCACATGAGACCCTGGGGCTGGAGGTCTGAGTACCCTCTGCCCCAGCTACCCCTCCAGGGTGCCTCTGCTGATGTTTTCTGTCCTGCAGCTGTTCCCCCTCACCCAGCCATGCAGCTCCCTTGCTGCCCACCCGAAGGGCACCTACAGCAGGTACAAGATGGAGAGCGGGGAAGCAGCACTGTCTGTAGACCCCCTCCCTGAGCACTGCCCTACAAGCAGTCGGGGACAGGAGTCCCTGCACCTCCTGCTCCCTGCTGCAGCCTCCCAGGCAGATGGAAACCTGGGCCACAGTCGTGCCAGCTTTGGACAGCAGCAGAGCTCAGCCTCCAGCACAGACACCACCTCCTCACTCAGCAGCATGGGCAGCCACAGTTCACGGGACTGGGCCCACACCAGCTCCCACCAGGGCACCAAGGTGAAGGACCTGCCTCCAGTTCAGCATCCCGGTCTGGGGAGACACACAGGTCTGCTCACTTCCAGCTTCTGGGGTCAGGCCCATCACCGTGGCATCTGTCACTCAGCAGGTTCCCAGCCCCCCAAGTGAAGCAGAGGGTCCCAGCAGTTGTCCCAGGAGCCTTGGCAAAAGGAAGCTTCCTGCCTTCGCCTCGGAGGTAACCAGCAACTCCCCATCCGGTGTGATGGGCCAACCTGGGAGGGGAGCCAGGGCACACCTCCACCCTGTGCCAACACCCCACCACCACCCATCTCACCACTGCTTATCTCATCAGGGATGTGAGAGGCAGGAACCCGCACTCCCCTGCCCCATGTACCGGCTGGTGTTAGCAGGAGACAGCGGCACCGGCAAGTCCAGCTTCCTGCTGCGCCTCTGCACGAACGAATTCAGAGGAGACATCTCCAGTACCCTCGGTAGCACCCTCAGGACTCCCCTGCTGCCAAGAGCTCCCCTGCCCCCAGCACCCTAGGTACCTGCCTGGGGCAGAGGAACAGGAACAGTACCCAACTGTCCCTTCTGGCAGGGGTGGACTTCCAAATAAAGCAGCTGCTGGTGGATGGGGAGCAAACGACATTACAGATCTGGGATACAGCTGGGCAGGAGAGGTAAGGGTTGGCATGCCAGTCTTGCTCCCACAGCAGCCCCATGGGCTGGCAGTCACTGGAGCAGCAGCAGTGACAGCCCTGCCCCAGGTACCGGAGCATTGCCCAGTCCTACTTCCGCAAAGCCCATGGCGTGCTGCTCCTCTACGACATCAGCTCCCCAAGCAGCTTCCTCAGTGTCCGCCACTGGATTGAGGACATCAAGGTAGGAAAAAGTCTGACAGGTACCCAGGCTCCCTGGTGCATGGCAGGAGCCTTGGGGCTTCCTCAGGGACAGCTGGGCTGTGCCATGCCCCAGGCAGTGCTAGGGGAGCCAGAGTGGAAGCTGGGTTGCTTGCTAAGCAAAAGGAAGGACCGGGCCCTGGGGTTGCTTTCCCCTACTTCTCCCTGGTGTGTCAGGTCTGGATCTACACTTGGCACAAGCACCATGGGAGGCAGCTGATGTGTGTGGCAGAACTCTGCAGCTCCTGGAGGAGATGTGCAACAGTGGGGGCGGGGTGCTGCCCCACTTTTCCTTTCCACAGGCCACCGAGCGGCCACTGCCGGTCATGCTGGTGGGGAACAAGATGGACCTGAGGTCTGGCCTGCCAGAGACTGCAGAGGTCCACACAGCCCAGGGAGAGCAGCTGGCCATGGTGAGCAGCCGTGCTTCAGGCATTGGAGCAGCAGGGACCTGGTAGAGACCCCACTGACAGCCACTCCTTTCCCAGGCCCACAGGTCCCTGTTCTGTGAGACCAGTGCCAAGGATGGCACCAACGTGGTGGAGGCCGTGCTGCACCTGGCACGGTGAGGAGTTCTGTTGGCCACAGTGTTCCAAGTCGAGCAGGGCCCATGAAACTAACACACATGGGCTCCATCCTGCCACAGTGGTGGGGCTGGCTGACACCAGTACTCTGGGCCCCGCAGGGAAGTGAAGAGGATGAGTCAGAGCAAAGGCCTCAGCGTAGGACCAAACCTCAGCATTGCCTCGAGGACAGCTCCACACTGCTGCTGGACCTAGCACAGGAAATAGAATGGCTGCTGGCTCCGCGGAGAAAACCCACTCGGGGAGTGTCTGCAGAGGAGCTGCAGAACCAGCACCTCAACCCCGCTCCAGCTCCTGCTGGTCCCACCAGCTTCAGGAGGCCCAGTCTCCTTTCCCACCATCACGAGTCATCGTCCCTCTCCAGTGCGACCCTTCCTTGCTTCCATCCCTCGGGTTCCCACAGATCACATCCTCAGCCTGCAGCTGCACCCAGGCTTCCACTACCCGCACTGGCTCCCCGGGGATGCCCGCAAACACCTTATTGTTTTTCACCGTGAAGACGCTGCCGCTCCACAGCCGCGCTTGCTCCGTTCTCCGCCTCCCCAGCAGCGAACGCTCCTTCCCAGCAGCAGTATCCCCGCCGCCGCCAGCCTCAGCTCCCCCCATCCCCCCCGGCGTACGGAGAAAGGAGACGGGTCATCCCGGGCTCCACAAGCTACTTTAATAGGAGACGGGCCCACGGCGGGCGCAAGGCGCTGCCGGAGTCCCCGGCGGGGAGGCCTGATCCCGGGGCTGCAGCGGGCATCCTGCCGGCGGGCGGCCCGGCCCCAGGGCGGCGGCAGCCCGGTCAGGCCCGGGGCTACTTGGTGCCCTCCTTCTTCTCGTCGGCCTTCTTCTGCTTCTGCTGCATGATCTCCGAGTCCCTGCGGGAGAGCGAGCTGCTGGGTTAGCAGCGGTACCGGCACCACCGCGGGAACGGGACTGGGAACAGGGGCGGGGATGGGGGAGACGCCGGGGTCGCAAAGGCGCTCACCTCTGCTTGCGGGCGGCGGCCGAGAGTCCGTCGTCCCGCCGCTTGCCCTTGCCTGAGTCGCTCTGCTTCTTCAGGTTCTTCTGCCGCGCCAGTTCGCGCTGGTTCCCGCCTGCGACGGCGCG
>VWZI01022982.1:73266-99605 GCA_013396835.1 Psilopogon haemacephalus
GTCCCGCACTGACCCCCCCCGCGCCCCGCCCCGCGCTGCTCTTTAAGGGCGCGGCGCAGCCAATCGCCGCACGAGCATCCCCCTGCCGCCCTCCCATTGGCGATCTCTCCGTCTAGGCCCCGCCTGATTGGCCGCGGGCTATGGCTGCCATTCTGCCTGCGGGGGCGAAAAAGCCGGAAGCCGTGGCGCAGGCGCCGGAGCTGCATCCAGCCGCTAGGGGACGCGGCCGCGGGGCGGCAGGGGCCGGGCCCGCGCTCTCCCCTCCCCTCGGCTCGACGGCCGCTGGGCGCCGCGGGTTCCGGCACGGACGCCGGGAGTCAGGCAGCTTTCTCCATCCGTGGTGAGGCTGCTCCTCCGAGCGGGCTCCGAGCGCCATGGGGCCTGTTAAGCCTCTCCTTCGGCTGCGGGTGGTGCCGGGGCCCTGCGGGGAAAGACCGCTATGAGCCACACCTGGGACGAACAGAGCCTATCCCCGACGGCTCGGTTCGCCGGCACGCCTACGCACCCGGGGCTCGGAGGCGGCGGGCCGTAGTGGGACCCCGGAGAGGCGGCGTGATCTGGGGTGCTCCGGCGGTTCACCAGCCGCGAGAGCTCGGCGTGGATCACCTGTGGACGGCAGAGTAGCTGCAGCGGGCACATCCCGGGACAGTCTCGGTGCACCTCGAGCTGGGCTCCTGTGGCAATCCCGCTCCTCCCCAGTACTTGTATTCAGCTTCTAAAGGACGTGCTGGGTCGAACCTTGTTGGCTGGGTCCAGCTCCAGGGCTCTCCTCAGATCGATCGCCGCTTCCTCGTCCCGGCCCTGCTGCGCCAGTAGCTGCAGAGAGAGGAGCGGGCTATGACGAGCGGCAGAGCGAGGGTGGGCCGGGCCGCGAGTGGGGCGGGTTGCTGGCCCACCTGCCCCCGGCGGAGCAGCGCCCGGCCGTTGTCCGGGCTGATGCGGAGAACAGCCTCGCAGGACGCCAGCGCCTCGTCCCTGCGCTCCAGCTTCAGCTCCGCGGCCGCACAGTTGTTGAGGCACTTGACACGCTGCTCCCGCAGCTCCTCTTCTTCCTCCGGCCCCGGTGGGGCTGCAGGACAAGTGCAGCCTCAGCACCCTGCCCGGGCCCTTAGTCCCGGCCCTTCTCGTCCCTCCCGGTCTCACCAGTGGCAGGGCCATCGAGGGCGCGCAGAGCCAGGCGGTATGAGCCCAGCGCCGCCTCGAAGTCGCCCCGGGTGAAGTGAAAGTTGCCCCTTTCCCTGCGTTGCGAGCCCAGGCACAGGCGGGTGGCGGGTGGGAGCGGCTGCGCCTCGGGGTCGTCTCGCACTTCCAGCAGCGTCACTTCGAACAGCAGCGAGGCTTCTGGGGGCACGTCGGGCTCCCTGCGGGAACATCGCCAGCTGCCCGTGCTCCCAGAGCCCCGCCTCCGCCCCTCAGAGCCCTGTCAGCTCTTGCCAGCTTCTGCCTCTTGCCCTTTCCCACCCGCCCCCCTGCCTGCTACTGCTTCCGGCTCTTCTGCTCCGTCCCCTGCCCTGGTTCTTCTGTCCACTCTGGTCGCCCTGCCCGTACGTCCTACCTGCCCGGGCTGCCGTAGCCGTAGGGAAAGGCGGCGAGAAAGAAGGAGACCTCCCCAGGCTGCATGGTGGGGACGCCCAGCTCCAGAGCCTGCGGACGTAGGCAGGGCAGGGCTGACCGGGCTCTGTATCGGGTACCACTCAGCCCGCCTCCGCCCTCCCGCCGGGGCTGACCTGCACCACGTCGCCGTGGCCCGGCACGAAGCTGAGCCGTGGGTCTCTCTCCACCAGCCCACCGTCTTCCAGGGCTCCCAGCACTTTCACCGACACCTCCTGCCCCGGACCCGGCCGCGGCCCGTCCCGTCCGTCCTGTACCACGCGCTTCCGCAGCAGCCGGTCCTCTGCCAGCGGGATGGGGGAATTTGAGAACCGTCCGACATAGCACCCTTGGGGCCCGGCGGTGCGCAGCGCTCACCCGTCAGGTCGCTCCAGCCGTCGGCCGCGAAGAGCGGCCCGAAGCTGCCGGGGCCCAGAGTCACCAACGCCTCCAGCCGCTGGTAGAAGAGCTGCTCCTCGTCGCGCACCGTCGGCAGCGGGATGGTGATGTGGGGCAGGAGGAATTGTACCCGCCTGGCCCGGCCCGGACCCTGCGGCTGCTCTCCGGCCCCTGCATCCCTCTCCGGGGAGCCGCCGGGCGAGAGTCCCAACATGACAATCCTCAATCCGCTTCGTCCCCTGCCGCTATCACCTGGCCTCNCCAGGGCCGTTCGGGCCGGGGCTGCCGCCGAGCGCATCCCGCCTCGCCGTTACTTAATACCGCGGGAAGCCGCTCAGGGGATTAGTCCTGGATGGTGGCAAAAATAGCCGGCTCAGGCAGAGCCCCGCCGCCGTCGCCACGCCCCGACACTGTTCCCCGGGACCGGCCTAGGATCGACCACCCGTCCAGACCCATGAGGAGCTTGCTTCGGTATCAGGGGAACCGGGCGCAGGAGGGACTCATCGGCGTCCGTTATTGTTGCAGGGGGCGTCGGGGCCGTGATCGCTCTCCAGGGCAGTCAAGGGAATGAGTGAGGGTACCGAGGAGCTCTCGATGGCTCAGAGGGTGGAGGACCGGGAGAGACTGGAAGGAACCGGGGAACGCAGGGCGGCTCTGCTGTCTTGCAGCGCTGCCTCCTCATCACCATGGCCAGGGCAGCAACCCACACCTGCAGAGGGCTGAGGCTGCACCAGTAAGCATCAGACAGAAGTGTACTGGGAGAGTTGTACAGTGGATGGAGGAGTGGCCAGGGGTCACAGCCCAAGAGCAGCAGCTGCAGTGAAGGTAGAGCAGGGCCTGCAGATGAGACCAACCCTCTCCTCTGCTTCCTGGGTACTTGGCATTTGCAGACACCTTCCCCAGCCTTAGTCTCTGGTCTGCTGCTCCCACAGCAGGCCCCAGAGCACAGCTGCCCTCAGGGCAGGGGCAGAAGTCTTATCAGGGCTTGAGCAGCAGAAACCTCCTGGGGTGTGTGTGTAGGGAGAACATGGTTCTGTCCCAGAAGCATTTGGCTTTCTCCTCTCTGCCTCCTTCCCAGAAAACCCTCCCTCACCCCCTGCCTAAACACTCCAGAGCTCTGGATTTTGCACCTGCCAACCTCAGACCCTGGCAAGAGCAAATTCTCTGTTCCAGAGCTCCTGCTTGTCCTCTCTGGACCTGCTTTTCCTGGTCATGGAAGGAAATACCATTCCCTTTGCTCAGGGGCAGGGGACAGAGCATACCCACTTGGACCAGCACAACCTAGGTGCTCAAAGCAGTGCCATGAGCCAGGAATTAATTCAGCTGGGAGCCAAGAAAAAGCTGGGATGAGAAGTGAAAGGCAAGGGGACACCTGGAGGCAGCAGTTCTGAGCTGCAGAGGAAAGGCAGAGCTGGACACCTAGAGAATGAGGCTGAGCCAAGCCTGTGGGTGCATTACCCAAACCTTCCAGTGGTGGCTGCCCTCGTCAGTTTTCTGTAAGAGCAAAGCGTCTGTCAGTCATGTTTGCTGAGCTAACTATGAATCTCTCCTCAGATGTCTATTTCTCCTCATCTGAAGCCTTCTTAGCTCTAGTCTAATTGCAGTACATAGTAAGGGGTACTCACCAGCACTCCCCACTACAACACCCCTGTGCCATTCTTTGTGCCCCTTGCCAGAGGCATTATGAAGCCTGTGCTCCACTCACTCCTCCTGGTCTAATACCAAGAGGCCTCTGATCCAAACTTGCTGAAGAACTGCACTCTCCTTTTACACTCAGCTGCCACCAGGTCTGGTCACAAACTAGGGAGCAAACCAAGGACTAGGAAAAAATCTTCCCCCACCACCTCAGTGCCTGACACCAGGCCCTACCCTACCCACCAAGGAAGCACTGCTCCTGGTTGGGTTCACAGAATGTAGTTAGCAGCAGAGCCTGTTGCATTTCCCTGTTCCTTGCACTAGGTCTGAACTCTGCAGCCATCTACCAGGGCCCTGCCAACCTGAGGTACGAGGACCCCTCACTGTTACACAAAAGCCCCTGACAAGGTGTCATGATGTCTGATCTGAGGCCCAGAGTCTCTGCAGGTAGTAGGGAGGTAGTTGTGCTTTAAGATACTGGTGCACATGGGGAATAAATTCCTGTATTGCATAGCTGCTGGAAACAGAGAACCATGTGCTAAGCTTTGTATGATCTGCTGGAGCCGGAGGATTCCAGCAGCAATAAGTATCTGTAACAACACAGCCTGCAGAGTGGCGGGGTAGGAACGCACAGAAAGCAAGAACCAGCTCTTGCCATGGCAACTGCTGGAGCACAGCCTCAGAGCCTGCTGCTCCTCACTTCCACTCACAGGCAGCCAGGAAGTGCAGAGCCAGGACTACAGCTCATCTCTGCTCCTGCACCGTCCTGCTTCTGACCCTTCCAGTCAGCAGATCCTGGGCCAAGAAGAATCAGCACTGCAGCTGACACAGTTGTTCATGGCCCACACCACCTCACTATGGCACAGTCCTCCCCATCCTGAAGAGAAAGCCACAGTAAGCAGCCTGCTTCCCACCCAGTGAGGCAATGAACTGCTCTGAATTGTACCAGACAGTCAAGCCACAGCCAAGACTGTTGGCTGCAGGGACTCCCCCATCACTGGCCCAGCATCCTGGTAGCAGCACTCCCCCACCCACCCGGATTTGCAGGAGCAGGTTTATCGGTTTGCATACAGTGGATACCCCACACCAGGGTGGCTCCATCTGCTTCACTGGTAGAGATCCAGCAGCCACATCAGGTCCCACACACCCCTGACTCAGAGGCATCACACAGGCAGCAAATACATTTGTCACCAGAGGCCCCAAGGCCTCACACCCAGGTAAATGCAGCACCAGAAGCACAACCCACCAGGATTGCTCTGGAAGGACTCCTGAGCTGGGGAGTCTCAGCCCAGCTCAAGGCTGACCTTCATGCTTAGGAACAGACTTCCAGAGGCTCATGCAAGAAAAAAAAAATGCAGCTGAAAACTGCTGCCTCTGAAGAGCAGGATCCTGGTGTAAGGTCAGACATATCTCTCAGGAGATGAAGCCTTGGTCTTAAGGGGGTCATTTTATTGTTTCACTTCTCCAAATGTACAAAAAAAATTAGAAAATAACCCTGCCTCCCACCCCCTCCCAAACCATAAAACAAACCAGTCTGGGGAGCCTCACAACAGTGCAGCTAAGAGACGTCAGGAAATTAAACAGAACTAGACACAGCAGCTGGGTCCCCTGGGCCCACATGGCCACTGGCTCTCCACAACCCAGAACTGCCCCAGTCTGCCAGTGCTTCCCCAATTCACACAGAGCTCATCCTGACAAGATGGCAAGCAGGTGCTTTACAAATCCTCCTTCACCTTCTTCTTGGATTTCTTGGATTTATCCTCCTCCTGCAGCACAGGAGTGTTGGTGGCCTCCCGCTTCAAGTAGCTGATGAAGTCACTCACTTCTCTGCCACCCTGCAGAAAGAACAGACAGTGAAGTGGTGCCTGCACCCCTGTGGGCTTCCCCTTGATGCAGGGCGAGTAGGGAGACAGGCAGGAGAGCAGAACAGCTACAAGTGGAGCTCTGCCCTGGCTCTGCAGCACCATCAGAGGTGCAGGCTCTGCAGGTACCATCAGCCAAGTTTGCAGCAAACTGGGCTGTGCGGTAGTTCCAGAGCATCAGCACCAGGTGGACACCTGGATGCTGCTTCATTTCCTTGCAAAGCAGCAAAACACTCACCTCATACTTCTTTGGACTCTGCTTCTTGCCAGCTGGAGCAAAATAGATGGTGGGGAAGCTGTAGAGAGAAGGGAGACCTCTGAGCTCTTCAGGCGGTTTTCTTCCAGACCAGTAGCCTGGCTCTCATTGAAGGGTCTCACACCCCCATATCCTCTCAGTCTAACACAGTGAGAGCTGCAGCAGCTCTCCAGCCAGCAGGTGTGGCCTTCAAAAGCCCAGCCACGACCACAGCATTAGCTGAGATCAACTGTTTCCAGATAAGCAAATCCAGCATCATTTTCACACTGTCAAGAACAGGATCTCAGCAGATCCAAAAGCAGCAAGACAGGCCCCCAGATGTGGCCAGGACACCAGAATCTCCAAGAAGCAAGGCAGAGATGAGCATCCTTTGCTTTCACACAATTGCTTCATGCTAAGCAAGTGCCCAGCAATCCCACTCCAAGCACCCACTCACACCCTCTCCATGAGACACTCTCTGTTGTGGCTGCTGCTCAGCCTCATCTCCAGTAAGGCTGCAGTGGTGTAACAGTAGCAGGACCTACCCTCTGACTTCATACGGGGAAGGCACATCATTGGCTGTGGCATCCATTTTGGCAATGACGATATTGGGGTCTTTACTGAGCTGTGGGCAGAAAGAGCTTATGGGTTACCAAGCCATGGCAGCAACCACCAAGAATTCACCAACCAACACACACAAGTGATGCCAGAGGACAGTGCACACGGGGTGCTCAAAAGTGAGCAGTTTACTTCTGCTGCACTAGGGCACAGGGAACAAAGTGCCTCCTCAGCCAACTGTCTGCAGTACATGCCCTCAGGTCTGCTGTCATTTCTGAGCCCTGAGCACCTGCTCACCTTCCACCTCAGGAAGCCAGCTGTGAGGACAGGCAGTGCTCAGGAATAAAGGCACCTGTCAGCCAAAAGAGCAGGAGGCTGCTCAGAGCTGGGAGAACAATTTATGCACCCCACCTGTAGATGTAGGCAGGGCAGCGTCACCTGTCACCAGATTGAGATGAGAATCATGCACAGAGAAAAACAAAACCCAAAAAGGAACTCTGGCAGTTGAACCCAATCCAGGGAATATTTATGTGCCACAGTGAAGGGCAAAAGCTAAACCCACCAGCATGGTTGCTACCACGCTCCAGATGCTGCCAACTTAACTTCTGCACCTACAGGAGGTGCCAAAACCTACAGTCCTCATAAGGCACAATTATGCCCTGTTATCTTAAAGGCTGGACAGGCAGAACTTGTAGGACTGTTTAGTGCTGCAAAACTCTAGTTTGCATTTGCCAGAGTCCCAGAGACCTACCTTCTCCCCCAACTCTTTGTATTTGGGCTCCAGATTCTTGCAGTGGCCACACCAGGGTGCATAAAACTCTATAAGTACATCTTTGTCTTCTGCGTTAACAATTTCATCAAAGTTCTCAGCTACCACCACCTGGCAATGTTAGATCACACAGGTTAGTTGTTTGCAGACAGCAGTGAGGCTGTCCCATGGGCCACACTGCCCTCCCACCTCCATGCTTGTCAAGTGTTAAGCCCACCTGAAGCCTTATCCTGACTCCTCCCTGGGGGTGGTCTGACCTGCCCCGAGGTATCATGTTTAGCCCCCTCCCACTTCCTGCCAAGGACTGCTATAAAAGGGGGGGAACATCTTGTCCTCTCTCTCTCTGGTCCTGCCTGCCTGACCAGCTCCTTGCTGTCCTGCTTCCGGCTTACAACGTGGAAGGATACAACCATTTTCTTTTTGGAACTCTAACAGCATTTCACCATCAAAGTTCCTGCATCTTGCTTCATCCACAATCAAAATCATCAATTCTAGCATTTGGACTCAACTCCCATTTCATGGGTTGTATTCTGTTATTATGTATTTTGCTCCCTTTTTCCTCTATCCTCTAATACCTCTCATTTTCCCTACCCTGTATTTTTGGTTCCCTTTTTCCTGTTTTCTGTAACTCTTCTTACCTCCTATTTATTGTTTAGTTTATCTCTTTTTACTTCCAAATTGAATTGAGTATTTATTGGGCTTTTGAGCTCAGGGCAGGTAGCTTAAACCCAATACAATGCTGACCAAATACTTCACTGAGCTGTGACATCCTCCACTTGCAGGTAAAAAAAAAACAAAAAACCAACAAAGTGTCATAAGTTCCACTGCCCTCTGAGCATGAGGCTTGTACCTGGTAATCTTACAAAAGTAGGACAAAAATCACTGATTTTTAACCCCAGCAGACATTCAAAACCTCCACTCAGGGCAGAATTTACTGGAAGGGATGAAAGGTAGGAGATGAGAAACAGCACAACTGTGGCCATCTCAGGGCCATGCCATGAAGAAACAGAGGCCAGAGCAGGTCTGCATGACCCCTGTACACCTGGGTGATCCTGCACTGCTGGAGCACATCACTGTGGGCTTGAGTTACAACACATTAACAAATAAAAATCCAAACTGCACTTCTCCCCTGGCTTAGAAAACTGTAACACAAGGGAGTGGATTCTTCTTCCATCTATCACAGAAAAAGCTTCTTGAGATGCCACCAAGCAGCACAAGACACTGGTGTGAGATGAGAAGCTGCTGCAGCCTTCCTAGACCCCTGCCAGGGGCTGCTGCAGTACTCACTTTCACAGGGCCATCGTTGCTTTCAGGGACAGGCTCTGATTTCAGGTACTTCTTCAAGTTTCCATCAAAGTAATCTTGCAGAAATCTCTCCAGGGCCTTTCCATCACGGCTGAAAGGGGCAGTTTAGAGCCATTACCACACACGATGAGAGAAAAAAATAAAATCAAGGCTGATTTAAGCTCCTTCCACCCACAGAACAGATGCCACCTGCACCTCTGACAGCAACAGCCTGGGGCTGGCCTAAAAGACCAAGGGCAAAGAGGCCCTTGATTTTTGACAGGAGGCTGACTGCACACCCCATCCTAGGGTCTAAGCTTTCCAGGAGCCTGACGTTTTTCCTCAAGAAGGTATAACTGTGTTCTCTGCCCTTTAATTATAATCTCAGCTACTAACCAGACACTTATACAGAGAATACAGCTAACAGGAGGTGCTGTAGGCACTCCACAGCGCAGGAAAACCCCTGAGGAGACTTTGACTCAGCAATCATTCCATTCCAGCTGGAACACCCAGCTTTCCTGTTTCCTCCAAGATAAGGAAGCATGAAATAGTCACAGACCCCAAACTGAAGTCCCCCAAGCAAAAGGCAACTTTGCCAAGTTCCAGAACTCACGAGAATTCCTCCTGCATGACGTATTTGTCTCCTTTAGCAGTTCTGATGGCAACAACTGGAGCCTCACCCACGCTGTTGTCCAGACCAAACTCTGAAAGCTCATGGCTAAAGGTTTTCCGACTAGCTACAGCAAAGGACAGCTTGTGGCCAGCATCTAAGAACTTCTTTGCAATCATCATTACTCTGAGAGGAAAAAAATAAAAACAGAACACCACAAACCATGATTCCTTTGAACATTTTCTTCCACACTATAGAACACCCTTCAAGTTGAAGGAATAAGGTATTCAGTGGTGGGATAGTTCTGCATAGCCAAGTCCTACAACAATGGTGTCAAGAAACACCTGTTAATGAGGTCTGGGCAAGTGTGGTGTGTTTTCATCCTCCACCCATCCACAACCACCAGCAGGACCACCAGTGAGATTCTCATGCAGTGAGGATCCCACACAGCACCAGTAAGGATTTTTTTGCTTAAGGTCTAAGGATTCAGGATCTGAAAGCAAGCAGGTGAGCAGGGGTGCATGCTCTACAGCCACCCCCAAAGTTCCAATTACAAACTCATCTGGAAGACTTTTGGGAGGGAATAGCCTCACACAGGAACAAGACTAGAAACTGTCACCAGAGCTACAAGCATCAGTGATACAGGAGTGAGTGAGGAGCTGACTGACCCTGCCACCCATACCTGTTGCGCCAGTAGTTGGACCCCTTTGCGTTCTTCTCGTAGTCCACATCATAGTATGCCACCAGCAAGTCCTTCCCCTGAATCAAGTCTTTGTTGTCTTCAGTCATGTGTGGGCAGATGCCAAAGCTACCAACAAAACAGATAATCAGCAGCATCAGCTTTGCAGCCCAGAACAGGCTCAATGTAGCACTCTCCTGCTTCTCGCCCAGGAATGCTAAATGCCAGAAGTCAGTAGGACCCAAGGAGGGAACACCCTGCCCATCTGTGTGCCACCTGATCCTTCACTACTACATCAGTGACTACATCTGACCTAAATCAGGTCAGAGTAAGCTGGTACATTACTCAGAAGGTTCTGTTTTCTAACAGAAATGAGGTAATTACAACAGGGACAGTAAATGCCAACAGCTGTGCTGGGGCTTCCAGGAGGGTGGTCCTAAAAGGAGACAGTGTGGCCAAGATGGCTCCTCTGGACACTCTGCAGAAAGCACTGCAGCTGGAGCAACCTAGTATTAGGGCCAAAGGCAGCTGGAGTCAGTCTACTACACGCCCAGGTGAGGAATGACTCACATGTTCTCCTGAATGAACTTCTTGATCTTTCCACTGGTGATCTTGTCTTCTGAGTAGTTGATGGAGCTGTCCTCAAACTTGTTAGTCAGGCGTGAAGGACGAAATAGGATTATACCCCTGAGAGGAAGCAGGTATTTGGAGTCAGACTGAAGTACTCCTTGGTGTCCAAGGACAGCAGCTAGCCCCCTCCAGTGATCACCCACATTCCTTGCTCATAGCTTTGATGTGACTGTCCAGTTCCTTGGTGGCACTCCTGCATTACATCTACCTGCCACACCCACCTCCATTATTCAGACAGACTACAAGGAGCTACAGAAGCCCACCAGAAGCAGCAATGGGGAAATAAAATGCCTCTGCTGAGATGCTTCTCACCCAGTGGCAGACATTAACCCTTTGTAACTTTCCACCTTGATTCCAGAAAGACAAAAGAGAGATGGCAGCTTGTGAAGAAGCAAGAGCTTAAGCTATGTGTAGAAAGTGAATCCAGTTAACTGCTGGAGTCCATGGGTTTGATACAGCTGCCTCAATAACAAGAAATCTCTGTGCTAAGTCACTTACTCTCCATCCTCCTCATACTTCTGCACCAACTGGTCCTCGCTGGTGTGTGCAAAGCGATAATTGTCTCTCAGGTTGTTGGCGGCTTTCATGAATTCTGAATAAGCATCACTGGATGCATCTCTAAAGAAGCCTGCAGCAGAGAAGCAGATGGTGACCCCAAACCAGCAGCAGCCCCTGCACTGCCCCTCATTGTCTTTTCTACAATGTACTGGAAGATGACTGCTGGATTAGGTCTTGCAGGCCACATTCAGGCCTTCACCTTTCATAGCTTCTGTCCTGTTTTCAGTGGAGCCCTTCCACCAGCAGAAAGTTACTCAAGAGTCTGCCTGTCTCAGTCACACAGCCAAGAAGCAGGTGGCCTCTGGGCACTAAGGCACCGTTTCTTGAGCATGAAGGTGTCTGTAACCATGAGACATCAGCAGTGATAACTGCCAATAGCACTTAAACAAGTTTGGGAATGCTGATGAGCACTCACCCAGTGACATCTGCAAGATGGCACCTGAGCTGCCACTGTCACTTGTAAACTGTGGCCAAAGCACTGACGGCCTACTTGGCCTACTTGAATGCCATCTCATGACACTTTCTAGCAACCCAAATGTTGTCAGCCAGCCAAAAGAGCAAAGGGCTTTACCAAAGACCCATTCTAGTGCCAAGTCTGATAGCTAAAGTATCACAGGGGGGAAAAAAAAAAAAGAAGTTGGAAAGAAACCCCAGAGGTCAGCAAGTCCAAGCTCCTACTCAAAGCAGGACCAGCTCCAGGTCAGGTTGCTCACAGCTTTGTCCAAATCTGGCTGTTTCAAAACACTCTGGGCACACATTCCAGGGCTTTATCACTCTCATCACGAAAAAACTTCATGTTTTTTCTGGAATTTCTCTTGCTCCAGCCCTTGAAGCTGCTTCTCACCTTTCCATGGCACACCTCCAGGGCACCCCCCAGAGCCTGTTCCCATACTGTACTGAACTTACTCACCCACTACAGAAGCATCTTTATCACTGATGAACTTCTCAAACTCAGTCACAGAACTGAGAACCACTGAAGCAGGTCCTGCCTGTTTCTTGAGATGGCTGACAATCCCATCTTAAAAACAAAATTGGAATGGTTAAAGGGATCAACAGAAAGTCCTACAAGACATCTGCAAAGCAGAGGCTGTTTCTATAGGATCCATAAATCTCTCTCATCCAACAAACATGATGTAAACTGAAGGAACACAGCACAAACTCCACTTCTCAGCATTTTCCAGATACTGCCCATCAAGGACATCACTAGGAATTAGAAATTATGTGGAATCCTTCACCTTTAGAAGAGGGGCTTAAGAGATAATAAACATTCAGAGCTCTAGAACAGGCATAATCAAGTGTGCGTGGGTGGGAACCTTCACTGTATCCCTGACATGAGTCCATTACACATGGGTCTGCCTGCCAGCACCATTTTGGTGAGCCAGATGCTTGCTGATGAGCTCTTACCTGCTGTCCTGGGCCCATCATAAGTTCCTGCCTCTTCTCCATCTCGGAAAATCTTTAAGGTGGGATATCCACTGACTCCATACTTGTTACAGGTGTTTGAGTTTGCTGTACAGTCAACCTAAAGGGAGGGAAATGCTGACACTCAGTGACCCAGCCCTGCAAAGCCGTAACAGAAAGCAGCTTTCTTGTTGCCCACATTATCACATTCAAAGTCTACAGGGCCTGAAATCTTCTTGCATCTTTAACCAGATATGGACTGCTTTAATATAAAGTATAAGGGTTCACCACAAAGCATCCAAAATGATAGAGCCTCTGAGGTGGAGGGTCAAAGCTGGGGAAAGAGGCAGCAGGAGTCTAAGGGCAGGGGGAACACTGGAAACGTTAAATAGTTACAGGTTTATCCAGATCTCACACACAAAAAAAAAACCCCAAAACACTAGAAAGGGCAGAGTCTTGTAATGAATGATAACATGAACAGAAATAAACTGTTCTCAACATCTCATCAGTGCTGACATTCTTACAATACATGAAGAACACAGGTTGAGCTCAGCTTGCACAGAAACCAGAGTGTTGAGTGCCTATCACTTCCCACAAAGAAACAGGAAGGCCCAGGTTTAGCAAAACCATACAGGCTTTCCAGAAAAATACATAAAGCAAGGGAAAAAAAAGCTCTTGGACAACAACCCTTGCTCCGTAAGTTAAGGGACAACACTGTTAAGCACAGTACAAGGCTAACCCCACACTACACAGTTCAGTGAAGGCTTCTTCCTCCCAATGGGGCAAACCTTATTTCCACACCCATTTTATGGTCTGCACGCCAAATGCGCGGCAGTAGCCGCGCAGTCTTTGCCTCCAGATCGCTCCCTGGGGTCTCAGCCTTCACAGACAGAAGCCGCTGGGGCCCCGAGGAGCCTCGGCCAGGCCCAAAGCACGCACGGCAGGCGTGGAGGGCAGACCGCAACAGCAAAGCCTTGATGCGGCCCCATCCGCTGGCGAAGCGCCGCCGGGCAGCACCGCCCAGGAGGGGCTGCGTGTTGGGTCCTCACCTTCACGAGTGGCACAATCCCCTTCAGCCTGGTCGCCGCCGACTCGTACTCCGGCGCCAGCCGTTTGCAGTGCCCGCACCTGGGAAGACGGCGATGTTAGACCTGGCCAGAAGACCCCAGATCGCCCCCGCCCCTGCCCTTCCTCGGTCTGCCCGCCCGCCCGCCGCCGCCGCACAGGGCCCAGTCCCACCGCTGCCGACCGCCCCGGGCCACCCCTCACCAGGGCGCGAAGAACTCCACCAGCACCAGCCCCGGGCGCTCAGCCAGGCCACTCTCGAAGTCGGCATCGCTGAGCTCCACCACATCAGAGGCACAAGCGGCGGTGGCAAGGAGCGAGAGCAGCAGCAGAAGCGCGGTCGGCCGCGGCCGGTGCGCGGACATGGCGGCACGGGGATCCCTCCTCGGCAGCAGCGGAGGCTGAAGAAGCGCCGGGGGCCGCAGGGCGGATGTCCCACCCCTCCAGCCGGATCTGCCGTGTGGCAGCTCCCTGTTGGGCACCGAGCCGCGCATCACGCCGGCTCCGGCCAATCGGCTGCCGGGGAGGCTGGGCGGGGCCAGATGCGGCGACCCCCACCCCCCCGTCCCCCTCCCCGGGGCCGCAGCGGGCGGCAGCTCACCGGCAGCTCACCGGCCCTCTCGGGCTGCGCCGGGCAGGGCTCACGGCTCGGCTTTGTCTCCCGACGGCCCGTCTGCTGCCCCATCGCAGTGTGTGGCTCTGTCTCGTTGCTGAGCGCGGACCTGCTCTGGGCAGCGGGAACCGGGAAGGTTATCCTATGGAACTCCGGGAGAGGGTAACAGCCCAGCCTTGAGCAGAACACGCCGTGTGATGCTCTCCCCTTCCCCACTGTAGACACAAGCAAGACTCTTGGCCTGGGCTTGGCCTGGCTAAGACCCCGGTAACGCTGGCAGCGCCGGGAGTTAGAAGTTATAAAGCTATGGCGCCAGGAGGACGGTTCCACTGTTCTTGAGACGAGCTGCGGACAAAAGATGCTAGCAAAGGGTCTCATGAGCCGCAGAGCCCCGCGGCCGCAGCTTCCCTTAGCCTGGCTTGCTGACATCGCAGCCAGCGGGGGGCGCTGCAGCCCTCTCTTGCACAGACGGGGCTGCGGGTACGGGGGAGTCTCTATGTTGGGAGCGGCGCCCGCAGGCGGCCGGCCCAGGCTGCCGTCGGGACCGCTTCTGTGCTCAGCCCCTGCCCGCAGTGCTGGAGCGGGAGTCGTCCCCGGGACAGAGCCCCGGGCGGTGGGGTCCCGCTCTCCGCACAGCTCGGCGCTGGAGGCCAGGCCGGTCCTCTGCGTTGGTCCCGCCGCGGCAGGCTTGTGTCCCGCCAGCTGTGCAGATGTGAGTGGGAGTGTCGGGTGGTGACTGGAGGGTCCCAGGGGGTTGCGGTTTGCCATCGCTGCCTCTGGCCCTGTGCCCCAGGATGAGCCGAGCCGGGCCGAGGGGCTGCTGGGACCGCGCCGTGCGGCCAGGCGCGCCCTGCCCGGCAAGAGCGGGAGGTGGTGGGCGATGGGCGGCGATCGGAGCGGCTGCTACTTCAGCTGCGGGGCGGCCCCGGTAAGCACCCGCGCTCTGCGGCTCGGCCGCGCTCGAAGCTGCCGGCGAGCTGGGGCCGTGCGGACCCCTCCGGAGCAGCACGCCAGGGGCTGCTGGACGCTCTGCTGCGGTGCGGGTGCTGGGAACCCCGCGTACCGTTAGCGACGGGCGCTGAGCTTGGGCGCCGGCCCGGTGCTCCGCCTG
Organism: Psilopogon haemacephalus; assembly: GCA_013396835.1. NCBI lineage: Eukaryota > Metazoa > Chordata > Aves > Piciformes > Megalaimidae > Psilopogon > Psilopogon haemacephalus. Next base: position 88,266 of record VWZI01022982.1, read on the forward strand.
ACGGCAACGCTCGCCTGCAGAGGCGTTGCCGCAGTTGCTCTGATGTCGGGCCGCCGGGGCTGGGTTGTGGACCGGCGCACAGTCCGGGCGTGCAGCATGGCGACTGAGGCTGGTCCCGAGGGCAAGCGAGGCGACGCGGGGCGGGACGTAAAACTGTGCTGCGTGTCCCGGCGGGACAGGGCGAAAGGGGGTGGGATAGACGGGCAAGGGGTCGTCCTGGGTGCCCTGCTCATGGGGCAGGATGGGATGGACAGTAGCTGGCACCGGGAGCGGGAGGTTGTCCTTGGCGGGATTTGATAGTCTTGGGAATGGGTTTGGGAACGCTGCTTGTGGAGGCCTGTGCTGGCCTTGGGGTCCGTCTGGGCGGGGCTATGCTGGGACTGCCCAGCAACGCCTTGGTGGGGACCGAAAGCAGTGAGGTGAGCGTGACCCACGTCTTTGGTGCAGACAGCAGTGCTGTGCCCAGTGCTTGGCTCTTGGCTACCTCACGATGCCCATTTCTGGGCTCGCTGAACCTGCACTGCACAGCGCAGCAAGCAGAGGTGTTGGCTTCCTGCCTGATATCCAGCGCAGTGTTTGGCCTGGCCATTCTCTGGGGCCCTGAAATCTTCACCCAATTCAGGATGCTAGCAGGTGAGAGTTGGGATGGAACTATGCCCTGCAGTGACTGCTGTCTCTGCCCAGGGAGAGCATCCTGTGCCTGGTCTCTGTGCCCCAGATGAACTCTCCAGCATCATCCTCTTTGTACTGGTCCTTGAGCAGAGCCTTCGCACTCACCTTGTAGGCCATTGCTGCTGTCCCAGCACCCAAGTTTGCAGTGAATTACTGTCATACTGAAGCATAGAGGTGGGACATGTCCTGATTGAGTTGAGAGTGGTCACAGGGGCCAGCCATGGCCAGCTGCCTTCTCCTTAAGGGGTGGTGTCCACCAGGACCTGGACAGTACCCTGTGTAAGGCAGAGGCTGCCTACGATGGCCAGGGTGGGTGCAGCAAAGTGGCTTCTGTCTCCACTCAGTGCCCAGCCTGCCTTTTGCCCATGGCTCCTCTGCTTGGTCATCCCTTGTCTCAGCTCTGCACCTCCAGGCTCAGCACAGGTACACCCTGATGGCAGGAGGGCTTGAGTGGTGTGGGTTTGGCCCCACTGCCTCCCTAACCATGGCCATATCCTCCTGGCCATGTCTCATCCCATATCTGCCTAAATAAGACCTCCTTGCAGCCATACACTCCCCTAAACCCAGGTCTTGAACTGGTCCCTGCCCAGAAGAGCATGTGTGTGTACATGTACAAGTGTGTGCTTTTCTGCATGTGTGTGTGCACTTCTGAGTGCTGCGAGGGCTCTGGGCAGTAGCAGGACAGGAGCCTGTCCATGACATGCTCTGACAGTTGCTGCCTCCTCAGGCAGGAGAGGAGTGAGGCCTCATGTCTGGCTTTACCTTGGCTCCCCCCTGCCCTGCCCCATTGCTTTCTGTGAGAAATAAACTGGTGATAGGCGCAAAGAGTGTTCCCTGCTTGGCCTTAGTTGCCCCAGCCACTGCTGGCAGCAAGATGCCTCCCAGCTCCAGCTCCCAGCCCACACGCAATCCCTTACAGCCCTTCAGACCAAGGCAGGCCCAACACCAGCTTGGACCCTTCTTCAAGGCAGCAGTGGTTCAGGGTTATCCCAGGAATTACTGCTCAGGGCAGGGGTGGGAAACCCTGAGCTGGGTGGGTGCCTCTGAAGGGGCACAGGGTGCTGGGGTAAGGAGAAGACAGAGCCAGGGTGAAAGCAGCGCACGTTTATGGGGTCTGGCCTGGCGCATTGCGGGTAACGGGAGGCAGCGACATGCTGGGCACAGAGATCACGTAAGCTATGGGGCAGCTGAGTCCTGCAGTGCCGGAGGTACCTTGGTCCTGCTCAGTGCCGGAACTGTGGCACTGGGGTGGGGATACGGATGTCCTGCCCCTTCTCCAGCCGCCGCTCGCAGTCAATCAGGTAGTTCACACCGTCTATCACCAGCTGCACCAGCTCCACCTGCACCAGGAGCACATACATCATGACTCGGAGCTGTCCTTGGGAGCCATTCTAGCAAGGCCAGGTAGGCACTGCCAATCTGGTGCCCAGTGCTGGTGCCGGCACACAGCCCTGGAGTGGTTTGGTTGCTGTAGGCCTGTCATGCACATGTGCTCCAGAACCTCCCTCCTCAAAAGCAGCTCTGCCTGATGCCTACCTCTGACTTGCCCAGACGGTCCAGATTGGAGATGTCAAACACATTGCCAGTAGCTGCAGTGTCCACACCACCTGTCCCACGCTTCTGTAGCCGGAGGTTCTCCAGGATCTTAGGGAAGCGGCTGTCCTGGTGTTCAGAGAAGATGTCAGTGCTCAGTGGGATCATCAGCAAAGGAGCTGGGCTCTGGAGCCCATCCACCACCCTCACGGCCCTGTCAGTGGCCTCATCATCCCTGCAGGGAGCCTTATCCCAAGCAGACCCAGGCTGACACTGGACTCTCCAGGTGTGGATGGAGGTGGGGGCTGGACTATGTGCTTCCCAGAGGCAACCTAGGCAAAGTGCAGCCCTGGACTCCCAGCTGGACTCCCTATGCCCTTGCAGCTGGAACCCTCCACGGCCCTGGCCTGGTTCCCCACAAACCAGCCATGGTGATACCTTGCTGAGCAGTGGCAGCTTGATGTGGACGCCTGCTCGCAGCCCTGTGCCCAGGTTGGAGGGGCAGGTCAGGATGTAGCCCAGCCGCTCATTCCACATGAACTCCCAGCCTCGTTCCTGGATCAGCCGCTCCACCTGCAGCAGAGGCATCAGCTGCTGTTCAGCCCCTGGGCACAGGGTGCTCAGCCCTGGGCATGGCAGCCCTGCTCACCACCACTCGGCACTGCCCAGACATGGTTGAAAGCAGAGGACCAGCCCCACAGTGGCCCTGCATGCTCCTGTCTGTGTGTCCACAGGGCTGTCACAGCAGGGCTGCTGGGTGCTCACCTCCTTCAGGCCCCGACAGAACCGCTCAAAGACACGCTTCATGTTGCCACCCTTCTCCATGGAGATGACCCGTGTGTGGTCTTCCTCGTTGATCCAGATCAGGAAGGTCTTCTCATTGTTGTGCCTAGGGACAGGGCAGTGTTCATCTATGCTGGTGGACAGCAGAGACCTCGTGCCCTCCCATGCCCCTTCTGTCCTTGTTACCATAATGCCAGTGCCGCTCTGCAGTTGCTGCTCTGCCTGTGCCCATGGCTGGGAGCACAATGCCAGAGCACAGCCTAGCAGCAAGGCAGGCAGCCAGGAGACATTCTGGAGACTGGCCAGGGTTCTCCACATGCACTGCTGAAGGCAGTAGGTGCTGGCACCAGTGCCATGGGTGCAGGCAAGCACTGCTGGGAAGAAGCAGCATGGTGCCAGTGTGGTGGCAATCCTGCTGGACTGTGGACAGAAGCAGAGATCCTGCAGCATATGGGAGTGGAGAGGAGCTGTGAGGTATGGGGTGCGCATTGGGATGCTAGGTTTGGAGGTGGCTTGGGCTGACTGCTGTGCCAGCATGGGCAAGCATGTATGGCAGCTGTCACACTCCAGCTGCATGGGGTCCTGGTGGGGTGTTGCATGGTGTTCAGGGATACTGGGAGGGAACAGTGAGGTGCAATAGTGGACAAGTTTGGAGGAAGGTGAAGTGAGCCAGAGGAATGCTGGCATAGCCTGGGAAGCAGAAGGCAAGGTACAGGGTTGTGGTGGCCTGCAGTGCAAGGTGCTGTAGGGTGGTGAGAGGGGGCAGGATCCACAGCAGGGCCTGGCTCTGAAGCTCCACTGTTTTGAAGGATGTTGAGGGTTTGCAGGCTGCTGCCTGCAGCATGAAAGGGGCACCCAGGTCAGGCCTTGGAGCCTAGGGTGAGCAGAACCCGGAGGTGCTGGGGTCTGCGGTATGGTGAGCATAGGGCATGCAGCTGGCAAGGCTGGGGCAGACAGATGGAGTGGCAGCAGCCCCTGCCCCTCTGCCCTGCTGACTGCCCCATCTTGGGGCAGATCCTCACCAGATCCCTCGGGCATCGGGCCAGTCCCGGGCCATTCCTGCTGCTGTCAGAAGCGGGGACACCGGCTTGTCAAAGAGGAAGTGGTCCTGGAGGGAGACACAGACTGTGGGCTTGACAGGCCTGCATGGCTGGTGCCAGAGCACCCTGTCCCATAGTCCCAGCCTGCCATCGAGATGATGTTTCATGGCTGTTCCAAGCAGGGCAAGCTCACGTGCTGTCCCCACCCTTGGACAGGGATCCTGCACCCCTGGACAGGGAGACAAGAGGCTGCTGGGACACAGCCTACCCTGCACCAGGAACTAATGGGGCATCAGCTGCATGCCACAAGCCCACCTCCCCCTGGGCATGGACAGGGATGTGGGGTGAGAGCTGGAGGGGCCATGAACGAATGGGACTGTGTCTAGCAAGCTCTATCCTCCCGTGGGTTGAGAGGGCAGAGCTGCACTCTGGGGCTGCGTGTCCTGGTCCCATAGGGCAGCAAGACTGGGAAAAGAGGCCACAGCCTCCTGGAGGGGCAGTGCCAGCGAAGGGGCCTTGCTCTGTGGGCACCCAGGGTGGCTGACCAGGAGCTGTGCTGACTCACATCAATGAGCTGCTGCTGTTCCTTCTCTGTCATCTCGCTGAGGCGGTAGTAGCGTCCCGCCAGGTCCCCTGTGAGGCCGCTCAGTGCTTCCACCGTCACCTTTTCCACCTCCCGCCGCTCAGCGCGGGTGCAGGCTGGCGGCAGGCTCAGCCCGCGGATGCTGCGCCCGGTCCGGACGCGGGAGGAGAGCACATAGCGCTCGTCAAAGTGGCCGAACTTTATCTGCAACAGACAGGAGCTGCTTATGGGGTGGCACTAGTGCTGGCAGAGCACTGTCACCCGAGGTCCGGGAAGGGTCCCTGAGCCCAGCACTGCTGCCCAACTGCACCTTGGAGGCATCCAGGTCTGTGACGTGCTTCATGGTGCGGGGGTTGTACCCGTTGTGCCGCTCCTGAATCACAGGGTCGAACAAGTCGGCAAACACCTGGAAGGAAGCAGGACAATGTGCACCATTGCAGACCCGGTGCCCCATGAAGCCCATGACATGTTTGGTGTAGTCCTGCTGCCAGCATGAGGGTCGTGGTAGCAGAGAGGCTGAAGAAGGTGGCTGGAAATGTTGCAATGCAACAGCAATCCCTGGGGAAAATTCTGCCCAGGCAAGTGGGGCTTGGGGATGATGAGGAGGAAAGGTTTAGAGGGCTCCAGAACAGTTGCTCTGAAAGAGCTCTGTGTCCTAGACTGGGTTCAGTTTTGAGCCCCTTACTTCAAGAAGGACCAGAGAAGTGCAACAAAGCTGGTGAAGGGTCTAGAGCACAAGTCTTTTGAGGAGCAGCTGAGGGACCTGCACTTGTTTAGGCTGGAAAAAAGAGGCTGTGGGGAGACCTTCTGGCTCTCTACAAGTCCCTGAAAGGAGGTTAGAGCCAGGTGGGGGTCAGTCTCTTCTCCCGGGCAATAAGGGACAGGACAAGAGGAAATAACCTCATGTTGCCCCAGGAGAGGCTTAGGTTCAACATAGAGAACAATTTTTTCCCCTTCACATTTGTCAAGGCCTGGCCCAGGCTGCCCAGGGCAGTGGTGGAGTCCCCATCTGTGGTTTAAAAGCTGTGGAGATATGGTGCTGGGGGACATGTTTCAGTGGTGACCTGGCAATGCAGGGCTAAAAGCTGGACTCCATGAGCTTAAAAGTCTTTTTCAATCTTAATGATTCTATGCTGAGGCTGGCCAAGGGGCTTCTCCAGCTGCCCAGGTTTGGCAGGAGGAGGAGGTGGGCAGTAACATCCCAGCCTGCTGGAGGTACTGCAGGTACCAGACTGGCTGCTTCAGGCATCCTGGAACACAGCAGTACTCCAGCAGCTACACACCTCATAGGTCTCTTCATCACCAGCCACTATGCCCACTGTCTTGATGAAAGGGTGGCCGGGGTTGTCGACACCTGTCTGGATGCACTGGTCCAGGGTCCAGCCATTTGGGGTCGCTTTGTCACAGAGCTTGGCATAGAGGGCCGGCGTCAGGTTGCTGGCCATGCAGTTGTTGTGCTTCCGTAGGTCGGGATACTCTGCGCTGTGGAAGGAGAAACCAATGAGCGCTGTGGGGTCAGAGACCCTTGACCCACAGAGACACTCTGGGCAGGTATGGCGAGGGGTGTGCTCTGGGGAGGGAAGTCAGACCGCTCTGCTTGTATACAGCAATCAAGGCCAGCCAGGATCAGGAAGGCAGCTATAGGGATCACAAAGCAAGGACAAAGAGAAACCTGAGCCAAGGGACAGACATCGCCACAGGGACAAGAGTCCATGGGCAAATCTGTACTGGTGCGGAGGGTGTGGCTCCTTATCAAGCACAACCGGGGCCCCAGCACTGGGAGAGCTTTCTGGGCAAGTGACTGTGGCCACGTCAGCCCCAGCCCTGCACTGGGGCACGGGCAGCCGGCAGAAGTCTGTGCACTACCAGGGTAACTGGGGCGTGGAAGGGGGGACTTGTTGCCCTTCCCCTCCTAGGGGCTGCCCCAAACACAGCCCAAACAGAGGGCAGCTATTCCCATCACCCCTCCTACCCTGCACTGGGGTCTGCAGTGAAGGAGGATGCAGGGCACAGGGGCTCTGGCGTGTCTGGCCCCTGCTGGGCACCCTGACCCCTGTCCCCCCCGCCCTGATGCCGCAGGGCAGGAGACCGGCTGACCCCGAACTGCAGCTGGTGGGAACGGCAGCACTCTGGCGCAGTTTATTGTATTAGGGGGATGCTTTCCCCTAATCAGCTTAGCGGGAGGCCAGCCGCTGACCTCATTCCCACTTTAGCCAGGCTTTGTGCTTGTTCTGTGCTGATGGGGGGATTGGCAGGGCAAGACCCCGCCTGTGCTGCCTTGGCTGAATCCTTCCTGATGGAAGGTGGTGACTCTGCTTGCCTCAGTGGGACAGGACTGACCCTTGTCAGCCCAAAAGACCTGGTCAGTGGCTGAGTGAGTCCTGCAGCCCTGGGAACACATCTATGCTCTCTTTAGAGGGGCACTGCCTTGGCAGTGGCACAGCTTTGGATGAGAGCCTCCATGTGGGAGAAGAGGTGCCGGGGCTACTGCAGGCCCAGGTTGGCAGAAGCAGCAGCGAGGGAGTCTTGGCACCCTGCTGGTGCTCAGGTCCTGCTTCTGGGCTGTGTCCCACACAGGGTGCCCAGCCTGTGCTGCAATGCAGAGCTGCTGCCACCTCCGCCCTATGTCTGCAGGCCAAGGAATCTGCGTTGGCCCTTCGCCTACAGCTTGGCCACTGCTGGTGGCTTCCTGCGCTGTGTAGAGAGAAAGGGAAGTAGGGCTCACATTGTCTGCTCTGCTTTGGGAAGCACTGGCAGATCCAGTGTGGACCTGAAGGCATGTGCTCCAGGCAGGAACTGGTCTCAGGCGTCAGACGCTGAGGCTGCTACCCCCAGCCCACACACATATCTGTGTTGTGCTGAGATGCTGACTTGTTGTATAGGCAGCCTGCCCCAACCTCCTACACTGGCTGCTGACCCCAGGAGACAGACCTTATGTGAAAAGCATTTACAGAACAGAACAGGACACTTGGACAAGTTCCTCTTATGCCCCTAGCATGGCTGGTGCTTCCTGGTATGTCAGGATCAGGATCACAGCTTTCTGTGCTTTCCACCCAGGAGGCAGAAGACTTGTCCAGAGATCCAGCAAAGGTGGCTGAGGTAAGGAAGTCTTCTTCCAGGAAGCAGAAGGTTGCTGTAGGTTTAAGTGTGCTGTCTGCTGTGGGCCACCAATACCTTCACTGAAGTGTTAAAAAGTCCAGAACCCTCAAACTCCAATCCTGCCCACAGGGTCTGTGTCTGGTGCAGTGATGATTTAGCTCCTGGTCTGAAGGCACCCTCCCCGGGATAGCTCTGGATCACAGCCAGTAGATCTGGGGAATCTCTCCTTAGCCTTCCTAGCTCACCCAAACTAAGCCGGATGGTGCCAGGATCAAAAGGACAATGCAGGAATGGAGGTGTTGAACACACAGTGATGTGCTCACAGGCAGTGCCCACAGAACTGCAGGGCAGACTGCCTGTCCCCGCACCCTGAGCTGCATCCTGAGGCTGGCATGGGAGGGCTTGTCAGAAGACACCCCATTCCTACCACACCTCCCTGGGTACCCAGGTATATGCCATAGATATAAAGGTGGCACTTCTCTTGGCCTGACTTGGGCTGCTTTGGCCCCTTGGGTTTGGTCCTCAAAGCTGGATTTAAAATTCTGACCCTTTCAGCACCAAATTTTGTTCCTGAGGTCATGGCACCGAGTGATCAGGTGGGCTTCCCACCAGCAGCAAAGGCTGGAAGTGTCTTCAGTGAAAACTGGACATCTACCTGGAGCGTGACTCGGATGCTTTGCTTGCAACCGCGTTTTCCCATACCCTGCCTGACCTCGGGGTGCAGCCGCCTGGAGCACCTGCCCGCTCTGCCCTTGTGTCCACCTTACCCGGAACAGGACCTGCCAGGTGCTCAGCGGGTATTAGTAGCCCGTCTGCTGTCTGGCCACCTCTCCGAGAGCGGCAGCCTCTTGCACCTTTCCCTGGCTCTTGGCTGCTAATCCTGCCGCCTCCGGTGCCCTTGCCGGCGTCACCGTCTGTGCGGGTGTGTGCGTGGGACCCTGCGTGGCAGCGGTGGTAGGGAGTCGGGGGCTGGCACCGCCGCAGGCAGCGGAGCATGCGGCTTGCTGACGCAAGGGAGGAGGGGGCTTTGGCTTCGCGTGGAGACGCTTTGGAGGGGAGCCCCAGGTGACCCTCCGAACGTGAGGGACCCGCCTGGAAACGGGCACATCCATGCCTACGTCCTTCTGGCGGAGGGGGGACGTGCCCGTGACCCCCAGCGTGTCCGTCAGCTGTACGGCAGTGTGGAGCGCTGCCAATGGCTCCGTCATTTAAAGACTCCCTCCGCGCAGAGCGGGACGATGTCACTCACTCCCGGGGCTCTATCTGGGCTCTTTGCAAGCATGCCAGCACTGCCAAAAAGCCACTGCCAGTCGAACAGAGCCCCGGCACTGGAAGGTCATTTTATAGCTTCTCAGCCACATCCCCTTCTTCGGTTTTGTTTCCTCCTCCAGACCTTCCCACAGATGGTTCCTGGCTGCTCCTCCAGCCCCATTTCCAGCACCAGCGTTCTGCCCTGCCGCTGTTTCCCACCCTCCCCCAGCTGCCTTTACAGCACGGCCAGCTGAGTCCCTGCCCCTCGCCAGGAGGACACAGCCGGTGTTCTGTGTATGCAAGGGGACACTTCCGTGTCCTGGTTTAGCGGGGACAGGCCGGCTCTCCCAGCAGTACAGGAGCAGGAGGTGGCAGAGTGCCTGCCCTTCCCAGGCCAGTCAGCAGCTCTCACAGCTCCAGTGTTTTTCCCGTCACAGTGAAGATCCGGTCTGTGGCTCTGCAGTTATTCAGAAAGCTTGAAATTACAGTCCTCTTGGGAGGTGAACAAACACTAAGATCCAGCCTTCATCACTCTTTGAACCTGCTCCATCACCGTCCCCTCGTTTCAGCAGATCTGAGCCGCTGGCACCAGCTCTGGCAGTTAGCTCTCTGCTCTCAGCCTGCAATGCAGCCCCGCACCGCTCTCACCCACGCTGTTTGGTGCAGGGACCACAGCAGCCGCATGTGCTTGGAGCAGGAACGTGCTGCCTCCTTCCCCACTCCATTCCGTTGCTGTGCGCAGTCTTTGCCAGCACCGGGATGGAGAGGAAAATCGGCTCCTCGCTGCCCTGACCTGCTCATGAGCTGTGCCAGACCAAGCAGATGGTGCCAAGCAAGGTGGAAGGACCAGCTGGTGGCAACCACATCCTTCTCTCAGCTCTGCCCCTGTCCTGCCCAGTCCTTATGGGACACAGGCAGCCCCTGCCTCCAGACCCCCATCTTGTGCCTTGGCTCTACACACTCCACGAGGCCAGGTGGGCTGGGATGCTTGGCAGGGCTGGGACCCAGCCAGATCCCTGGCAAAGAGTGGTTCAAAGGGGAGAGACACGAAACCTCCTGGGCTGGAGCTTGAATCTTAGCACGGCTCTGTCATGGCATTTATCTGGCTTAAAGGATCAGGTGCGGGTTGTATAAATGGGGCCAGCAGCTCTTGCAGAACCGGAATTACCCCAAAAGCACCCCTAAGCCAGGCCACGGCTGTGCATGTGCCTGCCTGGCCCTGCTCGGCTCCATGCCCACCACCCAGGGTCCCAGTGGCACACCCCAGGACTCGGCTTCATCCCCCAAACTTGGCTGCAGGCTGGGTCCTACCTGCTCAGCACCCCAAACTCCCCCAGCTCTCCCTGGGCTGGCAGAGCAAGGCCGTGCCAGGGAACTTCTCCTATCCCTCAGTACAGCCCCTGTCCCGAGAGGAGGCACCCGGCGAGCCCGGTACAGCCAGATGGGGCTGGGCCAGGAGCGGCCGCCAGCCCAGGGCTGCCCCGGAGCCTCTGTCCCCGCTCCGACACCGGCTCTCGCGGACCGAGCGCTGGGTATTTTGCCAGGAGAATAAAATGAAGCTTTTGCGCCGTCCTGTTCCCACCAGGACATTGGCAAGTGTCCCTTGGCTCCCGCGACGGTCGGGCCGAGCCTGGGGAGTGTCTCCACTGCACTGCCTGTCTCGGGGGTACTACCCGCACCATGCCGCCTCGGCTCCTCCTCCTCGGCACCCCGAAAATCCCCTCAGACCCCAGACCCGATGACAAACGATCGTCCCCCTCCTGCTCCGGCCTGGCAGCGCAGCGGTTTGTCCCGGTGTTCCGCGCTCACCCTATGTCGCCGATAGCCCCCGGGCTCTCCGCCCGGCCCGCCGCCGGAGGGGCGCTGGCCGCCGGGTAGATGTCTCGATCGGTCCCTGGTCACCTTGGGACCGGTGGCGAGGCCCCGGGGTATCCCGACCGGCGGGGAGGGCCCAGCCCAGCCCCGGCGAGGCAATAGGGGCCGCGGGGCCCCCGGGGAGGCCGGGCGGGGCACGGAGGCCCCATCTCGGCGTCGCCGGTGCCTTGGCCACGGGGACGGCGGCGCCCGCGGCGCCGCTGGCTGATCGTAGTGGGGAGGCTCCGTCCAATACGGCCGAGCCCCCGCCGCCACCCGCAGCCCCGGTGTCGGGCGGGCTTGGTTCGCGAGCGTCCCAGTCATCCCCGCCCGAGTACAAGCTGTGTCCGTCCAGCCGATCCCGTCCGTCCCGCAGCCCCGGAACATCCTGAGCCGGCCGGAGATCGGGGGCATCCCCACGTTCGTTGCCGCAGGGACCGGCCCCCGCCCGCGGCCCCCCACACCTGCGCCCCCATCGCCCGCGGCCGGTACCTGGGCGGGTAGCGCCGCCGCTGCCGGTCGCCC
>VWZI01022982.1:100553-180697 GCA_013396835.1 Psilopogon haemacephalus
AGGGTGCGCTCGGAGGCCGCAGGTGAGCGGAGGGAAATGGCGGCAGCCGGCGTGGCGCCCCCTGCTGCCGCCGGCGGGGTGCCGGGGCATCCCCGGTGTGCCGGGACAGGGCCCGGGGCCGGGCTGAGCCGGGGCGGGGTGGGGGCCGGTGGCGCCGGGCAAGGGAGGGAAGGGACGTGGGAGTTATGCAGCCGGACGTGCTGCTGCTGGGCCCGTCTCGTCGGCAACTGTCGAGGGGCGCCGGGCAGACGGCAGCGATGGCTGCGACACAGTCCGGCTTTGCTGCGCGGGGCTGCTGCTCCGCGTCATCCTTCTGGTTCTCTCGGGCACGGGGCGCCCCTCTTCCACGGCGCGGCCTGTCCCCCCGGCACCGGGCGCGGCGGAGGAGCGGGCCAGGCCGGCGGCCGTGCGCGGCGGGCTCTGCCACAGTAGGGAGAGTCCGGCAAGCCCTCCTGACCGCTGCGGGGGCTGGCGTGGAGCGTGCCGCCCGCCTGGCGTGTGCATGTCGGTGTCGGCGCCGGTGCCGTTCTTCGGATGCTGGGCTCTGCCTGGCCTGGCCCCGGTAGCTGCTCCCAGAGGAAGGGCTGCCCTCCCGCCGCCCCCGGTCTCCCGCCTGGCCCTGGAAGCCTTCGGGGGTTTTGTTTTCGTGTCGCCCCCGGCGAGGCAGGATAGGGCAGGACAGAGCAGAGACAGCGGCTCGTCGTTAATAAATTTGCGTTAAGAGTTCCAGCCTCAGATTCTGGGCATGGAAAGTTTTGCACATCACAATCTCGTAAATCTAATTTTAAAAATCTCGTTACAAACAATCTCCTAAGGCAAGAACCGTAACAGTTGCTGTGTGAGCACCAAAGCCCTTGATCAGATGTGGAAGTCATGAGTCAAGAGGTTTTTACCCGAATTTGCGGTGGGCTTTGTCTGGACGGGGAGCTCTTGCAGGAGACAGGAGATGCTCCCAGCATTGGGCTGCTCAGCCTGGACCTGGGGTGGTGGTGGATTTGGAGGTACAGAAAGTGCAGCTGCACTAGGCAGAGCTGTAGGCTTGGGAGCTTGGCTCCTGCATCCCGACCGTGAACGCAGTGAACCCGTGTGCTAACAGAGCGTGGAGAGCATTCCATGACACGACAGCTACGAACAGCCTTTAATTATTAACTTTGCAGTAGGTGTGCGTTTTCTTTGGAGGCAATTAAGTGTCTGTGATAAGAGTACAGCTTTCACCCCTTGGCTCTAAGTGTGTAATTAACCTTCATGCAAAGCGCCCTTGTGACAGGGGTAACTCCTTGGGCACAGGTCCTTCATTGGCCATGCGTGCAAAGGTGCTTCACTGATCAAGGGCTGGGGTGTTTTGTTTCTTTGGATTGGTGGTTTGTGTTTAGTGCCCACAGCAGTTTGAGGTAATTCAACAAGGCAGTGCCAGCACTGGTGTTTTAAACAGTCAGCTAGGCATGTTTAGCAGGTACAGTTACAGCATCTGTAGTCCTGCAGATGCCTGACCTGGTGTCAGTCAGGCTGTCGGTCTTTGGGCTGAATGGTCCCCACAACCCGGTGCAGTGGTACTCGGCACTCTTGGACCTGGTGCTTCCTGTGATGCACAGCCAGGTCTCCACTTCCAGAGCTGCCTCTTCTGCTGCCAGTGGCTACTGCCATCAGCAAGGTGTTCTTCTGGTTTGATTACTCCTGTTCTACTTCAGTCCTCCCACCACTGCAGGGACTGCACATCCAAATTGTGTTTCTGCAGCTGTAGCAGGCTTTGGTTAAAGATCAAAATTAAACAAAATCCCACTGTTGTAGTGGTTAATGCCACACTGAGTGCAAAGCTAGCACAAGAATTGATCACACCTTCTGCTTGCAGATTTCTGGTACCTCAGAAGTGAAACACAAAGAATAGGTCTCTGTCCTCTGTGAGCAGCACTGGAGTGATCTGCTGGGGAACGAGAAAACTTATTATCTCCTTTCTTATCACTAACATGAGGTGGTCTAGGGAGCTGAATTAGTCCCAGGACACTCAGAGGCAAGGTCTACATCTCCGTTTCAGGTTGTGTCAGCGGCTTCTGATAGCTGTTGGGTGATTGTGGCAACCTTTGACTGTGGGGCAGATCACAGCTGCCCTTCCTGGAAGAGAGTGCAAGACCACCCTTATCTGCAGTGGCTGAGGTGCACTTCCTCCTGCCTCAGGCAAATCTGGGTATTTCGTACTCAAAGGCAGAACCATCTTTACCTTTCTGTATGTATATGCCAGAGCTGTGTTAAATCTTTTGTCTGTCTTGGACAGTACAGCCAGCAGCATTAACTTGTTGCTTAGTATTCTTGCTGTGATTAGTGGAAGGTGAGACTTGTAGCACTCTCAGCAAATGTGGACTGGTCTGAACATATGACCTCTAGGAGCAGGTAGCTTGAGAAGCAATGAGAAGGATACAGAGCCACCAGCATCGTGTACTGTCAGCACCTCTCATAGTCTGAGTTTGAAGGGGAAAATTAAGGGTGCAGCAGTGATGTGGGCTGAACCTTGCTGGTGCCATGTCTGAGAGAAGCTGCCTCCCTCCTGGCACGTAAACTCGGTGACAGCCTAGCACTGATTCATGGTGGTGGCAAATGCTGTGTTGTTTGCCTTTGATACCAGCACGCAGCTCCACTTGCCTGTTTCCCTTAAGAGTCTTACCTGAGTTTTAGATGCCTTGGTTATGCCTGTAGCTAAAAGTTTTGTTTCATCAAGAGTCTGTGGTCTCTCCTGGTGTAAATCTAGTAAGATAAAGGACCTTGACAAAGGTTTTGGTGATACCCTCTCCCATTCCCCACACTAGAAACAAGCTGAGATTGTGAGACTTCCCTCATCAACGCTAAAGAATGCCTGATGCATTGGTGGCTGTCAGCTCTGGAAATAGCTTCAGCTAGGCAGGAGTTTTGTTTTTTTTCTAGGATAGGAGCAGGAATGTAGAGAACCCATTGCTTTCTTAGCTCACAGGGCAAAGGTTTTCTGCAGCCTGATCTCTTTTTATTTTTTTTCCAGGAGGGAGGAGAGAGTAAGGGATTGGAGAAAACAACCCTCCTCCTCTCCTTGCATGGTTTACCTCATTAAATCCTCAGCCGTCCAGCTGACAGGGTACTTGCTAAGGTCTTGTTCTGCACTGGTGTGCTGAGACAGCAGGGCACAGGAATTTAAAAGAGTTCCTGAGGGCGTCAGGAATCCTGCTCCTGGCCTCCCGTGGAAATAGCCTAGGCTCTGCGGAGTCCATGGCGAAATGCCTGTTTAGCCTGGTCTCTGCCAGCACTGTTGCTCCCAAAGGGCACTGATGGTGAGTGACAACTGTGACTCTTGCTGGTGGGCACACTGCTCTGTGCTTGTGCCTCCAGGGTGGTGTGGGAGCTGGCAGTGCTGGGCTAGGGGCACTGGCAGGGATTGGTGGGAGCTGGCACTTGGGCGCAGGAGATGGTCCTCGGTGCAGTGAATGCAAAGTGCAGCCTCAGGTTTCTGTGGGGTTGTCGTTGGCTCCCATAGAAGATTTGGTGATGGAGATAATCCCGGAGTTGCTGTCGAGCCAGTGCGTGGCAATGCAGCTGCGGGACCTGAGCACTGCCACACCTCCTGTCCTCTCTGGGAGCACTCACAGCCTTCCTGTGGGGAGCCAGGCTTCATTTCGACCCTTACTTCCCTGGGGATTTCACGAGTGGCTGGATTGCCCTGTGTGTTTGCTTTCTTTGCCCACCTCCACCGTGCTCAAGTCTCCTGCCGTTATTCCTGTTGGGGAGGTTCTTGCCTGCTGAGCAGTCATGCAGGAAGCAGGCTGCTTGCATTTGGGTGTGCTTGCTCTGCTCCGGACTGCAGGCTGACAGCTGCATGGTCTGCTACAGAGTGAGGAAAAGCATGCTCAAAAGAGGAGGAAATACAGTAACTTCTCCCGGGGAATGCTGGCAATCATGTGAGAGCATGGGAAGCAGCAGTGGAGAATGTCTCGTGTCCATTTTTAGGACGTACTTAATAACTGAGGTGTTCACAATGTCCTCTTCTCAAGGTTGCACTTACATGAGGATACTGCTTGTCACCACTTCCTAGTTGGGGAGAACACGGTAAAGGGCAACCCGTTGGTATTTATCTGTGTGCAGCTATGGTCAGAGGTGAACAGCTGTGTCCTTGGTGTGTGCAGGTCACGTGTGCTGTGTGTTCAGGTTGTCACTCCCGCAGCTGGTGGGGCTGCTGTTGTAGGTGACAGAGTCCTAGTGTTTATAAAGCATAGCTTGTATCCCAGTAATCGGCTTCTGTGTTTGCAGAATGAATCAGAGACAGCCTGCAAACCCAGCAACCCTGTCATGCAACCCAGACTGTGGCTGATGCTTCCTCTGTGCCTTCTTTCCCTGCCAGAGTTGTCACTTCTTCCCTTTTCCCCCTTCCCACAAACTCTTGCTTCTCTCAGACTGATCTCTCTGTTACTGTAGGTCTGCTTGAGCTGAAAGGATGAACATTGGCAATTGGAAGGTCCCCATCACGGTCCTAAGCTTCAACCTAACCTCTGGAGCCTCGGTTGATGTCGTTGGGTGTATGAGCCTGCGAGGGTGTCCACTGTCCCTGTCCATGATTTAGAAAGCAGCTTGGAGCATGCATCATTGTAAGGCTTACATGAGTTCAGCACAGGTGGTGACACTGTCCCTTTCCCAGTCAGTGCAGAGGGGCTGATGGCACAGTGGAGCTGCCTATCTGAAATGATCCTGAATCCCAGATCCTCTTCCACCCTGAGGGTCTCTTTCTGCTCCCTGCTTCTGTGCTGGGCAGCAGGTCCCTGGGATCACTCATGCCAGTCCCTGCCCTCCCCAGCACTGCCTGCTCACTCCGCTTCTGACTTTCTCCATCCCTTTTTGCACGCTGTGATTCCAGAGCGGGATGGTTGGCCACCAGAGCTGCAATGTCGTCACTGACGACCTCCACTGAGGGAGAGAACTCCACTCCCAGGTTTGTTGTTGGTTCCAGGGATGATGAGACAGACTTTCTGGGATCAAACATGAAGACAGATGAAACTGATTTCTTTGAAGATGATGAAGAGGAGGAGTCGGTAAGGAGATTCCGGCGGTCTGGGTTGGAGCATCTGTGCAGAATTCCTGGTTCTCAGCCAGGGTTTGTGGGGTTGCTGCTTCAGCCACAGGCAGTTGAGACTTCAGGAGACGTGGCAGCAGGCTGTGTGGCACAGGAGTGTCATTTCTGACTGCACTATTGCATTGTCATGCTGCTGTGCTTGCTGCCTCCCGCTGTGGTCAGCCCTCATGTCTCTGCTTTCTATTTCAAGTACAGCAGTGAGTTTCTTTGTCCCAGCAGTTTAACTGTGACACTCCTGTAAACCTTTCTATTTCATCAGGGAAATTAGTGAGAAAAACTCTAGGAACTGTGAAAAGGGCAGAGGTGTGTCTGCAGAAAGGAAGCATTTCTTCTTATCTGTAATCTCCAGGGAGAGGATGCAGAAAGGTCTCCAGCTCTGACTGCTTTTAGCCTCTCTTCAGTGTTAGGTTTTCTCTTCTGCATGTGGGACTTGGATGCTGCTGGGATGTTGCTGCTGGCACCGTACACCACTGCGGTGGTTGGTTTTCTTGCCTCTATACCCTGAGTCTCCACTGCAAGGGGATTGTTGACTTAGGAGTATACATGGGATTCCTTCAAACTCACATGGTGATGTGTGTCTTGGGGCTTTGCAAGGAGCTATTTATCAGATGTGGAAAAGGATTTGGAAACCCTTTCACTTGTAGAAGTTGTTTTTGCTGTGGAACCCTGGCTTTGCAAGCCAATGCAGTAACTTCTAAAGTCCCAGCTTACAGTTTGAAGCCACAGTGATGTGTGATGGGTAACTCACAGTCCTGTGAGTATCACCTCAGCTGATGTCACTGCATTTAATCTTGCTTGGGCCAGAATTAATCTGTCAGGAAAACATCCAGTCTGAAGTTTCTAGACAGTGGCAGAAACTCCACCACAGACCTTAGGCTGTTCTTAGTTGCCCATGCTTTGTGAATGCAGGCCTTCTCTCTTGAGTTGCTCAGCTTTGCCGCACTGGATCTTGTACCTTTGTCAGATATATGGAAGAGCACTGGGTGCTGTTTCCTCTCCCATTCACAGCTGCTTGCTGTCATAATCTCTCCTTCATTTTCTCTCAGACAAGATAGGCTCAGTTCCTGCTTTTTTTTTTTTTTTTGCTATAAAACCTTTGCAACTCTTCTCTGAGCCTGCCTAAGTCCACCAACTGACTTGGTGACTTGCAGGCCAGAGAATGTGATGTGGCATTCCAGTTCCTGCTGCTTGTTCAGGTGCCAGACACTTATTTCTGACCATAGCATTAGTGTCCAGTAAAAGAAGGCAACACCCTACCACCTGGCAAAGAAGTGGTTGGTTTGGGCTGCTTCTTATGATGTCCCTCAGGGAACTGTAGTGGGAGCTGGGAGTGTGTGTGGGTTAGAGTCTAGCAAGAGCTGAATGCTTAGCTGGAGGGAAGATCCTCATTTGTCCTGCACTGCTGTGTTTCTACACTTCTACAGCTTAAGTTCAATGCAGTAGCTGATCCTGCACTAGGGCTGACTTCTGTCTTTCCTCAGCCACCTGAAAGGCAGATTGTGGTTGGAATCTGTGCCATGACCAAAAAGTCCAAGTCGAAGCCAATGACACAGATTCTGGAGCGCCTGTGCAAGTTCGAGTACATCACTGTGGTGATCATGGGGGAAGATGTGATCCTGAATGAACCAGTGGAGAACTGGCCCTCCTGTGACTGCCTGATATCCTTCCACTCCAAAGGTAAGACCCTGTGGCTGCCTTAGCTTGCTTGGCATCTTCACTTGAGATCGTCTAGAGGAGGGCCACAAAAATGATCAGAGGACTGCAGCACCTCTGCCATGAGGACAGGCTGAAAGAGTTGGGGCTTTTCAGCCTGGAGAAGAGAAGGCTTCAAGGAGACCTTATAGTAGCCTTCCAGTATCTGAAGGGAGCCTAGAGGAAGGCTGGGGAGGGACTATTCACCAGGTCTTGTGATGACAGGACGAGGGGGAATGGGTTTAAAGTGGCAGAGGGGAGATTTAAACTGGATGTTAGGAGGAAGTTCTTCACAGTGAGGGTGGTGAGACACTGACACAGGTTGCCCAGGGAGGTTGTGGCTGTTCCCTCCCTGGAGGTGTTCAAGGCCAGGCTGGATGAGGCCTTGTGTGACCTGTTCTAGTGGGAGGTGTCCCTGCCTATGGTGGGGGGTTGGAACTGGATGAGCTTTGAGGTCTCTTCCAACCTAAGCCATTCTATGATTCTATGATCTTCCACTCATTCTTCTCCCCCCTGCTCCATTTCAGGATTCCCTCTGGATAAAGCTGTTGCTTATGCCAAGCTGTGCAAGCCATTCCTGATCAATGACCTCGACATGCAGTATTATATCCAGGACAGGTAGGTGTTTTTCACCCACCTTTCTCTGGTTCCTCTCCTCAGCATTCTGTGCAAACTTTGTCTTCCTGACCACAATGAAATGAGTGAGGTGGGGAGGAAGGGTACTTGAGGAGTGGCTTTTAGGGCTTGTTTATCCAAAACATGGAGAGGAATATCTATTCCTTTGAGGCTTGGCATGTTTCATTTTCTGGTGCAAATGTCTTAGAAGGAGTGGCCAGATGAAGTAGGAAGTGGAAGAGCTCTCACAGAATGCAACTACCATGACCAAGACAAGAAGATTTTTGTGTGTTCATCTGAGTTTGGTCTCCATCAGTGGGAGTGAAGCCTTTCCCTTGGCATGTGCTAGAGGACCTTCTGGACTCTTCTGTTTATGTCCTCTCCAGGCGTGAAGTGTATCGAATCCTTCAAGAAGAGGGAATAGACTTGCCTCGCTATGCTGTGCTCAATCGAGACCCTGACAGACCAGAAGGTCAGTGTCTGGGCTCTGATGAGAGCCATTTTCACCTACTGAGCTGTGTTAAATACTTTGCAGAGAGTAGCTGCTGATAATCAGCTTGAAGAGGCCTGGCTTATGAGCCTGTGGTTTTTTGCAAACCAGGATCTCGTCAGCAAAAAACTGGCTGATGGGCCAGGACCGAAGGACTTCAGCTCTGCTGCCCAGCCTTTCCTAACATGCTGCTGCTGTTCTTTGTCTTCAGAGTGCAACTTAGTGGAAGGAGAGGACCACGTGGAGGTAAATGGAGCTGTTTTCCCAAAGCCATTTGTGGAGAAGCCAGTCAGTGCTGAAGATCATAATGTGTATATCTACTACCCAACGTCAGCAGGTGGGGGCAGTCAGCGACTCTTCCGGAAGGTGAGTAAGGGGCTCCAGTTCTGGTGTTGGAACCAACAGATCTGTGGCTCTGACACAACTATGGCTTCAGGAGAGAGCCTGGAGGAAGAGATAGAGAAGGTTTTGTGTTGGGGAAATCTAAGCCTTCTTAGAACTTGTAGTTCAACCCATCTAATGACTGGGAGTTGCAGAAGGACAGCTTTTAATAGGAGTGCTGCCTTTGCCTTCCTCGACTCTGTCTGGCCCATGTCCTGCCTAACAGTGTCTTTTACTGAGCTGCTGTTTTTTCCAGACCACTTCCTCAATTTATCAAGATGATTAAAAAACCCCTAAACCTTGTGTTCCTCTCCTCTGACATGATTGTTGCCCTTCTCTGATGAGTGTAACCTGCAGATGCAATGAGTGCAGTATTTATCCTTAGATTCCATAGAGCATCTGTTCTTACTCACCTTCTCTGCTTTGCCTGTAAACAGCTAGTAGTTGTGCTGTGTTTTTTCCAGTTGCACATCTGCCATTAATAATCTTAAATGATTGTTTCCTTAGTTAACATGTAGGCAGGTCACTGGAGGTTGTATCCAAAGCCTTGCTAAAAATGAAAACAACTTCATCCTCTGTCCACAGCATCAGTCAGCTGTCCTAGAAGGAACTTAATTGGTCTGATTATCTCCTGCCATCATTTATTATCATTTGCTCATTAGCTAGGCTCTTTACTTTCTAGGTTTTATCCCCTGCTTTTTGTTCCATGTCCTTGTAGTGACTGAAGTCAGCCTAATGGTCTGGAATAACTTCTCTCCTCTTCAAAGCCTGGAAAAGGATGTACCTACTGTTTGCATTTTGGGGTGACTTTTGTCTTCCCTGAACAAGTACTGTAATAGCTGGGGGTTCTGGGAGGTGTTCTCTTAATTCTCTGCATGTGGGATGAAGCAGGCCTTTTGTTCTTCCCTCTGAGGAGAGAAGCCCTGTGCTCTTTCCTGAGGTGTGTATTTTGTGTCTGCAGATTGGCAGCCGGAGCAGTGTGTACTCCCCGGAGAGCAGTGTCAGGAAGACTGGCTCCTACATATACGAGGAGTTTATGCCTACAGATGGCACTGATGTGAAGGTAAGGAGAAGCCTGGAACAGCTCCTCCCTTCTTCAGGCTTGGGGCAGCTGAAAGGTGAGCAGTTCTACTTAGATTCTGGAGTGTTTAAGCTGTGAGGTACTGGCTGCGTGACCTGGATCCCAAGGCAGGGAGAGGATGTTCTGTAGGTTGTTACAGGAGGAATGCTTGAGGCCTTCTGATCTCCTCTCTGTGTCTGTAGAGAAAACACCTTCTGGAAACTGCAGCTTCTTGAGGTGGTTACGTGGTGTGCAACTCTTTTTCAGGTGTACACCGTGGGGCCAGACTATGCCCACGCAGAGGCTCGCAAATCCCCCGCGCTGGACGGGAAGGTGGAACGGGACAGCGAGGGGAAGGAGATCCGTTACCCAGTCATGCTGACTGCCATGGAGAAGCTGGTTGCCCGGAAAGTCTGTGTAGCCTTTAAGGTCTGTGTTCTTCATCCACTGTGAGCAGAATACTCCACAAATATCTGATCTGAGTCTCTGTTACAGCTTGAGTTCTGTCTCTAGGGCAGAGTCTTCCACCCCTGCCACCAGTTACATCTCTAGTGGCTGGGTGCAGCTGGTTCTGCTGGTCAGCAGTGGTTGGGAAGGCAGGAGGGCCTACAGAAATGCCCTTTGTGCTGGCAGGTGGCTGGTGTTCAGCATACATCTGAGCATTTGATAGCAGATTTGGAGCATACTGATACCCACTTGGTCAGCACTCATCCTGCCTTTGCCATTTTCAGGCTGTGTTTGTGTGGAAAGCTTCATCATCTGGTTCTGGGGTTTGGAGTTCTATTTATTTTTGATCTGGCTTTGGTGCAGCCAGGAGCTGCTCTCTCTTAAGCCTGTGGAGCTCTGGGAAGTAGGGGGGTGGCTTAATCTGACGGCTTGTGGGTTGCACCTTTGATCCAGCTGAGAGGGTGTAAAGGTTCCTCTTACTGCTGGCTGGTGACTGCATTTTCACAGTTGTCCACAGCTCATGGGGAAGGCAGGGAGGACAGCTGCAGCACTGGTGGAGCTGAGCTGGGCAGTGTGTGCCCTGCTTGGCCAGGCAGCCACTGGGCCTTGCTACACTCCCATCACAGCCTGCCCAGTCCTGTCTCCTCTGCTTTCTCATGCAGCAAACTGTGTGTGGCTTCGACCTCCTGCGGGCAAACGGCCACTCCTTCGTCTGCGACGTCAACGGCTTCAGCTTTGTGAAGAACTCTATGAAGTACTACGATGACTGTGCCAAAATCCTTGGGTATGTAAAATCCAGGTTTTGAGAGTGAGTGAGGTAACTCATAGCAGAGTAAAAAGAACATGGAGTACTGATCAGTGTGGCAGAGAAGTCTTCAGGTGGGTCCCATGGGGATGTTTATGTCAGAGAAGTCATCAGGTGGGTCGCATGGGGACATTTGTTCATCAAGTGAAAGATCAGCTCTGGGAGGAACAGGTTAAAAATTTCTAGCCTGTGGAGCTCCTGCTTGTACTGGCATGAGCTGTCTTTGCCTGCAGCTGGATGTATCTTAGAAGGTGCTAAGCCCAACCATAGTATTGGTGATGTGAGGGAAACTGATGTCCCTTTGGAATGCCCTAACTGGCCAGTGGTGTGGTAGATGTCTCTGTGAAGAAGGTGAGGAGAGGTTCTGTCTTCAAATCTTGGAGCTGAACCACTAAGAAGGAGGTGGAGATCCAAGGGAAAGGAACTCCTCATGAATTTTGTATTCTGATTTCTTACAGAAATATAATCATGCGGGAATTGGCTCCCCAGTTTCATATTCCCTGGTCCATCCCAACAGAGGCAGAAGACATTCCCATTGTCCCCACAACTTCAGGAACCATGTGAGTACCTGCCATCTTCTCAAATGGTTGCTGGTGATAACTGCATGAGGGACAAAGTGCAAACCCTGTCTGAGGGACAGACATCACCCAGCAGAATGGTGTTATCCATCAGTGCTCCAGCTGCTGTGTTGGCTGCAACCCTGAAAGGCCTGTGAAGAGGCCTAGCCCTGCACAGGAAAGGAGTATTTGGTGGTCTTAGGTTTGATGAATGCAGATGAGCTGTCATGGAGGGAATGACACGAACTGCTCACATGGCTTTCAGTAGAGCCAGATTCTTGATCAGCACAGGATACAGGTTAGGACATGGCTGTCACTGCTCAGGATGCTGCCCATTCCTCTGTGACCCTCAGCATACCTCGTATGAAGTGAAGAGAGCAGATGCTATTAGATGGGGAGGATGTGTTCATCTCTTCTTTACTGTGTGGTCATTTGAAAAAAAGTTGGCAAACACAAACACTGCACAGCCCACAGGGCTGCTGGCTTCAGTGACACTTTGTGACAAGGAGACTGATGGAACCAGCTCCCCTTTCTCTGGGATCCTGTAAGAAACACTTGGATATTGCAGTATCATAAAACACAAACTCCTGCAGCCCTTCTGAAATCAGCCAGCCTGGTTTCTGCAGGTGGCTGGTTGCTGTGAGATCTTTCTATCTACTGCTCCAACTGGTTGCTGAAGGACAACACTCTGGCTCTAGAACCATTCTTCTGAACCAAGCTGCTTTTTTTCCCTGGGTCTTTCTAAGCAGTCCTATGAGCATTACACAAGTTGAGCTTGAAAATCAGCTTGGCACAATTCAGAATGTACTTCCCGCAGACACAGTTACATCCAAGCTGGTCCTTTCTGCTGAAGATGTGATTCTGCCTGTCACATTGTGGCACTGTGGTCCTTTCCCTTGGTGGGAAACCAGATGACCTGGTGGTGCTTGTAATACTCTGCTTCTACAGCCTTTGACCTGTGCCTGGCTTAGTCTGGGAGTTGTTTTGCCACTGAGGAGGAAAGCAGCTGTCTGTGGTGGTTTGGCAATATCTGCCCTTCCACACACCTTTGAAATAACCCAGGCTTTGAAATAACTTTGGCTGGAAGTTAATAAACGAAGCTTTATATTACAGCTTTGCACAATATACAAGCAAATATTTACAACATAGCACAGATATTTACAGATATATGCAGTAAAAAAGGTAATACAGAAACACCACACCCCTCCCAGAGATCAGAATCCCCAAGAGGGGTAACCAACCACCCTACCACCTTCCCCCCACTGCCCAATTGTATCCCACTATCTGTCTTACATGCCAGGTAGGCAAGGAAGATGGGCCAAGAGGGATTAAGAAGTAGGAAACTCGTTAGTGGAGTTGCACAGATCCAGTTAGAAAGCAGGAAGAGAGTTGCAACAGTAAGAGGAGCTCAAACAACTCTGTCTTATCTATGTTATGGTTGTAACTCTTACACATTTTCAGTAAACCTATGAGTGGAGTAGGCACAATGTTGTTTTCCTTTCTCAGCCTATAATCTAATTTCCTATTGAAATCCTCCAATTAGTTCAAACCAGCACACTGTCAAAAGGGTGTAAGTGAAAGAACAATGAGAAGCTACTTTTTGGGGGCAACTATGGAGCGTGGGGGCACATTTGTCAGGTGTCTCTTGTGTTTCTCCAGGATGGAGCTCCGCTGCGTTATTGCAGTCATTCGGCACGGAGATCGCACCCCCAAGCAGAAGATGAAGATGGAAGTGAAGCATCCACGGTAAGTTGGTGTGCTGGTGAGAAGTGAGGAGGCCCATTCTCTGAACTGAGGAGCAGCAGAAGGGCTGGGTGCATGGCAGGCAGTGCTTTTTCCTGGCTCTGTTTGAGCAAGTGCTTTCTGCTCAGGTGAGGGAGGCTCCTTTCTTTCCCCATCCTGGAGATCCTGGCACCTTCTGTGCAAACAGTAGGAAAAAAAAAGAGTGAAGGTCTGCTAGCTGCTGCCAAGGGAAGTGCCCCACTGTGTGGGAAGCCAGTGCCTGCTTCCTTTTTGTACCTGTGGCTGAAAAAACTTGTTTTTATCAGAATTTCTGAAGCGCAGGAAGGAGCTGGTGGGCCTGCTGCTTCTCCCTGAAGAACAGAGTGTGAATGCATGTGTGGGGATGACAGCCCTTGTAGTGCTGAAACAGCAGAAAGTGAATCAAAGTTCTCTGTTGCCTGTTCAGGTTCTTTGAGTTATTTGAGAAATATGATGGCTACAAGACAGGGAAGTTGAAGCTGAAGAAACCAGAGCAGCTACAGGTGAGGGGAGGCCTATCTGGGGTTACTGTGTGGGACATGCAGGTGATAGGGATCCCAGCATGAGGCAGTTGTTTGGGAGGATGGAAGCCCTCCTGAGGGCAACAGTCTGTGGCACAAACACTCCCTTTCTCATTCCCCACCCTGTGCACACCCAGCTGGGTGACAGCTTCACAGTGGAATGGAAACTGTTGCTGGCTGATGTGCTGACTGTAAGACGGAGATGACCTGGTGCAACTTTCCCCATCTATGGTGGGTGCCTCTGGTGAAAGATGGGTCCAGGCTAGGGAGTGGGGCAGTTGGAGACACCTGCTTGGTTTTGAACATGATTGGACCACTGGGTGGGAATAAGTCAAACTGTAGCGTGAAAGTTTGACCTGCCTGGGCTGTGTCTTACAAAATGCATGTCACGGATGAGTATCTGTGTGGACCTGATGCTAAGTGAAGCCACCTGGAGGCCTTGCAAGAGTAGGGTGAATTGCTGGGTGCTTGAGACTGTCTGCTCTCCAACAGGAAGTGCTGGACATTGCCCGCCAGCTTGTGGTGGACCTGGGAACTCACAGCGACTGTGAGATTGAGGAGAGGAAATCCAAACTGGAGCAGCTGAAGAGCGTCTTGGAGATGTAAGGGTTCATACCTTGGGGTACAGTGGGTTTGCCTCAGAGCTGCGGGTCAGCATGTGATGGAGAAGTGAGCTGTGCTGCTGATATCTTGGCCAGCTGGCTCCCCAGAGGGCAGGGTCTGCTCCATCTCCCGTTGGCAGCTGTAGATGAGAGGTGCCACACTCTTAATGCTTTCTCCTTGGCACCAGAACTAGTGCTGGCTCTTGTTCTAAGGGGTTCTGCTTTGGGCCTAAACAACTTGAGACAAGGCTGAGCTTCCTTTGCTGCAGGAGAGAACTAGAGTCCTGTAGGGACCACATGGATGTGAAGCATTTGGATAAATTTGGAACAAATCTTGTTTTAACTAAAGTTGTTCTAGTGCCAGAAGCTTAACAAGAAGGAGCTTGGAAAACATGAAAAGATGTTTGTGTCCTCTTGGGTTTTGTGCAGCCAAAATAAAAGACAACATGGTGGTGTTGGCATCTGAGAAACAAAAGAGGGGTTCCTCTGAGCTCCAGCTCACTCTGGCAAGCACGGGCAGTGCCCATCCCAGCTGTGTCTGTCTGTGGAGCACAGAGGGTGTGGTTCCCTCCCCTGCTCTTTCTGCTCATTAGAGAAGTGGTTTTCCTCAGAGCTCCTGGCAGATTGGGTTTTCCTATGATCTCATTAATTCACTTGTTAAAGATGTAGATAGACATTAAGTGCTGATTAAAGCCCTGGGGTGGGTAGGAGGGCAGGGCGTGCTGCCCGCTGAGGAGAGGCAAAGGGAGTGGATCTGTGGCTTTCCCTTGGGGGAGTTGTGTGGCTTTTCCTGGGGTTGTGTGCTGGGTCACAGGCAGTGGCAAAAATGTTGATGGCAACAGATGCTGCAGCAAGAAGTCTCTTCCCCGTGCTGTGATTTTGCTGTGAACTGATTGGGGACCTCTGGGCCCAGGATGAGTGGAGTTGATTTTTTTCCTCCCCTCTCCCTGTGACAGGTATGGACATTTTTCTGGCATTAACCGTAAGGTTCAGCTGACCTATCTGCCTCATGGGCATCCAAAAGCTGCAAGTGAAGATGAAGGTAAAGAAAGCTGGTGTTGCTGCCTTGATCTTTAAGCCTGGTGTTCAAGAGTGCATGCAGCTATCCTGCCTAGATAGGCCTCTGCACACAAAAGTAGGATGAGTCACTCCTATCTTTGCTCACATCACTTGGAGGGTTGGAGCGATGTGTACCAGTGTACCTCAGATAGTGCTGCAGGGCTTCTGCTTCTGATTTCATGAATGCCATCCTTCAGAAAGTAGTGGCTTGTAATTTCCTACTTGTTGGTTTGGTTCCTGGGGATTTTGGGTCAGGTTTGTGTTGAGAATGCTCTGCATGGTGCTGATGGCAACCTCTTCTTCCTCCCTTCCTCTCCCCATGCAAGCTCAGCTTTGAGATCTGATGTAGTGAGTGCCTGTTTGTCTCCTAGAAGCTCGCAGAGAGCCTTCCCCATCCCTTCTCCTGGTGCTTAAGTGGGGTGGAGAGCTGACCCCAGCAGGAAGAGTCCAGGCAGAAGAGCTGGGGCGAGCCTTTCGCTGCATGTACCCCGGAGGCCAAGGTAAGCTTTGCCCATGGCTCTCTGGTCCTGTTCTATGGCTGTGCCAGGCTGCCCAGCCCAGTGGGTGGGATGCCCAGACACCTGTGGGCCGACTCAGGTCACTGCTGAATTTGTTCTTTTGTGAGGATAAATAACTCAAGTGGGTTTTGCACCCAGAGATCCCTAAGTTGGCTGGAGCTGGCTGCTGCAGTGGTTACCCTCAGTATGTCCTGGAGCGCAGAAGCATTCTTCTAGCTGGTGTGCCAGCACTTTGAGCAGAGAAAACATTCTAATAAGATAGATTCTGGTGCAGCAAATACAGTTCAAAATCTAGGTGTGATTGATAAGAAATGTAGATGAAATGCAGAGAAGAGTGAAAATCTGTCTTAAAACACAGGTAACGTTGCCTTGGCACAGGAGAGGAGGAAGGTAGCTTCTCCTTATGTTCTCCTCCATAGTTCTGACTCTGAATAGCACTTGATGCACACAACAAGAACCCAAAGGGGGACATAAAAGGCTGAGGTTGTCTTTTCCACTCAGATAGAGTCAGTAAAAACACACGGGGGCTGTACTGGTCTGATGAGACCAGTGTTGGATACTGCTTATATTTGACTTGTATGGTTAGTCAATTACATTTAATTAATTAAATTTCAAATTAATTAAGCTGATTTAAATTGAATTGGAGAAGGTTTCCTTCTGGGATAAGGAAGAGTTACCCTTGGTGGGAGTGGATAAAGTCAGGGGATACTTAAGAGAACTGGACATAGAGAAATCTGTGAGCTGAGAGAGTGGAACAGCTAATCCTGGAAACCATTTCTGGGCAACTGAAGGACAGGAAGGTGATGGGGCAGTATTTGGTGTGGATTCAGAGATGGAACTCATGCTTAACCAACCTGATAGCTTCATACAGTGAAGTAACTGGCTCGTTTAGATGAGGAGAGAAGTGTTTCTCTGAGTTTTGAGCTCAGAGCTGGGAGCAGTTTTCCCATCTTCTCATGCAGTGTGACTGGGTAATGTGCAAAACCATCATGGGATTCCAGGCAGCAGCATCTTAGTCACTGCTGTACTGTCTGTGGAGGGTCAGACTCGGGAGCTGCATGAGTCGCTGTCTCCCGTTACTGATGTGACTCCTGTGGGTGACTCAGCCACCATAAATAAGTCGGCATTTTGTGTGATTATAGCTCCTGAGTATGTGCTTTGGGTTCCCCCCCTGCTAAGCAGGAGCTCCTGCTCTTTTGGTGGCAGCAGCTGCTGCTCTTGTGCAGAGGATAAGCAGGAGGAGGCAGGGTTTTCTGCACAGAGGTATTCAGGCTCAGGGAACCATAATGAGCTGTTCAGAGAGGATTGCTGCAGGATTTGGGCAGCATCAGACTTGACTGGTGAATACTTACTTTTTTTTTCCCCTCAAAATGAGGTTTCCCCAGTTATCTGGTCACCATGTCTATTTGAGGGCAGCTTGAATGCTGGCTATGGAAGTGATTAATTCTCTGCATAACTTTGTTAGTGCAGCAAGCTTGCTGTCTAGAGCAGCCTGCTCAGCTGGTATTTGTGCAGAATGCTGATTTTGTTCTCTGTCCAGGTGATTATGCTGGTTTCCCTGGCTGTGGCTTGCTCAGGCTGCACAGCACCTACCGCCATGATCTCAAGATCTATGCCTCAGACGAGGGACGAGTTCAGATGACAGCAGCAGCTTTTGCAAAGGTTCTCCTTCTCTTTTGGACATCTGCTGCTTTTACTACGTTAATCTTAAAGTGTGGCAGTTGTAAAGGAAAACCCCTGGTAATGAGGAAATGAGCTCCTGTCCTAGGAGCTTCTTTTCTCCGTGTCTTGTTGGGAGGATGATGGTGCACAATGCTAATAGCAAGTGTGTGGGGTGGTCCTGGAAGCCCAATGTAGCTGCAGGTGGATGTTTACTTTAGCATCCTGCTCTGGCTGGGACTCTGACTGGAGAAGGAGTTCTTTATGGAGTATTGCTGGTACTTGCTGTTAAAGCACATCAATCCTGTTGCTTAGTTTTAATTGCCTACAAAATGAGTGTTTCTTGGATGACTGCCCAGCCCAGCCAGAGGGGTTATTCCTTGACTTCTGCATTTAAAAGGGGACTGAAATGTTTTTGGTGCAGTGTGGGGTGGGGGCTGGGGAGAAGACAGCTTCATCTGCAGTTAAATCTTGAGCCAAGGGCAATCCTGTGGTGAACTTCACTGTTCTTCAGAGCCTCTGCTGTATCAACATTTTCTAGCAAACTGAGTTGGCTGCTCAACAGCTGCCTGGACCAGTCTGAGGCTGCTGCAGGCAGAACTGGCCTTTTGCCTCAAATGGCTCCAAAAGCATTAAGAGTCACTGGTGGCTGGAAGTGCTGTTGCTGTAAAACTGCCCTTCAAGGACAGCTGAGGTTTTGCTCAAGCTGGCTGAAGGCTGGCCGTGGAACTACCAGAAATGTGCTCGGGTTGCACGTAGCTGAAATCTTGTCCTGTGTTGATTTAGGGTCTGCTGGCTCTGGAAGGAGAGCTGACTCCCATCCTGGTGCAAATGGTGAAAAGTGCCAACATGAATGGTCTCCTGGACAGTGACAGTGATTCCCTTAGCAGCTGTCAACATAGAGTGAAGGCGAGGCTGCATGAGATCATGCAGAAGGATGCTGAGTTCTCCGAAGAGGATTATGAAAAGGTAAAAAAATCCATTACCATTAAGGAATATATTTATCACCCCAAGGAACTGTCTAAAGCTTCTGTGAAGCTCTTCTGCTCAAGCACAGAAGCAAAGTGAGATAAATAATGGGTGTTGTAGGTAGAGGGAGGTCTGATCTGATAGGACTTTGGTCCTGAGGAAGTTTTTAAGACAAACTTTACCCCTAGGAGCAGACCAGCTTGTTAAGCCTAGCTGGGAGTACAGCTTCTGTACCTGGTCAGACAGCAGGAGAGCTGCAAAAGGAAGACATCTTTGTGCTCCCACTTTGTAAAGGTACTATCTAATCTCTACTGGTGTCTTCTCTCAGCTAGCACCTACAGGCAGTGCTTCTCTGCTCAACTCCATGACTTTTATCCAGAATCCAGTGGAGGTCTGTAACCAGGTGTTCACCCTGATTGAGAATCTCACCTCCCAGATACAAAAAAGGCTAGAAGACCCCAAATCTGCTGGTGAGTGAGAACTGGAAAAGGTCTGGAGCAGATTAATTTATTGTTTCATCTTCAGAGCTCTTGAACACCACTGGTTTATGTTTGTCCATAGCAAAGAAATTGTAAGGTGAAATTCTGTATCTGCTATTGATGTAGAAGGTTTCTCTCCTAGATCCCACTACTGTTAGAGAGAGCTGCAATGTGAAGGAAATGCTGTGTGCATTTTTGGTTCAGAGTGAAGGTGGAGAGCAGCAGTGCCTCCTGGAGAGCTATTCCTGGTCTTCCCAAGTGTTTGCTGAAGGGGAGCTCAAGACAGCAGGTTTCATGGTCTTGATTTGCTCCTCTCTAAGACCTTTCTTAATAACTGTGCAGAGGTTTTGAAAAAGAATCTGTGGGACATTTCACACAGTTTAATGGCAAACATAAGCCAACAGGAAGGCAGTTTTACCTTTCTCAAGTACTCTGGAGTATCTTGCTGCAGGCTAAAGCTCCACGCAGCAGGCCCAGTGGCTTTGCCAGTGTAAGGCTGCTGCAGGGGGCACAGTAATCAGAGCCCTTCTACTCTGGGAGAAGCCAGTCACTGCTGTAGCTTGAAATCTATGCAGAGGTTGTCAGGATGTGAATGTGGTTTGGTGTCCTCTGCTGTTCAGACCTGCAGCTGTACCACAGTGAGACTTTAGAGCTGATGCTGCAGCGCTGGAGCAAGCTGGAGCACGACTTCCGGATGAAGAACGGACGCTACGACATCAGCAAGATCCCAGACATCTACGACTGCATCAAGTATGATGTGCAGCACAACTGTGCACTGAAACTGGAAGGCACAGCTGAACTCTTCAAACTCTCTAAAGCCCTGGCAGATGTGATCATACCCCAGGTACAACCAGTCTTGCCGATGTGATGCAGTCTGTGGTGGCAGCCTCTAACTCCTTCCTTGGCTGTTTTCTCTTGATTCTCTTGCATGAGTCCTGGGCTCCTGCCCTGTGTCCTGGGCTGCATCAAGAGCAGTGTGGCCAGCAAGGGAAGGGGGGGTGATTCTCCCCCTTTGCTCTGCTCTCGTCAGACCCCGTCTGGACTACTGTGTGCAGTTCTGGAGTCCTCAACACAAGAAGGACATGGAACTGTTGGAGCGAGTCCAAAGGAGGGGCACAAAGATGCTCAGGGGGCTGGAGCACCTCTGCTATGAGGACAGGCTGAGAGAGTTGGGGCTCTTCAACCTGGGGAAGAGAAGGCTTCCAGGAGACCTTCTAGTAGCCTTCCAGTATCTCAAAGGGGCCTACAGGAAGGCTGGGTAGGGACTGTTCACAAGGTCTTGTTATGACAGGATGAGGGGGAATGGGTTTAAACTGGCAGAGGAGAGATTTAAACTAGGAGGAAGTTCTTCACAATGAGGGTTGTGAGACACTGGAATGGGTTGCCCAGGGAGGTTGTGGCCGCTCCCTCCCTGGAGGTGTTCAAGGCCAGGTTGAATGAGGCCTTGAGCGACCTGTTCTAGTGGGAGGTGTCCCTGCCTATGGCACAGAAGGTTTGGAACTGGATGATCCTTGAGGTTCCTTCCAACTTAAACCATTCTATGATTCTATGATTACCTCTCAAGGGTACTTCTTAGATCTCAGATCTCTTAGTGTTTGTATAAGGCCAAAACCATTTCTGACTGAAGATGTGGCAGGGCTGGTGGCCTCCTGGGTGAGGGTTCTGGCAGTGTCAGAGTGACTCTGTGTTTGCCATAGTGCACAGCTTCAGGCAGTGTCTGTGCCGCAACAAAATCCTGCTCTCCACATGAGCATTGTACAGGGGAAGATATTTTTCTGTGTTGAAGTGAAGGTTTCCTCTGACAAGTCTGCTATTCTTGTTTGCTTCTCAGAGAGTTTATGCCCCTGAACATGGGAGGGGAAAGGAGGACCATGTGGAACAGATCTCTTTACACTGACCATTGTTCTGTCCCATTTCTGGCAGAAATGTTTCATTTGTGTGGGATGAGCTTCTACCAGCAAGGTCCAACTGAACAGCTGCCCACATAGAGCAGAACTGCTCTTCTAAACATTTTTACAGTGCTTCTGATGAGATGCAGTTTGTTTCCATCAGAGCACTTGGGGTTTAATCTTTGCAATAGCAGTTGCTGCATTAATGCTTGTGCCAGGTCAGGGTATAAGTCTGTGTGTCATGAGAGGAGGTTCCCTGATGGTACTTGCTCCTCTCAGCTGTCAGAAGAATACTGACAGCACTGTCTAGACAGACTGGGATTCTTAGAGGAGTTTCTGTCCTTTGTTGCCCTCTGCAGTAAGTGGGAAAGTAAACAGAGAAAGGTGCTGAGTGACATTTTCCTTTCTGTCCTTGCTTAGCTGTGGTGTTGTCGAAGTCCAGGCTCCTTTCACATCAGGATGTGGCAAAAAAACGGAGGTCAAGGGTGTCTGTTGTTTTGTTCCTGCAGGAATATGGAATTAATAAGGAGGAGAAACTGGAGATTGCTATTGGCTTTTGTCTTCCTCTCATTAAAAAGATCCAGTTGGACCTACAGAGAACCCATGAAGATGAGTCTGTCAACAAACTACATCCCTTGTAAGGATTGTGCTGCATGCTGCTGGTACTGGGGAGGGCATTTTTGGAGCAGTGTTTGTGGACCGTGCCAGGAGAGTTTGGTGGTGAGGAAGGAGGCACAGAGCGTTCACCGAAGGACACAGCAAGAGGGAGGATGTTGATGCTCTTAGAACTAGAAGGGAAATGGAGAGGCACATTGAGACCACTGAGTGGGAGCATGGTACCACAGAAGCCTAAACCCATTGTGCTTGGATGGGGGTTCCTTCATCCCTGTCTCTGCAAAGGGCAAGTGCTGGTATGATGAGGCCACCTCTGCCCCACCACATCTCTGTAAACTTGCTGCTTCTTTGCCTGCCGCTCTCACTGTTCTCTTCCTTTGACAGCTCCCAGTGTGGTGTTGTTACCTTACTCCATTAAGGGTGCAGAAATGGCCTGCATGTGGATGAAATGAATGGGCAGGCTGTGAGTGACACTGGGCTGGTTTTGGTTTAGGTACTCCAGAGGAGTTCTGTCGCCGGGTCGCCACGTTCGGACGCGGCTCTACTTCACCAGTGAGAGCCATGTGCACTCCCTGCTCAGCATCTTCCGCTACGGGGGGCTCCTGGATGTAAGTGTCCCAGCAGTGCCCACAGAGTAAGCCTCCCTGCTTTTTCTCAGTGGCCCCTTCCAAGTGGACAAGTTTGTGTTTGTAGGTCGCCCCTCTAGCCAACTCCGCCAGCAATGATATGCATCAGTGGCCTCTGGCCACCTCCGTCTCTGCCATGTTTGCATCCTGCAGCTTCCTGCCTTCTGGGCACGTAGGGTTGTCCTTCCCCAGCCCTGACGCTACCTGCCCTGCTTGTTCAGAGACACATTTTCTCCAAGAGCTGTCTTGCTGGTTTCAGAGGAGTAGACCACTTACGTGTGTAGGAAGAGAGCAGCATAAGGCAATGAGAATGAGGGAATTTCTCTCTTCTTGCTTCCTTCAAGTCCTTATTCCAAGAGCTTGGCCATGCCATTTAATGACCTCCTGTCAATTCTAAGTCAAGAAAGTTGAGTGACTTGAGGTTGCAAGGGAAGTGCTGCCTGCCAGAGGGACAGATGATACACTTTTGGAGGACTAACTCATCCAATCCAACCTTCACTTGTTGTCATAATCTGCTTCCCAAAGGAACTGGCATGCAGATCTTGAGAGAAGCTCTGCTTTAAACTTCTTGAAAGGGTGTCTGATTTATAATGAGGTGTTTTTAAGTGAGGTGTTCTGAAATGCCTTGAGAACCTGGGCTGGCTTAGTAGCTGAGATTTCTGATATTTCTGGAAGCTCAGTGTACCAAACAGCAATCATCTAAGTACTTCTGAACTGCTCACTGAGCAAAATGCCACTTTATTGCCTGACTTGAGTGTCAGAGGATGCTGTGTTGCCAGCATGGGTTCGTGTGTACTGGTGGGGGTCAATCCATGTCCAAAGGTACAGCACGGGTGACACTTCAGGTGTGGCCATTCCTTACCAGTGTTGAGAAGCAGTGAGAGGGAGGCTGCCCAAGGGCTTTGCAGGGCTCTCTAGGCTTTTAATCCAGCACTGTCTAAAAGCAGCCTCACTTGGTCCCTTACTTGGCACAAGTTACCCCCTTGTGCTTTTCCTGAGATTTCTCTACAATACTCATTCTGTGGGGCACCATCTGAGCATGGCTGTGTTTGGCAACCTGCTGTGGGCCCTGCTTTTCTTCAGTTGGTGTGGCACAGGGCTTGTAGCTCAGCCTGCACGTGGACTGTATGGGTAGCTGTAGTGTCCCTCTTTGCATTTGCTCCCCAGCCTTGTTGCAAGGTCGTCTCTCCTCATGCAACTTAAGCAAGATGTTTATTTGTCCTGACAATGTTGCTATCTTGTGGAGAGACCAAGTCTCTCAGCCTGCATCACTGGGTGCTGCCAGGTGCCTGCTGTTGCTTACTCCATGCGACTGTTTGTGTGTATGTATCAGGAGAACAAAGACCAGCAGTGGAAGAGAGCCATGGACTATTTGAGTGCTATCTCAGAGCTGAACTACATGACCCAGATTGTTATCATGCTCTACGAGGACAACAACAAGGTGAGGGATGTAGCTGTAGGGTGAAATCCTCAATGCCTGGTGCAAGACAGAGCCCTAAAGGTGGGTTCGGCTGGGAAGCCTCTCACCTGAGCTCTCTCCTTGTGAATAAAGGTGGAGGGCCCATGGGCACAGCTGCTGGGTCTTGTTCTCAGGTGACCCAGGAACATCCTCCTGGGCAGCAATGCCAAGTAATCAATCCTGTCTGTCTTAGAGCATGTCCCAGCACAAAATAATTTGACGTTTCTTAAGACTAATTGCAAATGAACAAGAGGACCTTGTTGTGGCCTTGCAGAATCTGAAGGGGGCCTACAGAAAAGCTGGGGAGGGACTTTTTAGGCTATCAGGCAGTGACAGGACTAGGGGGAATGGAGCAAAGCTGCAGGTGAGGAGATTCAGGTTGGACATGAGGAGGAAGTTCTTCACCATGAGAGTAATGAGGCCCTGGAACAGGTTGCCCAGGGAGGTGGTTGTGGCCACTTCCCTGGAGGTGTTTGCAGCCAGGCTGGATGAGGCTCTGTCCAGCCTAATCTAGGGTAGGGTGTTCCTGGGCATGGCAGGGAGGTTGGAATTTGATGATCCTTGTGGTCCCTTCCAACCCTGACTGATTCTATAGGAAAAAATGTATCTGGTTTTCCCCCCCCAGTATTTCTAGAAAATATCCAGAAATTCCACACTTCCGCTTCTTTTGTGTTAAAAATGTACCAATAGAGTAGGGAACTGTGTGCTGATACCTTCAGGAGGTAAGGAGAAGCATTTACAACCCAACCAGAGTGTGGAAGCTGGTGGTGAAGACCTGAAGTAGGTTTTTCACTGAACTGCAGTACCTGACTTCCAAGTCTTGGACTGCAGGAGGTTGTGGTGGGTGAGGGGAGCATTCCCTTCCCACCCTATGCTGTGGAGTTAGGAGTCTGCTGTAGAAAGAGCTGGTGTAGGGTTTTCCTGGTAGAGATTAAATATTTCCTGGCACTGCTTGTGAAAAAAAAAAACAGAACCCAATGTCTGAATCAAGCTCTAAGGAATGATGTAAATCTGTTATTAAGGGAGATGAAGCTTTGGGGTTTACATCATTAGTGCCAGGTCCTATCAGAACTCTGACTTCCTTAAACAAAAAAAAAAAAAGAAAGAAAGAAAGAAAAAGACAATTGAAATATAATATTAGAGACATTTACTTAAATGCTGGGACAACCTGAGTGAAGGTCAGGGAGAGATCTGATCTTTTCCTGCCCCAGTGTGTGCTGGTTTGGCAGGAGAAGTGGATTGGAAGGGCTGTGGCTCAGGTTTGCCTGTATGTATGTCATCTATACATACATAGAGCCCCTTCTGGGTCCTCCAGTGGCTGTTGTCACAAAATAACAACAGTTGGAATGTCTCAGCTTTGTGCTAGTGAGGGCTGCCCTTTTGGGTGAGACAAACCTAGAGCCATATTCTGTTTTTGGTTTCTTGTTGCTTCTGCTTCCCTTCCAAGACGATGTGCTTGGGATGTGAGCTGCACCAGCATGGCAGGGGGCCAGGTCCTGACCACCGTGGTGCTGACAGTGGGACTGGTTTTGCTTGTTTGCTTATTCCCTGTGCCTCCTCTTCACAGGACCCATCTTCAGAAGAGCGTTTCCACGTGGAGCTGCATTTCAGCCCTGGTGTGAAGGGCTGTGAGGAGGACAGGAATGTGCCCACAGGCTTTGGCTTTCGGCCAGCCTCTGCAGAGGTGAGCTTGCTGCCTGGACGTGGCTCCAGCAGCACATCTTTCTCTGCCCTGTTAAGGGGCCCCAGCCTCAAGGGTTTATCAGGGCAGTGTCTGAGCTGCTGGTGGTGCTGGTGTCCTCCTCAGCTCAGCAGAGCTGGGAGATCCCAGGCTGGAGTCAGCATGGGGCAGGGCTGGCAAGGCTGCATACCTGCAGGTGTCAATGTTGCCTTGCTGCAGAACGAGGACAAGAAACCAGACCAAGGAAGCCTGGAGGACCTCTCCAAAGAGAAGGGCATGGATGAGCCAGACCGTGCCCAGCAAAGGTCCCCGCAGCCTTCGGAGCCTGTCAGCATTCAGCGCAGATCTCCCCTCATCAGGAACCGGAAGACAGGTTCCATGGAGGTAACAGCATGATGGGTGGCCCTGGTCGTTCTCAGGAAGGCCTTTTCCTTGCCCTTGGGCTCCTGGCATGCCAGAGTTGGAGGTTCTGGGAAAGGCAGGCCTCCCAGACTCCTCCTCATTGAGGAAGGACAGGTCAAGGGAACTAATGAGGAAGAGAAAGTAAGGAAATGCTTGAGAAACACAGGAGTTATCTGGATTACGTCTTCTCTAGAGGCATCAGTGCAACCAACTGTGAGATCTCGTGGAACTCCTTCACCTAGCCATGGTGACATCTTTGCCTTCCCTTAGATTTCAGCCTTTGCCTCTCCCAGTTCGCTTCCACATCTCTGGTTCCTGTCTCCCAGCTAAGATCTCATGTGAATCTGAGGTCCTTGCTCACTGGGGGGGATTCATTGCAGAGCATTTAAACTGTCAGGGTTTAGAACTGTCCCATTCGCTGATCTAAAGTATCAGAGATGGATTTTAATGTTCTTACTTCTCTCCTTGTGTGTCATAAGGCTGGGTTCATAGTCAGCAGGAGTTGGCACCCTCAAAGTGCTCTATAACTGCCCCTCCTTTAAGGAGGGGTTTCACAGACATTTTTGCTCTCTGTTTTCTGAACCACTGAAACCTGAGTGAGGACTTGAGGTCTTTAAGTGGCTTCCACCTCTATGTCACTCATGATGTAATCTTTGCATGCAGCATTCAGGGGCTCTGTAACAAGCATATACTAAGTTAAAGGGGACGTTTTTTTCCTAGTGCCAAAGAAGGAAGTCCATGTCCCAGTGATCTCAGCAAGAGTTCTGGGAGACAGTGAGCTCTGTACACAAGTCAGTTCATGCTTGTGAATTCTCCCTTGTTCCACAACACAGCACAAACTGGAAATTAAACTTGAGCATGCACTGTCACAATCCTAGCATATGAGCACCTTTATGCCCCTGGAAAGCTGCTTTCAAGGAAAAGATGCACTTTTCTTTACCTTCAGTAGATGTTTAAATGCTTTTGAGACCAGAGGGTAACTTAAAGCACGACACTGATGATATTTCTCTGTCTTTGCAGGTACTCTCTGAATCTTCTTCCAAATCAGGAGGCTATCGTCTCTTCAGCAGCTACTCCAGACAGTCTTCTGAGATGAAGCAGAGTGGCCTAGGTACTGCACTTGACCTGTAGCCATCCTACACCTCTATGGGCATCTCTCGGGCTCTCCACATATACAGCTGGCTTAAGCTCCTTGTATGTCCCTCTGTGTCCATTTATGTCTTCTTCTGGTGTTACTGTTTAGACCACAGTAGGGACTGTCTTACTGTATTTCCTGGTGTGTGTGTGATCTTCTTCAGCTTCTAGCAACAGAAGATGCATATAGAACGGGAGCAAGGGAGCAAGCTGCGTGCTTGCAGGCAGGGCCTCTGGTTCCACGTCCCCATCTTTTGTTGTACCATTTCTGAGCTTAGTGGGATGAGATGATTTATGTGGGAGCTGGCGTGTGTGCTGTTCTGCAGAACAGTAGCGTACGTGCAAAGCTGCTCTTCCTGCAAGATTTTTGTATTTCCTCCTTTGCTTCAAAAAGGTCTCTTGGATGGAACAGGTCAGCCGCTTGCAGTGGTGTCTGACAGCTCTGTGACCCAACTGGAATCCATGGGTAGCCACTCTTTGCATAGCAACCAGCAGATGAGAACGTTCTGGGGCATGTTCTCTGCCTGTCCTGGAGAGCACCATCCCATCATCCTAACCTGAACTATGTTGTAATAGTTGGAAGTCTTCCTGAAGTATTTTTGCCAAAGCAAGATCTATTTGGAAACTGAGAAGCTGTGTTTGTTGACAGGATGTTCAAAGATAGCTGTGAAACCTAGATCTTGCAGATGACTAATAAGCAATAGGAGGTGGAAATGCCCAAGCTGTGCCCACTTTCTTTTGCTTTAGAACCGTGTTTGCATTATGGCATGGCTGCAGGCTTGCAGCAGTTCTGACTCATCACTTTTTTGCTCCCTTACATGGACATCCTGCAGCTGAGAGATTTCTGCAGGCCTGGTCATTTTGGTCACTTTGGAATGAGCTGCTTCTTCAGAAGCTAATTCTTCCCAAGTGGACAGGATTTTCTTCAGAGTGGTTAGGAAGTATGCCTGGAGTCTGCTAGCTGTGCCTCCAGCCAGCTGGACAGACCTGGGAAGGAATGGCTGATGCATGTTCTCACAAAGGCACAACAGCCTTGGCCACGGTGGGTTTTGAATGTGCTGGTTCACTGGGTGCTTTTGCTCACTTCTGCCTGTCACAGACCATCTGTAGGACTCAGTGAGCTGTAGCATGCTGCCTTGCCTAGGCTTGGGGAGACCTGCAGTTCTTCTGTGAACCTGTGTGAACTGATATGAGAGCTGGGATGGCACAAGACAAAGATGTGCATCTGCCTGGAGAATTGCTGAGCACATCCAGTGCTGCATGCAAACTACCCAGGGCAGGTGCTCTGGAAAGCAGACCTTACAGCTGCTTGCTGCAGTCTTCTCCAGGCTGCTGGGCAACGTCTGTTTCAGCAATTGTGAAGGCCACTCTCCTGCACTGGACCCTTGTACAGTACCACTTTTCCTTGGCAACCACACTTGAAATGCGATTCCAGCAAGTTTATTTTCAGGGTCTTGCCTGATTTGCCTTGCTAGGAAGCCTGTGCTGGTTACTCTGCCAACTGTGAAGCTCTGCAAGAGATAGGACTTTGGTTAGGAACTGCTAGACCTGATCTGGGACAGTAGACTGCAGTCTACTTGACTGTAGTAGTAGACTGCTAGCTGCAGTCTACTCGATCCCATCCACCATTCTTCTCTTAGAGTCTTGCAGCTGCAGGCACAGGAGGGTTGAGCAGGAGAGACCTCTGCTGCCACATCAGCTTGCATCATCCTAAGGATATCTGTGTTTCTGTAAATACCTCTTAACCTGAGAACTGTTAAGAAGGATGGTGCCCCTGTACTCGTAGAAGTCAATCTCTACGTGATTCCTTTCCTGCTTATCTTGTAGAAATCTAATTTCCCCCCTGCCTTAGGATCTGAAGTGTGCTCCCTGTGTATGAAATAATACAGAACTCGGGGGAGCTGGAGTTTCCCCTTTAATTGCTATCTCAGCAGCTGTGCTAGGAGAGGGTTCTTCGGATACTGCCTGCTGTTTGTGAGCTTTTCTTAAGCTCAGCCTGTCTCCTGCTGTATGACCTTGCCAGAGGCTGGCCCAGGGATAACCTGCTCTGTTTGATGTGCAGGAAGGGGGAGCAGGGCAGGGCTCCTGTAACAACCCTGCTGCCGTTCCTGGGGCTTCACTGTGGTTTTATAAAAATGTGTTTTGAACAGAGTGAGCTGCAGCTTGCTTTGTCTGTGCACAGTGTGCTCTGGAATTTCATGTTTCCCTGGACAGGAGCAGGTGCATCACTGTGGCTTGTCTGCATCAGGGCCTGTGCTTCCGGCGTGAGAAGCCCAGGGAGGTTTCAGTGCCTTTCTTTGCTTGCGAGAACACTTCCAAATGAGCTAAAATCACTCCTTGCTGATGGAACAATAGAGGTGTGGTATAGTCAGTGGGCATGAGGCTTTGTCCAGAGACTCCCTTGGTGAAACAGGGGATGCCTATTATTTAAACATCTGAAACGTTGAATGTACAGCTGAAGATGAAACAGCTCAAAGCCATCCAGCACATGCAGTCCTTTCTAGCAAGTATTGCTACAGCTGAAGTGCAAGTGGCTGTGCACTGTTGTGTTCTTTGGTGTGTGTGGGTTTGCTTTGCCTGTGCTGGTGTCCCAGAGGTCAATGCAGACGAATTGCTGTCACCCATGGTGTCACCTTTGTCAATTCTCTTCTGGCTGAAGGGTGCCAACGAAATGCCTCTGCCTTCTGTAGCAGAGCAGAAACACAGGGATGTCCTTGGCTTAGTGATTAGTGGCATGATGGTGCTCAAGATAGAAAAGTCATAAAAATACTCTGTTCTATTTTTATCTGCCAGTAAATGAGTCTGTTGGGGGTTTTGTTGTTGCTGTTTGTTTGTTTGTTTGTTTGTAAGCCATGAAAGATGAGAGGAGAGCTGCTTGGCAAAATTTTGTTTGGGTTCTGGCAGATTCCAGTTCATGCTGAGTCAGCTTCAGCTGAAAGCATGAGGAGATTTCGTGGCTCCTATAGCAGTCACCCTGCAGGCAAGAGTTCTTTGCCTGCTTGTCCAAGGACACATCTGTGCTAGCTTGGGCTGTAGGAGGCTGCCAAAAGTGTCACAGTGGTGGATCAGCCTAAGTTCAGTGTATGTGAGAACCCTTTTTGTCATCCCCCACTGTTCCCAAGAGCAGATGTCATTAGGCTAGACTGAGCTTATGTGTCATCAGCTCAAAATTCAGGAGCTGTGTATTTCCTCCAGAGCAGCTTTGCAGGGAAAGAGCTGGGGTCCTGAAGAGCAACAAGTGGACATGAGGCAGCACTGTGTCCAAAGAAGGCCAGCAGCATGCTTTGTTGGATTGGCAGGAGTAGAGCTGTTAGGGCTCTTCCCCTCTATTCACCTCCTGTGAGGCTGGACCTGAAGCGCTGCTGTCCTGGTGCCCAAGTGCCAGGAGGGTGTGGAGGTAGCAAGTGTAAACAGTGGAGGTGGATGGGGACTGGAGCACAGAACTTTGGAGGAGAAGCTGAGAGATCAGGGCTTGTTCAGGTCAGAAGCTGTTGGGAGTGGAGACCTCAATGCTGTT
This sequence comes from Psilopogon haemacephalus, assembly GCA_013396835.1. Taxonomy (NCBI): domain Eukaryota; kingdom Metazoa; phylum Chordata; class Aves; order Piciformes; family Megalaimidae; genus Psilopogon; species Psilopogon haemacephalus. Next base: position 130,572 of record VWZI01022982.1, read on the forward strand.
CCACCACGTGACTGGGAGGTTACAGAGAAGACAGGCTGCTGCACAAGGCATATGTGATAGAATAGGAACCAACAGACACAGGTTGAAGCATGGTTAGCTAGGAGGAACACATTTGTTACCATGAATGTGCCAGATATTGGAACAGAGGCCTAAGGAGGTTGTGGAATCTCCTTTCCTGGAGGTATCCAAAACTTGACTGGACTATCCCTAGCAAGCTGATCCAAGCTGGGTTGTTGGAGGTTCTTTCCATCCTAGATCATGCTAGATGCTGTATTTCAGAATCAGGAGCTGCTTGCAGTATAGGCAGGATCTTTTTAACAGTAGTAACAGTTGCACTGTTCCAGTTAAAAACTAATAGGCAGCATGTTAAGATTTTTGCCTCAGCAGACAAGGTGGAACAAGATCAACCTGCTTGTTTCTGGAAGCCTTTTGTGAGTGGGAGTGATGTTGTTTTTAGCAGTTGGCATTCTCAGTACAGAGTGAAGCACCAAAATGGTTTAGCAGAGAATTTATAGCTAATCAGTGGCTTTGTCTGGCCTGTAACAAGGTTTTGTCTCACTCAGAATTGCTTTCCTCAGATGAAAGAATCCTGTTCCTAAATATCACATGAAGTGATCTCACTGTGCCTTGGAGGAGCAAACAGGAGCAGCTGCCACAGCTATGGGTGTTAAGTTGCTCTCCTGAGACTGTCTTGCATGTCACGTTCCTTGCTGTAGGATGAGCAAGGTCCCTGCTGTGTGCACAGCTGGTGTTTTGCAAGGGTGGTTCATGGAGCAATTGGAGCTACTCTGGAGTAGCAAGATATGACCATGTGGAGGTGAAATATCATCTGGACAGCAGCTTGTGAAAGGCAGCTCTCTGGTGACACTTGCTCTCCTTGCTGCTTGACAGAGTGATTAGTCCATGTTTGCTGATTAGAAGATCAGGCAGTCCTTTCTTCTTCTCTGTGTCCTACAGAAAAAGGGCAGAGCTGCAGAGACATAGAGCCCTGTGACATGAACATGAGTGATTGAGCAACCTGGCTTTTCTGACAGGAGTGTCTAGATTTCTTGACTGGAGGGTCTCAAGGTGTTTTTCAAGGTCAGGGCAAGAAAGCCAAACCGAAAAAAGCCCTGGAGGGAGCTAGGAACATCCTTGGTGCCGAGCTGTGTGCATTTGACAGTGTCCCCCTGTGCTCCCTGGCGTCGTTTCCCCCCTGAGATTGCCTGTGAAGTGGCCAGTTCATTCCTCATCCTTTGACTAACCCTGCTTTTCTGTAGCTGCATGCAGTGGAGATACAATACTAACACCTTCCATGCCTTTCCAGGGTCACAATGCACCGGGCTGTTTAGCACCACTGTGCTGGGAGGCTCCTCCAGTGCCCCCAACCTCCAGGACTACGCACGCAGCCATGGCAAAAAGTTTGCCAGCAGCCTGACATACAAAGACGGTATGTGTGTTCCCTGGGCAGCAGGTGCTTCTTTGGTGGCCTTTGGTGTCTCAGGGTGCTGCTGAGGCAAAGCCTTAGACTGCTGAGGAGCATGACAGTTCAATGTGTGCATTCGTCACGTCTACAGCAATTCATTTCATCACGTCCCAGGACATTGTGATCCTTGCTAGGACAAGGCAGGAGCTGACATTGTGCTGCTGTCTGGTGTTGCTGGGCTCTGGTTTTGGTCAGGCATTTAAATTCTGCTCGTTGTGGAGGAGGATTTATTGGTCTAGACGTTAAAGTAGGTTCATTCTGGTATGTGCATCACGTCGTCTTGCTTATCTTGGTGGCCTTGCTGATGCTACAGGAAGCTTTTGTGGAGCCAGTAATTCTCACCATACAGAGATGGAGCCATCCAAAGGCAGAATGATCTGCCTGGGGGCAGGTAAGGTGGGTACCAGAGTAAATCTGGGCACACAGGAGAGTCCAGGGTAGCTGTCGTAAAGCTAGTGTGCTGAAGTGCTTGAGGTAGGTGAGACAGTTGATGAAATACTGCAGAAGGATCAGGAAGCCTTGCTCTTGTGCACTTCTGCAGAACCTGCCTTAAAGTTCAGCAAGGCAACCTGGCAAGGTGCATTTGGGATGCGACTCTAAGTGTTGCTCTGTGCACGTGGGTGAGATCAGCAGTGGATCGATCCGCAGCTACTGCTGGTGTGTTAGATGTTGAGAAGCAGAGTCCTTGGCTGCTTGCAGGGAGGTTGGAGCACAGGGAAAGACAGAGACATGCTGGAGAAGCCGGAGGGGCTCCAGCAAGGGCCTGTGTCCATCGTGATCCAGTAAGAAAGGCACTTGGGCTCCGTGAGTCCTGGTTACCAGACCATTGCTTGGAACACGGAGTTGAGCAGCACTGAAGAAACTGCTGTATGGGCAAGATCTGCACAACACACTGTGGTCTGCTTGGAAACTCACCTTGTGCTGCACAGCTAGAGCTTCCCAACATCTGAGTTGGGTGAAGGATTATCTGTCTTCTCATTTTCCTGTCTGTGTGCCTTCTGATAAGGGGCATTTTCATAAGGGGCATTTTCATCACTACTTTTCAGAGTCTGAGTTTGCAGTGCCTTTTATTGGTTCATCATGGACACTAGCACTGGTGGATTGCAAAGTGGGAAGAGAAGTGAGGCAGTAATTCGGGGCCTTTGGGGATTTTTGTCCAGTTTAGTGGCAAAGAAAACGACCTGGCAAATCAGAGTGGAAAGGTGCCCTCCAACTCTCAGACCTAGCAGATCCTCCTGACGCTGCTGTATGGAGGGTGCTGTGTGTCTTGGCTTCTGTGCTGCTGTGGAGGGGAAAGCTGTGTCTTCTCGCAAACAGGCTGTAGGTGAGAGACAGGGAGGAGACAGCTGCAGGGCTTCAAAGCCTACTGCATCAGTCCCAAGATGCTCAAGGCAGTGAGTGCTGGCTGCTCATGGGTCCCAGAGCAAGCGGATGGTGTTCGGCACAAGCCCTGGGTGTGGCTGCTTGTCTGCCCTCACTCTGTGAGCAGCACCAATTCTGGGGGACAAGCATCAAAGACTGCTTGCTCTGTACCCACTGGCCAGGTCAGGTTCTGCCTAGTCCTGGAGCTGTGCTGCCTTGCCCCACAGCAGGGCTGTCATGTGCCAAGCCCAGGACATCAGCCCTGGGCTGATGCTGCATCAGCCCTGATCAGGGATGAGGCCTCTGCGTGCTCAGATGCAGTTGTACCTTTGGGTACTTAAAAGGCAGATTTATTTAACTGGTGTGTGAGAGCCCAGCCCAGAATCACTCCTGGATGCTGCGTTTGTGTTTCTCGGCATGTCCTGGCACCCTGTGCCACCAGTGTCCTGCTGCAATGGGAGTGGTTGTGAGGAAGGAGCAGGGGGCTTGGAAAACCAAGTGGGAGGTGAGAAGGGCTCTTAGATTCTGGGGAAAGTATTTTGGAACATGAAATAAGGCCTTGAGCTGCTCATTCCTGCTTAAGTGAGCACATGCTGAACCATGGCATTTAATCCAAACCGGAGCTGGGTACAGTAAGTGGTGCAGCAGCTGCAGCAGACTCTTGCAGTACATTTGTACCAAGGCCTTTTTCACAGTCACCAGGATAATGTTTGGAATCCTTCAGTGCTGGAGCACATCTTTGCACGAACTCTGATACTGTTTCATGGATGTGGTGCTTCAAGGCGTGGTGCGTGGCTTATAGCACTTCATCAAAGGCCAGGTGGAGTTCAGATGGCCCTGACTTCTGAGGTCTTTTTTGCCTGTGTCTGGAAGAGGGCTGAGGGTCACTTCAGTGGTATGTTGTGTCCCAGCCTCAGATTGAGGGAAGATCCACTGACAGCTGTGGTTTGAAGCTGGCTTGTCTGAAGTCAGGGATGCACTAAGCCGTGTTGCAGTGTCATTGAAACTGATGTGCTGTGAAGGCAAGGGAAAGTTGTAGGGTGGAGTGGGGGTGGTTACCAGCTGTCTGACTGCAGCGTCAGGACTTGGACACTTCTCAGGGTTTGCATGTGCAGGAAAGATTGTCATGCCCTGTTTGCTGTTATGATGGTGAAGGAATGTAAAGTGGAGGTGTGGAGCATAAACTCTTATGTGTATCTCCTGGCATTGGTGTAGATGGATGGATGCACAGATCTTACAGACTAGGTAGAACTGATGCATGAAACGTGGAGGAGAAATAAAAGCACTTTCTAGTACTTCCTAACAGTTCCTGAAGTTTTCGGGTTGCTTTTTCTTTTCCTTCTTTTCCTTTTTTTTCCCCTCCTGATGCATAAGGAGACTAATCCATGTCTTTTAAAGCTCATCTGTTTATACCTCATCAAATGTGCAGAGTCTGCCTTTGCACTGTCCTTCCACTGGGTGATTTCTATGGGAGAGCTTGGCCTGGCCTGGGACATAGCCAGTAGAAGCCTGAGTACTGCTCTGATAGGTGCTCTTCTGTACTGAAATGCTTTGAGCACCAGAACTGTAAAGGCGTCTGATCATCAGGGGTCTTCTGTTTGTTCCCTAGTTAGTTGATTTACCTATAAACACATGAATAGCTCTGTCTAACTTTCATTAAGGGGACATTTTCAGCTGCTCTTACCCAGGTCAGAGCTCCTCAGTTCCTCTGCAGAGCAGTGGTGGTTTTCCTTGGGCAGAGATGAACCCTGAGAGCTGCCCTGCTGTGGTTCTGATGCTTGCCTGGCCACATGCTACTGTGGCTGTGAGCACAGCTGAGCAGCGTCTCACACTAGACTGAGCCTGGGCTGCTCTCAGGCTGACTGAAGCGCAGTGGGAAGGTATGAGATGCTGCCTGTGACTGAGAGTGTGGCTGAGGCCTTTGTAGTGGGCAGGAGAGTGCAAGGGAAGCGGGGAGCCAGCAGAGTGCAAGGAGACCGAGAGGCTCGGTTGGACCGACAGACAGAGTGCCCCGGGGTGCTACAGCAGTGCCAACAGGAGCTGCTGTTACGGGCAACAAGAAGGTGGTGAACCTGAAAGCATTTGCAAGCATATGAAGGTCGGGGGTCCTTAGGAGCAGGCTGTTAACTGAGATGATCTGTTTTTATTTCCTCAGAGCTCTTGTCTATGCCAGCCGTAAAACGATTTTCTGTGTCGTTTGCAAAGCATCCGACTAATGGTACGTTTGCTTCCTTGATTTGACGTTCCCTCACACTTCTAACCCCATGCTCACCTTCAGTTCTCTCTGCACATATTCTCCTCTCAGCCTCCTCGTGGGTTTGTGTCTGTGTACCTGGTGTCCAAACACGCTTCACCTTCCCCCATTGTTTCCCTGTGACTAACGTCTTCATCCACCCTCTGTTACTGCTCAGTGGTTCCTCTGCTGTCCCCCAAGGCATTTGTGTCCCAGGTGAAAAGCAGGAGCAGTGAGCTCCTAAAGCAGTCTTTAATTCCACTACTGACATTAAGACCTTCTTTCATGCTCCCTTTCAGGGGGGTGGGTGGGGTCTGGGAGGAGATGCTGTTGGATGTGGGGAGGGGGGATATCCACTCCGTACCCTAAGAGCATCAGTAGCTCAGTTCTTCAGTTTCAACAATGCAGATTTGGAAGATCAAAATGAGCATAGCCTAAGGCTGCCTGCCTATGTGTCACCTGGAAGAGCACAGTCTGGGGTGGGAGAGGAAGTACTAACAGTGTTCTACCTGAGCATGGTATTCCTCAGCACAGTGTCTAAGAGCACAGGTAACCTCATGGCCTCTAATTTACAAACTGGTCTGTTAGAGTGCTCACTCCAAGCTTGGTGATGTTGGTGGGAGTAAGGCTGATCATTCCTGCAGACCTTATCCTGGGAATGGTGTCTCTCCAGAGCTGTCACTCATCTGCTGTTGGTGGACAGTGCTGGCTCGGGCCTGCCACCTTCCTGAAGCAACATGCCACCTGGGGTGATGTAACCTGCTTCACTCCTGGCATGCTTGTAGCTATGAAAAGGTGTGATAAAGGACATCTGGGAGTGCTTCTGTTGACTCACTACCTCTGCTTCTTATCACTGCTAACCTGAGGCTTGATCTGTGAGCCTATGGAGGTTAAAGACTGGTAGCTCCTTTGTAGCAGGTACCTTCAAGCAGTGTTCACTATCCAGGTCTCACACAGAGACTTTTGCAAAGGTTTGTATCACAGCACCACTCCTACTTCGTGGCTCCTGCAGTTGAGACAAGTTAGAACCAAAGCAGGTCACTAAAGGTACCAGGTTAAGTGTTTCTGTCTTAGGTGTCAAGGCTGCTTCTGTAATCTTGCTGCTTTATGTATATGAAGATACTCTGCTCTGCATGACCTGGGAGAAGAAAGAAGTCCAGAAGACTTCTTACGAAGACCAATGTGTTTGGCAAAGATGGAAGGGGAAGTGGCAGCTAAACGTGGCTTTATCATTTTGGATAACTGAAGGGTGGCTGTTTTCTGTGTTTGCCTGGTTTTGTCAGCAGGATGCCTTGTTCTGTCTTGCCAGCAGAGCTTGCACCAAGTGCCAGTCTTCCTTGAGCCTCACTAAAGCCACTGCCCCTACCCCAGTGACAATAGTGCAAGTGGGCATCAGGCTTTCCCCAAGAACCCAGCGAATATTTCTAATGGCAAAGTGCCCCTTAATCCAGAGAACAAAAGTTCAGCAGGTGTAAGCTGTGTGGTCTAGGCTTGGTGCTGGTTTTAGCAGGAAGAATATTTGTCCACAAGAACCACTCACCTGAGGATGCAGAAACTGCTTACAGCTCTGAATCTGGAGCTTCTCTCTGAAGAGCTGCTTCTGTATGGTGAAATGGGAGGGGTGAATCAGAGCAGTGGTCAAGCACAGCATCAGGCCAGGTGGTTTCTACCCTGGTCTTGTGAATCTTGGGAACATGCCGCAAGTCCTGAGGCTATACACGTGGAGAAGACATGCCTGCATGCTCCTGTCTTGTCTGCTGCACAGGGACATCAAAGAAGATTGCATAGGGCTGCTCGCGGAATCTAGGGGCACTTCTGTGCCCCTTCTCTTCTTCCTCACTCTTAATGTGACCCTCTCAGTCAAACCCTGCTGTCCCTTGTCCCTTTGGCAGCCTCTGGTCGTTTCATGCTGCGTCATTTGCTCTCTTCCATGTGCTGAGGCAGCTGGCTGTGTTTGGAGCTAGACTTGAGTGTTCTGTGGGCAGTCTGAGTTTCTTGTCTCGGCTGGGGAAGGGCGAGCGTGGGCCTGACCTTCTTATCTCGCCAAACTTGAGCTGCATTGGTCTTGGAACATGTCCTGAAATGTGTTCGCTTGGCAGACTTTGCGCTTACAAAGGTGAAAGCTGGCTGCTGAGGGTCTGCTCTGTGCTGCAGCTGCGTTTGGCAGAGGCTGGGCCGGGTGGGAGGCTGGCCTGCTGCACCGTGCCCACGGGTGCTAAGAGCTGAGGCTACCCCTGAGCTGCTGCTGCGGGGGACATTGGGCTGCAGTGCGCAGCGTGGGGCTCCCCCGCCCAGCAGCCCAAGTGCTGGCAGCTCCATCCCCACACCTCCACAGTTTCTCTTTCTCCAGCTGCCCCTGCCCCTCTCCTCTCACTCTCTGTGGCCCCCTTTCCTCCAGATGTGCTTGAGCACCACCAGGTTGCCCAGTTGCTGCGCCGTTTTTCCTCTGACTATTCCACGAGCCGGAACGTCTGCCTGGATGCCACTCTAGCCCATCACCTCCAGCACTGCTCCTACCACCTGCGCCTCTTCAGGAGCTGGCTGATCTCAGGGCAGGAGGACTTGGAGTTTCTTTACGGTACTGCACGCTGCAGCTGCCTCCGTCCTGTGCTCTTGTAGCTGAGCAGAGACCTCTCTGTCTGCTTGAGAATGCAAAGTATGCTTTGCTTCTAAACAAGGACAGCGTTGCCCTCACCGCATCCCTGACATCTCTGGGCTGCTGCTGCAGCAAGCTGTGTGGGCTGTTGCACCTGGCAGCTTTGGAGCCTTAGGAGTGGGCTTTCCACACGGAGCTGCTGCTGTTCTGTGGCTCTAACTGTTCCTTCCATCTCTGGCAATTGGTCCGTGCCTCCTTCCTTTAGCCAGGGCTAAGGCCTTGAGCTCTCTTCAGGTCGGATGCTGAGCTCCCACTGGTGCCATGCCCTGCTGACATGATGCCCCTGTGCAGGCCTCAGTGGGGTGCCTTGAGGCATCCAGTTGTTAATGAAGGAACCAAAGTGAAGGGTAAGAGTCTGGGAAGAGAGAAGGCTAAGGAGATGCTGCAGCTGGTCACATGCAGAGTGAACGTGCTGTGGAAATCCTGGGGAAGCGAGCACTTGTGGGATTGTGGTGTTCCTAGAGAGACCACATGAGGGTAGGAACTGAGCTGCTGTGTGGCTGCACTGCATGGCATCTATTCTGCCTGTGAGGACCTTTGCAGTGTGCCCTGTCTCTGGTGGGTAGAGGTAGATGATTTCAGCACTGGATCTAGATGTTGTAAATCGAAGCTTGCTGCTGTTTCTCTGTTGTCTCAGCCTCTGGCACAGACAGGAAGTCTGATGCACTGAGGTCTCAGTGCTTCTAGGACAAGTGGAAGGGTTCCTCTTTGAGAGGGGCAGCTGGCTAGGACTGGCTGTTAATGTTTGCCTTGCACCATAAAACCTGCTTGGTGCATGTGGCTTGCTGAGCTGTGTGCTGTGATGCATGGACCCCATCTCTCACTCAGACCCGAAGGTGGAAGAGGAAGGGGCAGTGTAGCTTTCCGTGTGGTGAAGCAACAGGATCAAGTATTTTCAGAGCCTGGAAAATAAGGATTTTTCTTACACAGTCTGTTTTTCTCTCGATATGGCTCTTTCTGTCAAGCAGGCAATTGGGAGATGGCAGTTTCTTTTCATATATAATTAGGGCAATCCTTGGTCTCCTAGCAACAGATACTAAAGGGGAGCAAAATTGCTTCAAGGGAAGAGATGCTGGAACACAGCAGACTGCTCCAGAGCCAAAGCCGAGCTTCCCCTTCTGCAGATCTTGGCCATCTCCTGCAGGCACTGGCAGGGAGAGGAGATGAGCTCAGTGCCTCGGGCAGTGGCATGCCAAACATGGCAGCATGGTGCCAGGCCGTGCAGCCTGCCCCACTGCAGCGGGAGGCACAGACCCCAGCGTGGCCTTCCTGCTGCAGGTCAGACCCCTGCACTCAGCACATCCCTTCTTGCTCTTCTTTCAGCCTGCCGTCAAGCCCACAGCTCTTGAGCAGGCTCAGGATTCCCGAGGGGTTCTTCTTAGAGCAGACATTTCTCTGATCTGTACCTGAGGGAAAAGCTTCCCCTCCTTGTGGAAATCACACACTCTTCCTTGGCTTTCAGCAGTGCTTCTAGCCACACCAAGGAAACATGGTTTAAAAGGTAGCATCAGAGAGCTGAAAATATGCAGCTGGCATCCATAGATGGAAAGCTCAGTGGTGGAGGCCTGATGCAATCTGCCTGGGAATCTGCGCTTATCTGTGTGGCCGTAGCTGGGAAAAGAAGAGTGTGAAGCAAGTTCCTGTTGGTAATGAGCTGCAGTGGTACTGAAGCCAAAGGTCAGCTGTGAAGAACCAAAGTGTGGCCCTGTGGCAATGAGCAGGCAGTAAAAGAGCAGGCAGTGTTCAGTGTAAATAAACATAAATGACAAGGGGAAACAGTCCCTAACTCACATCTAAACAGGTGAGCTCTGGTCCAACCAGCACCACTTGGAATGATATGGAAAAGGTAGAAATTTGCAGTGTGTGGTAGTGGATGGAGTGGCCTGGAGAGGGGATGGTGGGGATCCACAGCTTAATGTCTGTTCCAGCACAGGGCAGATGAGGTTTCTTATGGGGTGAGTAGAGGCAGCTTCAGATAGATGCTTGTGCACACAGCACAAAACTCTTCACCACCATACCCAGGGGTGCTGGGAGCTTAACTGAGTTCAAGGGGGGACAGGAGCATGTGGAGGAGACAAAGGAGGCAGTGGAGAACGTGTAAGATCAGATCCAGAGCATTTCTGAGCTGCAGGTCAGTGGGGTTTGAGGGGACAAAAACTATGTTCTGTCTCATCTCCTTTTGTTCACAGCCACTTCTGGCAGCGTGGGCAGGGAGGTGCTGAGCTAGGATGGACCTTCAGGCTGGCTGTACAGGCTTAAATTTAGAAAGGCTGGTTAGCAAAAGTCCCACTTCGTGTACATATGGTGCATGCGTGCATTCTTCCTGTTTTACTGAACAGAAGTTTTGGAGACATAACCATGCTGTACTCCTTGCTCAAAGAAGATGACAGCTGACTTGGGGGATTCATTTTTAGCTGCTGTGCTTGGCTTATCCCCAACCATGTGCCTGTCCCCACAGGGCAGGCCTGGCTCAGGAGGAAGCAGCTTGCCCTCGTGCAGCCAGGGTAGTCAAACCTGAAAGAAATGGAAAATGGAACTCGTTCCTCTGTGGGCTGTTGTGCAACTTTGGTACAAAGTGAACAGAATTCATTGGTTGGACAAGATGACCTTCGAGGGTCCCTTCCAAAGCCATGCATTCTGTGATTCTGTAATTCTGTCTTAATTTCTTGTTCCATTGCCCACATCACAGCCTCCTGCCCTTCAGGACACAGGGACGGTTTTGGGGGGAAGCAGCAGCAGCAGCTGGGTGTCTGTCACACTGGAGAGGCTCTCAGGGTTTGCACCCATTTCTGTTGTCCCTTAGTAAAGATGCTGATTCTTTGTTCAGCGTGTGTGGTGCAGCAGCAGTTGGAGCCTTTGTGGGGGGCTAGCTGCTGCTCTGGTATGTAATCAAGGGTTATGGTCTGGAGAAGTCCCTTCTGCTTTGGCGGCATCAAGTTGCCATTGTTGGCCTCCTCCCAGCAGCTAAGGAGGTCAAGGGAGGTGAAGCAGGCTGCCATACACCAATTAGAGCATGGCATGAAAGTAGCTGTGCTTCACCTTGAGGAGGCAAGCTTCTGCCTTTTCCTCTACTGCCCTGAGGCCAGTTAAGGAACATGGTGGTGAGCAGAAGTGTGTGAGCAGGCGCTTGGCACATTTGGGGTGAGGTGTATCATTTCACATAAGCAGTGCTGTCAGTGTCCATGGGCTTCCTGTGACACTGGACCTTGCTTTTCCTCCTTTTTTTTTTTTTTTTTTTTTTTTTTTTAATGAGAGGAGTGCCCAAGCACTCAGATCAGTGCTTCCAGTGTGTCTTGTAACTGCATTGCTCTGCCCTATGTTATATTCAGACTTCTTCCCTTGTTCTTTGCAGACCCCAATATCTGAGCCAGCTTTGGCTCCTCTCACACCAAATTCCAGAACTGATGCCAGCTTCACACTGTGCTACTCCACAACCACTTCCATGTGGCTGTTTGTTAAGTCTTTCCTTCACCTTTTTCCTCCTTCTCTGTCTTGAGAATGCCTCTGAGAAAATAATGAACAGATGCTCCTCCTTACTCAGCACTTGAACTTCTCAACAAGAACCTCTCAGCAAGGGACAGAAGAGTATGGTATTTTTCCAGTGTCTTACATTCCTTCCTTCTAGCCAAGGATTTGTTACCTTTCATGTCTTGACCTGATGCCTGTAGGATCTTTGTGGCATAGGTGATCTCTCTGGACTGCCTGGAGAGTTCTTCACCTCTAGTAGCTGTTATGGCAGTAAATATCTCTGCAGCACTGCAAACTGGTGATGATCTGGTTTGCAGCCTCCTCATATTGCATGTGGAGTCACTGTAAATACTCTGCTCTTTTATGCTCCTTGCCTTTTGCAGAACTGGGTTAGGTGATCAGCTTGGAGCAGAGACAGTCCTGGAGGTGACGGGAACAATGACTACACTTAGCAGATTATCCAGGTGCTTTCAATCTCCTTGGGTGCTGCCAAGCTGCAAGGATCAGTTTTAGCCTGCCTGTGGGCTGGGCTGCGTCCTGACACAGGAGTGCATCAGCAGCTGTTGTGCTTTCTGCATTTCAAAGTAATTTTCCTTCTCTGTAGGAACAAACCCAATTCCTTCCCAGGGTCTTCTTGAGCTCCTCGGCAGGAGCTAGGGAGTCACAGAATGGGAAGCCTGAGCTTAAGAAGTTTGGAAGTCTTTAAACTGAAGAGGTGCAGAACAGGAGAAGGCCTCATTCCTGTATGCCCAGAGACTCATTTGTTTTTCCCTTGCTCCTCTGACAGTTTCAGGTTGGCTTGGTGCCCACAAAGCAGTGCCAAGAAGCTTGGATGAAGAGGAAGATGCTGTGCTGTAATACTGCCCTGGCTTGAGCAGCAAAGAGTTTCCTGTGAATGGTTGTGATGCAGCTGAGGTCTGAGCCAGTGTCTGCTCCATGTTGAGACACTTAATTCTGCTGCTTCTGCTGCTGCTGGCAGTGAAGTCCTGCTGAGGGGACAGATGCCTGCCGCAGTTGCCCAGCCCCTGCCTGGGAAGCAGCTTGCTAGGCCTGCACCGGAGGCTCTGCTGCTGCCCACACATGTCACAGGGTGCAGTGCCCTGGGACCGTGTCCCAGGCTGGGGCTGACTGGTGGTGGGAGTCTCTCTAGGGAAACCCTGCTGAATTCACTCAAATTCTGTGTAGCTTCTGTCAAGTGTGGGGCACTGTGCCAAGGTCTCCATCACAACCATGTATTTGAGCAGAGGGTCAGAGGCTTTGCAGCAAACACGGCTGCTGACAGAGATGTTTCCTCCTCCTGCCCATCCGGCGTGTGCCTGGGCGCTGGCTTTCAGGCCTGTTAGTGCATGTGGTGGGCTGCTGGCCAGGTTCTCAGCCTAGAGGAGGTGACCCAAGGCCTGTGTGTGCCTGTGGTTTGATTCCCAGCCTGCCCAGCTCCTTCAGCCAGGAGCGGTCCTTCTTGGCTTCAGGTTGCTGCTTGCTGTATTCATTTTCTGATGGGGTTTCTTTCCAGGTTTTGAAGGCTGCTCCATGGTCCCCACCATTTATCCCCTGGAGACCCTGCACAACTCCCTGTCTTTGCGACAGGTCAACGAGTTCCTGACGGCTGTGTGCAAGAGCTGCAGCGACTCACACGTCCAGTCCACTGCAGGTACTGGTGGAGTGGGCATTATTCTGGGTGGGCCAGGGCAGAGCGGAGGCAAGGAGAACTTCTGGTCTTTCACCTTGTTGGAACAGCTCAGCCTGATGGGACTGGCAAGAGCACAGCCTCTGAAACCTGTCCCAGGGTGTTCTAAGCCCAGGAGGGAGATGTGGGATCCAGCTCAGAGCCATCCTAGGCCACTTATGTGAGAGGCAAATAACTGGCCAGGTCTGCCTGCAGCTGTGGTCGCATGGTGGACACCAACTCCAGATGGGCAGATCTTAGCCTCAGGGTTCCCAGGAGCTGACGGACAGACAGGGCTCTGAATCTGCACTGTCGCTGATCTCTTCCTGAAGTGCCTGCTCACAGCTGCTGTGACATTCCTCTCTGTCTGAATATTACTGATCTGTGCTTCTTCTACCTTTTTTGTTTTCCTCGAAGCTTTGTTTGATTCAATGATTGGCAGCCAGATACCAGGAGACCCCTTTATGTCCCAGCGAATCCTGTCATCATCCTCTCTGCCACTGCGCCAACGTTCAGATAAGCCCCCATGGTGTGAGTGTGCTACCTTCTTGATTGGGGTGAATGATGGTGGAGGAAAGGAAGTAAAGGCTGACAAATGCTGGAAGCCAGGTGTGGGTGCCCGGGGCTTCTGTGCTCTGCCCTCAAAGAGACAGAAACAGAAAGGGAAAATAGGTACAAGGGGAAGTAGTCCTGTGAAAAGGTTCCAAAGAAAGACGCAAACTGGGACTCTGTAGTGTTGTACATCATGAGGACATCTACTGTTGGATGGACACTGTCTCTCCGGACATTCTCTGCTTTGGGTACTAAGGTATGGAGGGCACTTTGTTTTCACCTCAGATTTTGTGGTTCTCTGTGACACAAGGTCACCTCAGGGGGATGCCTTCTTTTCCCAACCAGCCACACACATGCCTCACACAGGCCTCTGTACAGGACAGAGGATCATTTAGTTCTTCACCTACAGGCTTTCTTGCAACTCCTGAGCCTCACTTGTCACAGTCTCTGCAGAGCTGGTGACTGTTGTTAGTCCCCTTTGCAGACCTGACTGGAACTCAGAGGGGAAAAGGGTAGCCAAGGGTTGCCAAGTCAAGGCTGCCACTGAGAGAGCATTGCTGGTATTCCTGGCTGTACACTCCTCGTGCCATTTGTGTGTGTGTGTAGGCAGCAAGGTCAAGGCACTCGTCTGACTGAGAGCAGTAGCTCAGTCCTCCCTCCTTTATTGGATTAGATGTCTGTTCTCTGGTTTTGCTTATTGCACTGGCAGAGAATCAATTTTTCTTCTTACAGTGGTGACTGTAGCTCAGTGTTCAAGGACTCTATGGGTCAGGAAGGCTGAAGCTGAGAGCATTCCACAGTAGAGAGCGAAGGAAACCACTTTGTAGGTTAAGGCCCAACATCACAGGGCACATTCACTCCATGAGAACAGAATCCACTCTTTGCTGTGTGGCAAGATCAGTTGTGGTGTTTGTGCCTGGGTTTTCATCAGCTGAGCTGCCAGAAGCACACCTAAGAGCAGCTGCAAGCCCTTGCCAGGTTGCATGGCATGTAGATGACTCTCACCTCTTGACTGTAGAACTGTCGCACTGTGACAGCTTGTGCTTACCTGAGCTGTCGGCTGGGGGGGGAAGTACCAGCTAAATGTTTAAGATTCTTCTTCCTCTTTGCAGACAGCAGTGGCCCATCCAGTACTGTCTCCAGTGCAGGCCCATCCTCCCCAACCTCTGTGGACAACTGCGCTCGCTTCAACTTCACTGAGAAATTTTCCATCAGTCCCCCCAAAAGTGAGGAGCAGCTGACTGGCCAGTCCCCTGAGGAAGAGGAGGGTCACGCTCCAGGTGTAGGAGTGGGCGTGTCTGAGCTGCTGGTGGTGGCAGAGACAAATGCCCCAGACACCCTCACCTGGATTAAGGACCCAGAGCCAGGCAGGGTCCTGGAGCTGGCAGAGGAGGACTGTAACCCAGAGGAGAAGAACATGGTGCAGCTGGATGAAAAAGAACCAGCTAGGGAAGTGTTGGAGCCGAGTAACACAGGGAACCCAAAGTGTGGTGTGGGGTCTGATACAAGGCTGGCTGGGGAGACCGTGCAGGCAGGTGAGGGGTATGTGGGGGGAACGCCTGGCCTGGATCAGACAGGGCTGCCCAAGGAGGTGCCCTGTGAAGAGGAGCTGCTGGGGGAGGCATTGGACCCAGAGCACAAGGTCAAGGAGCTGCTGGGGGACAGTGCTGTGTCAGGCCAGTTTCTGTCTGGTCACCTGTGCAAGGTGCAGCCACTGTCTCCTGAGAAGAGCGAGGAGGAGCTACAGCTGCCATGCCAGGAGGATCAGCAGAACTAGTGGCTCACTGGGCAGCACACTGCAAGCGCTTCTAGCCCGGAGGCAGCCCGGCTTCTTGCACAGTACCTCCTGCAGCTGGCTGTCCACAGCACAGAACAAGCTATGTCCCAAGACCACAGGGCTCTGGGGCATGGAAGAGCCTGCTCTGCTCTTCCCCAGGCCAGCTCTCTGCTGTTTGGCAGCAGATCACGCCCATCTGCCTCATTCAGTGAACACCACATGCAGACTTGGGACTGTCGTGGCACCTCCATGGAGCAGGTACATGGGGCTGCACTGGTGTCCCAAGGGGCCTGTGCTCCCTGGGACAGCAGTTACGAGGATTGGTGCAGACAAGGCTTTTGGGGTGGTAAGTCCAAAGGGGGACATATGCTGCCTTGAGATCTTTTGGCCCATAGCCTTCAGAGAAGGGCATTCTGGGCCCAAAGTAATCAGATCCGTCACAACCACCAACCTCCTATCTGTTCCTTCCTTCTTCTTCTCTCAGTTCCCACCATTGGCCACGAAAACCAGGTCCAGAGAGTCTATGGCAGGAAGATGAGAAGCAGAAAGCATTATGAGTGAGTGTGGGAAGGAGAGAAATGAGGGGACCGGATTCAAGACTGCCACAGGCAAGAACATGTCACTTTGGCAAGGACTTGGATTTTTTCCTGCTGGGCTGGGGCAGGTAGCTGGGAGCCGAGCCTGGAGGTCCAGCCTGAGAGAGGTGGGCAGGGAGGACACACACGGGTTTTTTTCTAGTCCCCAAGAGTCAGGCAGGGTACAGCTCTGAAGTCTTGGCGACAGAAATGAAAAGAAACTGCTATTTGAACAAATCAGGATTATTAGAAAGCCAATAAGGAGAAATCTTTATTATATATAAAATGGAAAGTATTTAAAATGTATTTATGTAAAGGACTTGTGAGCACAAGCCTGAGGGCACGACCGCCGCGGGGGTCCCTGCCGCGCCCTGCGTGCCGGCCAGGGCCGTGCCGCCTGCGCCTCTGTCTATGGACAAGTCTGCTTGTCTGTCTTAGCTAGGATCTGTGTTGTTGTGAAGCTGTGCCCAAAGATCTCCATGCTGTGTTGTGATGATGTGTTCACAGTAAACCTACGCT
Source organism: Psilopogon haemacephalus (assembly GCA_013396835.1). Lineage (NCBI taxonomy): Eukaryota > Metazoa > Chordata > Aves > Piciformes > Megalaimidae > Psilopogon > Psilopogon haemacephalus. Next base: position 146,845 of record VWZI01022982.1, read on the forward strand.
GTGGCTCTGCCGTCTCTGTCTGTGATGCTGACTGGCGCAGCAGTGTGTGTCTGCCGGAGCTTGCGGGTGCCTGGGACAGCAAGCTCTGCTCCTTCTCCACCCTCCTGGAAGAGAAACTGGCTGAAATCGCAGCTGAAGCGAGTGCTCAGGCACGGGGCTTGGCTCTCTTTTATTCTTTACAGAACTGGCCCATACTGGGGAAGAGATCCTAGGTTCTCAGGTCCCAGGGTGGTCTGCAGTAGAGCAAAGCTGCTGGGACAGCCTGTTGGGCTCCTTCTGTTTGAGCCATGCCTTCTTGTCCTGAGTACTGCGTCGTATTCCTTGCACCTGACAGTCCCTTGCTGCCTGTTTGGGTGTATAAGAAAGGTGATGTTTGCTTGCACTTGAAGTGCAGCACTATGCTGGGAGGGAGCCTGGACCCTGTGCCAGCCTGCTCTGGTGAGGTTGTGTGCCAGGGTGTGCCTTGTGCTGTGGGGAAGGTTCTGGCTTTCATGGACAACCATGCATTAGAGACCTGGAGGAACGGAAGCCTTAGCAGGTGTCTGTGGGGCTGAGGCTGCAGTCCCAGCCTGCACCTCAGGACAGAGCAGCACCGGAGCGCACTCATGCCCCTTGGTGATGCCCAGGGCCCCGGTTACCTCCCATCTTCCCCACACCCCCGAGGGCCAGCAGTAGTGGCACCTGGCTGAGCAGTGCCATGGGCTGGCATCCCCCAGGATAACAGACATTCCCAGCCTGAGGAATGTCCACAGTGCTGGCCAGAGCTGCCATCTCCAGGAAGCGCAGGGGCAGGTACAGTGCCACAGGGGAAAGCAGGTCCCAAGGAGCCGCAGTGTTGGCAGGACAGCCTGGGCTCTGCACCTGAGCAGTTGGGGCTACATCCCGTTCGGGCTTTGGCTGCTGAGCAGGGCTCGGGATGTCCTCTGAAGGGGGGTGCCTAGAGCTGTAAATCCCCCGTCCTGGTGCCCTACGTGGGCTCCATGCCCCTGCTGTGCGTGTCCCTTCCCCGGGGCCACAGGAGGCTTAGCAGCCGCCAGGGAAGGTGCGGCGCCGGCGCAGGAAGGGCAGCAGCGTCCTGCCCGCGACTTGCTGGAAGAAAGCCAGGACACACTGGAAGTTCTTGTTCGCAATTAATGTGGCTTTATTATTGATGTGTTGGGCTCCTCTCCTGACAGCAGTTAGTTACAGAGTGTTTCACATGGAAATGGGCAAAAGGACGAAACGGAAGGAACTAAATTGAAAGAGAAACATGATGCTGAAGAAAAGAATCAGGGCTCTGTTCTTAAACATTTAGCATAGAAGAAGCTAGGAGCACAAGTTGCCATTTCAATACAGTTAAGACGTTCACCTTTTTTTTTTTTTTTTAATTATAGGTTTAAAAGAGTATTTCGTACCTATTACATACAGGAAGGTTACGCATTGTTGCCCACATGCAGAAACAAGCAAAAGCAGAGTTTAACTGTTTCTCTCTATAGTGTTGTGTTACCTCTGGCTCTGGATGGGTTCTGCTGGCTCCTGCAGACTGAGCAGGGTCAGACTTCTTTACAAATTGGCTTTTTTTTTTTTTTTTTAAACAAGTTTTGTTTGTTTGTTTGTTTGGTTTTTTCCCTGTAGGTTTGGAAAGGGATTGGGATGGGGGAGGGAGGAGGGAAGGGAGGTTGAAAAGAGGAAGACAAAGAAGAAGGGAGAGAAGCTGAAGGCAGAACAGACTGCCACAAAAGACTTTTTGAAAGGGTGGAGCCTCGAGGACCGGGAAGCGAAGTGGTGTAAGGTAAAGCTGTCCGAGCAGCGCAGCTGCGCCGCAGGAGCGCGGCACCTGGAGGTGCAAAGCCTCGCCATGACTGCTGCTTAGTCAGAATTGCTTCAAGTTTAAAACTGAGAAAACATTCATGTGTGGGTCTATCTAAAGTTAGTGCATTAGCTTTTACCTCCTAACCACGCTCACAGGGATCCAGTCCGTGAGGGTCACATTTGTTCCCCTGCTGGCACCCTGTGACTGCTCTGCCTGGCAGCCAGTCCCTGGCTGAGGAGCCAGTTCTGAAGCCACCCTTCAGCAGCTCTAGGGAGCAGAGCAGGTGTGTCACTTCCTGCAACTGCTGCTGTCACCAACGCTCACGGCCCCATCGGGCTGCGGAGAGCAATGTTTGTGCTACTGGCAGACACACCCTGGGTCCCTGAATAAAATGGATACAGGGCAGGGATTTGCTCAATCCCTGAGTAAGCTCCCATGCTCCTAACGAGGGCAGGATGCTCCCAGGGGAGGGGCTGCCAGCCTCGGCTTTGTCCTGCAGCTGCTGGGTCCAGACAACCTTGCAGGCTGCAAGCAGGGACCACTTTTCTTGCCGGCAAGTTCTTTATGGTCTTTTTACGTCGTCGGTTAAATTGCAGCATTGAAATATTGATACTGAGAAACCTCTGGACTGACGCTAAGAGCACAGGGTGTCATGTTAACGTGTACAAATTAAAATATTACATCCACGCAAAATGCAGCGTAACATAAAAAATAAATATATAAATTAAATGCAAAATAAACCGTTTCCCTAGAAAATCCGTTTTAGTCCTAGGAGCATGTTTCTAAGCAGCATTTTATTTATGTCAGCTGCCACACAAAACAAAACAAAACAAAACAAAACAAAAAACCCCAAACAACCAAACCCAACAACAAACAAGCACTGAGCCTGCAGTGTGCCAGGCAAGCTCGACGCAGGCTCCCAGGATGCTTGTTATGGAGTCAGACCTCGGCTTGGGGCCAAGCCCAGCGGGTGACACAGCAGATGGAAATGCCTCCGAGTTGTACGTCACACTTCGCAGCACTGCTTTCCAACTCAGCTCTCCTTCCCCAGAGCACACCCTGCTGCCACCCTGCGTGTCTTACAGACAGAGAAAAGGCAGCTTTGTCCGAAGACCCTCCCGAGATGCTCTTGGCAAAGGCTCTCCGGTGCTGCAGTCTCAGCACACCTCGGCACTCGCCCTCCTGAGCTGCTCTCGCTGCTGGGGATGGAGCCCTGCAGCTGGGCTGGGTGTGCGCACCAAGGGGACCGCTGGGTAGCAAGGATGCACTCAGAGCACGCAACTGCGTTTCTGCCGCGATGGCCAGAGAGCAAGGACATGGCCCAGAGCCGGCTGCAGGGTGTGCACAGCACAGCTCTGCCAGCATCTCGTCTGTGCTAGTAACTAGAGTCTGCATGTCCCTGCCATGGTGGTGGAGGAACTAAGAGCACCTGCACTTAGTAACCTGCTTTCCCCGAGTGCTTTTGGAAGGGAGTTCTCTTTCCTCACACCACAAGTTCTATTTTCCACACCGTGCACACTTAGGGGGTGACAAGAAAATGCTTGAACACAGCTAAGAGGCTTGGACTGCCAGCACACGGGCAGCAAGGAAACTGCTGCTGCTTGTGGAGCTCTCATACATCAGCTGTGCTGGCCAGAGCCACGCTCAGGCTGGCAGGTGAGTTCCTTGGGGGCCTCACCACACTCCTCAGGGGCCCCTTTGGTTTACAAGGGCAGGGAGGTTTCTCATCTCAGGCCAACAGCGGCCAGGGTTGTTTCAGCCCTTCTGCTTTAGAGGGGGCTGTAGTTGTGCGTTTGGATGCTCCTTTTGTGTGACTGTTCAGGCAACAGCCCCTCTGTGCCTCCTGCAGTCACACTGCTGATGTGCAGGAGTAAGTTGGTCACTGTGCAAAGCTCCAGTTAGCAGGTTAGGGATGTGCCCTTTGTAGCAAAGAACAGCAGGCTGAACCTCCCCTTCCTACTGACACCCCCAAACAAACGTGGCCTTCGTCCCAGCTCCTTCAGCAGAGCCAGCAGGTGCTGCAGGATGCCACAACCAGAGACATGAGACAGAAGCCTGCAGAGCTGACAAATGGTGGCCCTGCCTAGCTGGAGTACAGGTCCACTTGCTCTGAATACCACCTGTATGTTCAGGGTGGGAGATGGAAGGATGACGTTCACTGTCACGTTACAGTTGGAGGGTTTCACCTTCCCTCATCTCCTAGGTGCAATTTCTTTGCGAATTCATTTTCTTCTCTACCCCCCTGCCCCCCATGCACCGTCTACATGCAGCAGCAGCACATCGGCCCTCACCAGAAAGATGAGGTTCATGGTGCTGCAAGTTAAATGGCAAGGCAGCCAGGAAGAGAGTAGAACAAGCTCTCACAGCAGCAAGGCAGCCAAGATAGTATACAGAAACTGTACAGGCAGCAGAATAAAGCAGGGAAAGTAAAAGTGCCCCTGGCCTGCAACTGCTCTTGCAAGAAATCTTAGCTCAGTCCAGAATATTACAGAGCCCTGCACTTCTTTCTCATGGCATCCAGTGCTGAGCTAGATGGATACCCGATTGCCTGACAAATGGGAACCATGTAGAGGACCAAACCAGAGAAGAACTGGACCATGATTAGATGGTGTCTCTGATGTTGCATTGGTGATTGGAGAGTCAATGGATGAACGCAAAGTGTGGGAGGTTTAGAATTCGATCTTACAGGCTGGAAAAGATTCATCCTGCATCACTACAGTGCTGCTGCTTGCCAGTACCATGATGTTTAGCTCCTGCTGTTTCTCGTGGGTCTGTTGGTACCATTCTCGTGTCACCTCAGTATCATGTGTTGGGATCAAAGTCACCTGGGAAAAGAAAGCAGCAGGGGAGATTGATTGTCTGAGGACAACTGCAGTGACAAACAATGCCCACAGGAGCCAAGGCTAAAATTTCCCATTAATTTTGGAACACTGTACCCTTGGTACTGCTTGTTCTACTTAATGTCTTTCAGATGTCAGGTTGTCTGAGGCAGAGCTGGGGCTTTATTTTATGCAGTACCAGCACAATGAGGCTCTGAGCTGGCCGCACACTGGCAGCACTGACACCACAGTGATGAAAATGGCTGCAGTGCAGGGTAGAGCAGCTTCGGGAACAGCCTTAAAAAGATCCCTCAGTGTGCAAAAGAACAATGCTGAGAGTGTCACTGTTAATGGCCTGATAGTAGGCCCAATGTGCCTACTGACCCAACCTGCAACCCAGGGACCTGAGTGCTCGTTTTCACTTGAGGATACACTTGTCCTGCAGCAGACGAGGAGGTGTGTATGATCTCTAAATGCTTTCTTTCCTCAGAAGGATCTGGAACTGCTTCCACTCAAATAATTCCCTGGATCTCCTCCTAGGTACAAACAGTAACTCTTCTAAGCCTGCAAGGCAGGACATGCCCAGTACCACTTGCTTCCTCTGTAGAGTACTCCCCCTCTGGAAATGTTGGTGACACACACCTTCTCCCCAGCACTTGTGACACCAGAAGCATCACACACACTCCCTGGCATTTCCATGACCTACCTGCAGGTTCTCCCCCCACTGAGACTTCCCTTCCAGGAGTGCATCCAACACTGCACGGCTTGGTTCTCCATTGGCTGCATCATTCCCACTCACAACATAATATGATGCTCGAACCCGCTTGAAGAACTCCAGATCTGTGTTCTTTCCACTGCAATGGTTGGGGATGTATGCCAAGTCCACATAGACAGGTGGACCCATGGGCACAGGCAAACTGCTCTTGGGGCTATTGGAAGCTTTGGAAAAAACAAAACAGAGGCTATCAAAACCCTCCTGGAAAGGACAAATGCTCAATTTAACACCGAAGGGCTTGAATTCTATATAGGGGTTTTTTTTTCCCTGCAGCTGCAGCAACAAACCAAAGACTTTTCCATGCTCTGCTGCTCAGAGGTGAACTGGGGGCATTCTGGGGCCAGTGCTGGCACAGCTTCTAGGAGGGGAAGGGGCTTCTGCTGTTCTTTGGGAAAGGACTGGAAGGCTTTGTGCTCAGAAGCCTTCCCCAGGAAAAGGAATAAAAAATAAAATAAATCTCATTTTATTACCTTTTGCAGAGTTGTCATCCCAATCAACATCTAGTTCTAATTGCTGCTGTTTAACAACATACATTTGATACAGAAAACCATTCTGGTGGCCTTTGTCGGCTGTCCTAGGGTATTACAGTAGTCCTTCTGGAAGCTCCATCCTGGCTTTCTGCCATCCTTGCTATTCCAAGGACTCTACTGCTCCTTCCTATGATTTGTACCTCTTCTCTTCATTTGCTGCTACTTACATTTAGAAGATGAGAGATGGTCAGACAAGAGCTGTTATACTCAGTAACCCTTATGCATAAATACTTCCTTCCCCAGGACTGTCCCTTCTCTCCCTCCCTACTCCCTGTGGAAATGCAGAAACCTGTGTTTTTCCCTTCCATGAACTACCTCTGGGTAGGCTCTTCTGTGAGCAAACAGCCACTGATTACCAGTGTGGTCAGCTCATTGCTGTGCCCAGTTGCTACTCTTACTCACTGATAGCCTGAGGCTGCTATCTCTTGTTCAAACATACAAGTCTCGTGTCCTGCAGTTGCTGGCATTTCCTTAACAGCACCCACCTCTAAGCACCTGCAGCTCCTCCTCAGATGTAGCCCCTGGGTGGAACAAAATCTTGGCCTATAAAGTTCTGAATTAGGTCTCAGAGGTCTGTCTGCAGAGGTGGTTGCATTCAGATCTACAGAGGTTGAGAGTTTTCCTCGAGACTTTCATCTTTTGATCTCTTTAAGACCACCTCTCACTGCTTACAACTTTCTGTGCCTGGCTGGGAAGCCCAACTCTGTTCTGTCACATTTAACCCACTGCTTATCTCTGTCTTGGACCTAAAGAGAAGATGCATGCTTAAGCAAAAATGTCTTACCGGGGTTTGCTTTGATGCCATTAACAAGGCTCTTGCCAGGGTTGCTGTGGCTACTCCGGGATAACTCATCCTCTGCATGAGGAGGCTGTGCCAGTGCACTGCGTGGTTTGGGCTTCTCCCCTCCCTCTTTCTTGGCAGTGGCAGATTTTGGAGATTTGTCCACAGGCTGTTTCACGGGGGTAGGTGATCGTTTCCCTTTCGCATCCAGTTTCCGGGAAGGTGAGGAAGATTTGGGTTTGTTCAAAGGCTTCCTCACGCCTTTGTTCTTGTCTTTTATGTCTTTCTTGGAAATTTTATCAGTTCTGCTCAGGTTTTGCTCATTCACCAACATATCAGGGTCTACCATGCAGACGTCAGGGTGAGGAAGATGAGGATGGGGATCTACCATTGGAACGGGCTGAGGATCATGGCTGGACCTAGAACTGGAATGATGAGCATTCCCAACAGCTTTGTCCACTGGGAGGAAATCAGCATCTTCATCCGAGTCCATGTTGGCATCTGCTGTGATGGATGGACATTCTTCTGTCTCAGGCGGGACATCTGAGTCTGACTGGGAGGTTCCAGAGTCGCTCACTGATGTTGGAGGGGTTTCCTCCACTGTGGCACTTTGCATGGGGCTACTAGCAGCGTGGGGTGGTCGTCCTTGCACTGAAGGATGACCGTCCTCCTGCGACAGGTCACTGTCTTCAGACAGCTCATGGGGGCTCGGGTTGATGAATGAAGGCGAGAGCTCTCCCTTCCTCTGCTTGTATTCACACGAGGAAAACTTCTGCCCGCAATCAAAACTACCTCCTACGTGCGGCTCCATCTCATGGGAAGCATCTCCGTGGTCCTCCGTTTTCCCACCCCTCTGCACACCTGGGAAAAAGGGCTGGAAACTGTGATCAGGGGACATCAGAGAGGAAGGACGGCTCTGCCTCTCTGTGTCCTCTTTGCCTGTGCATGGAGAAAAACTGCTGTCAGAATCGGGACATGGTTTTTCATCTTTAGCCTCTGGTGCGTGGTATGTACTGGGGAAAGCTGGCAGGCTGGTGCTCACCTCCGTTGGACCATTGGCTGTGCTTTCATCCTCATGCTGATGGTGAGGAAATGATGTCAGCACATCGGGCAGAGAGGTCAGTGTCATCAGCTGTTCTGCAAACGGGGCCTTCTGCTCTGGGCTGCTCACGCTGGGCTGCTGCTGTTTCTCTGTAGAGAGAGGCATGGGCTGTGAGCTTGGGGACTCTTTTCTGCACGGAGAAATGCTGTCACCCAGGCCCCTGGTAAAGGGAGAACCATGTTCTTCAGCAAACACCAAGTCTTTGGTTTCGGCTGCATGTGTTTGCACAGCGTTATCTGGGATCTGTGGAGACACATCCCAAAGACTTCTGGTGCCTTGTTCTGCTCCTGCACCTGTGTATGTGGAAAACATCTGGGAGTAGAAACTTTCTGCTGTAGTCTGTATCACAGGAGTGGTAGCTTCAGACGAAGGTTCCTCTGACAGGCTGGAGTCATCTTTCAGCTGCTGTTGAGCCACAGACTCTCTTTCCACAGCTTTGGAGAACAGCTTGTCTTCTTCATAGGGACTAAGTGGTGTGAATTTAGTAAAAGATGAGTCCAGGCTGCTGATTTTCTCAGACACCTCCAAGTACTCATCTTTCTTCCCCTGGTCTGAGAACAAAGCAGAAGGAGCCTTCAGAGGGAGAGAGACATCCCCCAGGCGGCTTGCTGAGGTTGACTCGTGTCTGAACATGCCAGATGTTTCACTCTTTCCTAGCAGGGAGCACTCCAACCTAGATGAGCTCTCCATCACGCTGCCCTCTCCTGCTCCGCCCTTTTTGCATGACTCTTTCTGCTCTCCAGATTTCAAGTCTGTGGTTTGCTGTTGGAACCCTGATTCCACCATGGCACCCGGATAATCCGTGACACAGAAATCCTTCATGGATTTTCCAGTGACCTCTCTCTTTTGTGAAGAATCCTGTCTTAAACAGGACATTTCAGAAGCCTGCTCATCTCTGCCTGCATCGGGCAGGTCACTGTAACCTCCAACATACATCCCCACAGCAGGGGCTGATGAAGTTTTCTGACTTCCATATTCCTCTTTCCACCCTGCATCAGAGGGTGAGGAGGCAGTAGAACTGGGTGATGTGGACTCCTGACGGGTGGCTTGCAGAAGGGGTTCTGATACACGAAACTTGTCCACTGGGTAGATGTGTGCATAGGCTGTGCCTGCAGCTTCAGCAGGGCTCTGCAGCTTGGACTCCTTCTCAGACTTCTCCTTAGCACCTTTCTCAAGCTCTGAGTCACTCGTGCTCTCATCCCCACGCCCCCCTTTCTCATAGTACCTGTCTTTGGGACTTGGGCTTTCGGATTTCAGGGGCAGAGACACCCTCTCCTGGCCAGACAAAATGATGTTCTCATCCGGACATCTCTTTTCCCGATAAAATGTGTCTGCCATGGCTGAGGGAGAAGCAAATGCTGTGCCTGCAGATGATGGATGCAGCTCAGAGCTCAGCTCTGCTGACAAAGCAGAAGACACCTTCTGCTTTTCCTGTCCTTCAGATACCCTAGACTTCTCCATTTCAGACAAGGGTGAATACCTTTCATGGATGTCTGCATAGTCAAAGGCTGAATCTGTTCTGTCTTTAGGAGATACTGGAGATGACAACTCCTTCTCAGTAGAGGTATAAAGGCAGGACTCTTCTTCCTTTGCAGAGACATGAAAACTTTGACTTTTTTGAGAGATCAGTGATGTTGGCAGCACCTTGTCAGAGTGGCCCGGGCTGTCTGCCCCCTTGGGTGCAAAGGGAGAAGGTCCCCCTCCAGACACAATCATCTTCTCGTAGATGTCTGCATACTTGAAACTTCTTTCATCAGGGTAGGGAGTTGGTTCTCTTTCTTCTTGCTCTTGTCTTGTGGAACTGTCATCACCTCTGGATCTGTACTCCTCATAGGAATAAGGCTCAGGGCTGCTCCTGGAAAAGCCCTCTGGAGGATAGGCCACTTGGCTGGCAGAACCCACAGCAGCACTGCTCTTTGGGCAAGGGGCTTGTCCTAGAGGGGAGAGTTCTTCTGGGGATGATGCTATGTGTTCATACTCTGCTGGTCTGGTAGATTGCAACAGAGTAGATGCTGCTGCCGTCTGCTCTCTGCTTCCTGCAGAGCCATAAAGAGCCTCGCTGGGTTTGCAGATATCCTCTTGTTTTCTGTCTGATTTGTATTTACAGTCCTGATACAAAGCACTGGTGTCTGATTTCTTCTCTGTGTCCTTCGATGGGAGTTTCTCCCACAAAGGAGGCGAGTACTGGTCTAACTTGTAAGGCCTTTCTGTTCCTGGTGTTGTGCCAATCTCCTTCTCCAGGGCAGCAGCTGTTACAGACACCGGAGATGCTGTCAGTGCTTGGTCTAGAGACTTTGCATAGATATCTAGGGCAGCTTTCTCATCATCATCTAAGTAGGAGTAATCCTGTTTAGATGTCATTGACAGCTCTTGCCTATCTTTGCTTCCAGTTAATGCTTTGGACTGGCTTTCCTCACCAGAGACATACTGAGAAGACAGAAGGGAACCTTCTATTTGTGTTCTTTCTGAGAGAGTGATTTCCACTTTCTTTGTTTCTGATGTGGGTTTGGCACTCTTCTGTGTCCTTTCTTCATAGTCAGACGATTTCAACTTTAAACATTCAGCCTCTGCTTGCAGTGGTTTGTCTCCATCATGACAGAGGCCCTCACCCTCCTCACTGGGTAACCTCCCACCTCTTCCAGTCTCCCTCTCTTCCTGAAGATACCTGTACGCAGAGCCCCATGTTTCACTTTCTCCTTTTCTCCAGGTGTCACTACCAGGCAGTGGAGGAGACAGGATCTCCTCTTCTCCCATCTTAGGAAGGGATTTTGTTTCATATTCGGGTACCTCATCCAAAAATGTGCTCTCTCTCTCTTTATCATATCTCTGACGCCTTCCCTGAACAGGGATCTCCTCCACCTCTTCTGGGAACCACACTTTCTTCTCATAACTTAAATCTTTCACATAGAAGTCTTCCATTTCTGGAGATTTTTCTTCTTGGCCATCCTTGAACCTGCAAGACTTTACATCTTCAGGAGAAAGGCGTGAAGATGTTTTATCCTCAGTTGGGCTAGATTCTGTGAAGTGTAAGCCTTTCGCATCTGGAGATACTTCCCCAGAGTCCAAGCCTGCAGTTCTTTCCCTTAATGAGCCCTTTTCCCCTGAAGAAAGTAAACTGCTGTCATCTGGAGACGTTTCTTCAGCTGAAGTATCTCTGGGTGATGTGTCTTTAATCAAGCTGCTTTCTAGGCAAGGAAAAGATTTTGATACTTCCTTTGTGAAGTCTTTGGCAGAAATGCTCAGTGATGTTTCACATGGAGCTGGGCTCTTCTCTGTGAAATCCACAAACTTCACAGCTTCTGAAGGGAATTTGTCAGTAAAGTCAGACAAAGTTTTTTCTTTTGCAGGTGTCTCTTCTGTGAAGCTGAGAGATTTAATGTCTTCGGGAGAAATTCCTTTAGCGAAAGGATCCGAAGAGATTTCCTTGCTGGGACTCTCAGTGAGAGAAATGGATTTGGTTTCTTCTGGGGAAATGTCTTTAATGGAAACACGAGAAGATTTTTCTTCTTCTGAGATGTCTTCTGTGAAACGCAGCAGTTTTCCTTCTTCAGTAGGCACTCCCTTTGAAATGTCTGAGGGTTTTGCTTTACTAATGCTTTCCTCTGTAAAAGAAAGAGATTTGGTGTCATCTGGTGAAGATCTGTCACTTTCTGATTTGCTTTGGCTTGTGAACTGTGGAGCACCCACACCTCCTAGAGATGTTTCTGTGGCAGAGAATGGCTCAAAGGCCAGGTGCTTGGAATATCCCAGTACATTTTCTGTCATTATTTTACTTCCTTGCTCTTTTCCTGTCTCCAGAAACACATCTGTGCCGGGTCGGGGCAGCACAGGACGCTCCTCGTCCTCCCCTATCACCACTGTGTCCTGCTTGTGGTAGGACAGCCAGGGCAGCTCCTCCTTCCCTACTGGTTCTTCCTGCACCTGGTCCCCAGGCAACACTGGAACGTCGCTACCCAATTCTTGTTTATGCTGCACAGGTCCAAGTTCATCTTTTTCTTGTTTGTGTTTAGCTGCAGATATGTTGTCTTCTCCGACGGGTTCACTCTTGGCTCCCTTCACCACAGCAGAAGTTTGGCCTTCTAATTTCTTGGCAGTAGCATCAGTTTGTTTTTCAAATAGATCTGAATCTACTGTTTCCAGTTTTTCCTCCACTGGAGACTGGTGGAAAGGTGTGTGTCCTGCACTAGTGGGCCCAGATGGGGTGGGAGAGGCCATTTTGACTGTGCTGTCGTCAGGGCTCATGCATCGTTCCTCAGCCTCTGCGGAGTCAGCCTGGGAGATCGGCGCTTCTTCAGCGGACAACAGCAGGCCAGAAGTCTGCATCACTTCAGTGGGAACACTGATTAACACATTATCAGGACAGCCTTGGTGGGCAAGCATGGGGACATCGTACTGTCCCCTGAGTTTCTTAGGCATTTCAATATTTGGAGTTCCATCTTCTTCTTCCTCTTCGTCTTCTGCCTCTTCGTGAAGGTCCTTTTTCTGAGCTTCCAGTTTTCTCTCTCCTTCTGCCAATGCATGGAAATCTTCAGGAGGTGGAGATTTAAAATATTTGTCTTCCTCCAAGGATGACGTGGGAGAAATTGTGCCAGCAGAAGGAACATAGTCAAGACCTTGGGTTGCTTCTGTCCGAGAGGAGGGAATGCTGTTCACCGTGTCTAGAAGTAAGGAACTTTTCCCTGTCTCTTCTGTCTGTGGTGCTGTTATAGATGCAACAGATTGATCTTCAGCTACTGAAGTTGCAAAAGATGAAAGCTTATCACACTCTGTAATGGAGGTAGCAGAGGATATGTGCTCCTCTTCAGCTAGAGGTGCTGCCACAATGTTTGTAGGATATGCTAGAATTTCAGACTCCTGAGCAGCATAGCCCTTGGCTGAGAGGTCGGCAGCAGGCACAGCCTGTATTCCATGTACTGCTTCAAAAGAGCCTGGGCGGTCAGGAACAGAAATGTCGTAGGCATTGACGTCGTACTTCAGGTGTGGGATCCTCTCTTCCTGTTCATCGTGGATCTCCTCATCAGAAATGGTCTGCTCTGTTTCTGAGTAGCCTGGGATAGTTTCATCTTGGATATACGAAACGTGCTCTGCTGTTGCTCCTGATGGGATGGGCAGACTGCTCAGGTATGACTCTTCCTTTGCTACATCCTTTCCAAGTAACTTGTTTTTCTCAACCACGCCACTAAGTTCTTTTTCCTTTTCTGTAGCAGCAAACACTTTGTTCTCCTGATTCAGCTCATAGAAGGCTCTATTCTTTTCCACCTTCTCCTCTGCCTTCACGTGCTGTTCCTCCTTTTCTTCTAGTTCTGCTTTTTCTATCACATCTTCTCGCCTTTCCTTCTCACCCCCTTCCTGTGTCTCTGTCCCCTCAATATGCTTTTCACAAGTCTTTGTTTTTGCTTCCCTCTGTTTTCTGTCCAAAGAGATTTTCTCCTCTTCCTCCTTTTCTTCCTCTCTGAAGGCTGATGGCTGAACACCCTTTTCTAAGACATCTATCTGTGATGGTACCTGTCCTTTGTCTGGAAACAGCTGAGCTTCCTTGTCCTGCTCAGTTTTTCCCTTGCAATACCTCGTGTCACGGTTTTCATCTATTGTCCTTCTTTCATCCTCTATGCCTACCGCATCAGCAGTAGTTATTCCCTGATCAGGAACGTTTGTTTTCAAAATCAGATCCTCTTCAAGGCAAATCTGAGCAGTCACGTCAGCAGAGTCTTTTACCTCTGTTTCAGGTACTCTCATAAGCTTATCACTAACGTCAACGTCAGATATTTCTTGAGTCTCCTGCAAGGCCTCTTTCTCCTCATGCTTCAGTTCCTCAAAGTCCTTTGTAAGATCTTCTGGTGAAGACAGGACTAACCTCTGCTCAGCTATGGAAATCTCTCCTGGCTCTGCTTGTACTGCTGCCTTCTCCATCAGTGATGTCTTCAGCTCAGCAGGTGAATCCTTTTCAGGTTTGACTTTGGTCTTCTCAGATTTGACTCTACCTGGAACTTTTGCTTTGTATAATGTTTTCCTTACTTCTGGGGTAAATGGTTTCAAGTCTGGTTTAGAAATTTTTTTGGGCTCTGGTTTGGTTTCTTTCTTTTTATCCTCTTTCTTTGAATCTTTTTTTTCCTCTTTCTTTCCATCATCTTTTTTAAACTCCTTTTTCTCCTTCTTAATATCTTTCTTCTCTTTGTCTTTCTTTTCATCCAATTTGGATACCTTCTCTTTGAGATGCTTTTTTCCAGCCTTGTCTTTTGCCAATTTTCTTTTCTCAGCTTTGAGAGCATCATTTGTTTCTGTCTTTATCTTTTCATGTTTAACAGGTTTCTCAGGAATTTTCTCGGAGTGTTCTTTAACCTTTTTCTCAGTTTTCGCATCCTTTGTAACTTCTGGTTTTACCTCCTTACTCCCCTCCTCAACTGCCTCCTCTTTTTTAGCTTGCTTTGTTACAGAAGGCTTGGGGGAAGATTTGAGACTCTCTTTGCTGTCAGTTCTTTGTTTAATTTTGGTCTGCTTCAGCACAGTTGGAGGTATTCCAGAAGTGATATCTTTCTGAGTGGCCACTGGGTACCTCAGAAAATCCAGGTGCTTGAGTTTCTCAAGACCTTCCAGTATCTTGTTTTGAGGAGCATTTCCAGGAAACAAAACCCTTACGATTTTTTCTGTTGGGCTTGCAGGAAGCCACACCACCAGGGCTGTGATGGATGTGAGATAGGGAACAGAAATTTCACCTTCTTTCCCATTCGCGAGAATGATGCCAGTCTTTGCTTTACTATTACCAGCCCATTTCTGCATTAGGAACTGCATCTCTTTGCTGTCCTTGACAGGGTTCAGGATATACATGTCCAGCTTACCCACTCCCATTTTGTGGAAGAGTGTAATAGGCTCAATGGTATTGCTCACTACCCTGTAGAGAGGCTCTGATTTAATACCTAGCCTGTTGAGGTACTGCAGTGTCAGACAAGCTTCTTCAATGCTCCTCTTTACTTTCATGGATGATTCTGGCATCTTCAGCTTTTCAGGAACATTAAAAAAAACCACCCCTAGCTCGGGAGAAATTAAGTTCTTCATCCAGTCACTGTAGTTGGTAGAGCCCTGGGATTGTTCCTCCTCTTGCTCAGCAACTTTCCTCTGCAGCAGCCCATTGATGCCAGGGAGGTTGTCTGCACCGATGTGGGTGAGCAGGATTGAGTCAATCCTATCCAGGTGCCTCACTAGCTTCCAGAAGCAAGACTTCCTGTCAGAGCCACCATCCACAAGGATGTTAAACCCATTAACAGCAAAGAGAGCAGAGTCACCCCTTCCCCCAGGGAATATGTAGCAGCAAGGTTTAGAAAGCTTCAAAAAGCCCCCTGAGGTGGGTGGCTCCAGGAGATCAAATGGAGATGGCACATCAACTGTCTCAGAGACATATTCTGCAAACTCAGACACCCCATCCATTTCTGGCAGAACTGGATCAGGATTCAGTTTCAGATTAATAAATTCTTGAAATCGAGGATGCCCAAGGTTGCTCCAGTCTCCTTCTCCCAAGCACGACACAGTGAGGGAGGCCTTGAGATCAGAATCAGTGTTGCTAAGAATCTGGGTGACCTAATGAGACAAACACAGACAAGTAAAGGTCAAACAGAGCTCTGAGACCAATTCAGTAGTACTTAACAGAAAAAAAGAAAGCCAGCTGATGCAGAAATACTGAGGATGTCATGAGCACTTCACTGACAGGAAACACTGAGGGTAGAGTAAATAGTCCAAAAGATGCATGGGGGCACGTTCTGCCCTCCCCTGAAATGCTGAATGTCAATGGGCTGCTATAATTCCTGATTAGTGAGAGCCCACTGCAGAGCCATTCTGGAGAGCACTTAAAGGTGGTGTCATCTATGCCTTTCACCTTATAAGAATTCAGCCAAGTTGTTAAAGCTAGATGCCCAAGACTACAGTGTGACTTAGTCATGATGTGCAATTCTTTTGGCTGGATTTCAAGCCCATCCCTCTGTGGATCTCCCACCTGAAGGAGCAGCACAGGCTGCATCACTCTATCTTGCACTCTGTGAACAGGAGAGGACACGTGGGATTGCTGCTGACACTCACCTCTGGGTCTGAAAGTATCTCAGCAAACTTCTGGTAAGTGAAGGTCCCTGTCTGCAGGATCAAGTCTCCTTCCTGGTCTGAGCTCTGACCACAGAAGATCAGTAGTTTGTGGGCTGATGAATCACACACCAGCGAGCGGACCTGTGACCATGAGAGAGAGTGTTGCAGTCAGAAAGTTACCAGCACCAGAAACTGTCACGGGGACAGGTGATACTTAGGCACTACTCACTAACAGACAAAGCAAGTTTCTTGCATTCAAGAGGGCAGGTTACTGAGGAGGGGAGACACTGCTGCTGCCTGCCCAACACAGCTCCATGTCACATTATAACTCACATTGAGAAAGTAGGCCAGTGCCAAGAGAAACTGTTTGGCATTACCCTGCCACATAAGTGGTCAGCTCACTTAGATTTTCTCCAACTAGAATGCTCGAGGTTCAGAAGCCCTTCACTCTGTTTGCTAGGAAACTCTAGAAGCCCCTGAGAATGCCTTAAAATGGAACAATTCCAAGGCACTAAGCCTTTGAGGAAGCAGCTCACTCCAAACATGCTGGCACACAAGAAGCCATACACTGCTGTGTGTTTCTTAGCAGGAAATGCTGCCAGAGAACAGCACTTACTGCATATATGGTGTTGGCAAGACCAGAACACTTCGCACCTTTACCACACCTTGCAACAGCCTAGTGCATGTTCACACTCTCCAGAAGGTGCAAAATGTGATGACTGTGACCTTTACACTAAGCATGAGCAGGAAGAGCCCATGTGGAGAAAACCTGCTGGCACCTGGTGCTTACCTCAGACACGATGCTGTCCACATTGGGATTCACCAGGATCACTGTCTCCAGTGTATCACTCCGGTGATGGAGGGTTCTTTGGCCTGGGGAGAGGAAAGGGATGAGATGGTTGGCAGAAGCTGAGGAGATAGTATCTGCCTACGGTTTTAACATGTTTTAACTTCCAAAATTCCACTTCAGCAGATGTCAAGCTGCATTCTAGATCTGCTTTAATACCAGGGTCTCATAGAATGAAACAAACTCTTTCAGTAGCAAGGAAACAAATCCCAGTTCTAGGGCAGCACATTTTGCAACTCAGTTCCAGTGCATTCTGAAATCCACAGTGCCAGGCACATCAAACCACCCACTTGTGCCAGATAGCTGTGCCCATAAACACTGGCACAGACCAATGATCCCCTCCAGACAGGAGTATCTTTGCCTCACTGCAGCTACCATAGAGAGGTATTTCTGAAAGCTGTCCAAGCCTTAGTCACCACAGAGCTTTGTGAGCCAGCTGGTGCGAGCCAACTCCTGCTTCATTAGAGCTGCAACACCAATAATGAATCTCTCATCATTCTTAGTAAGCTTTTTTCTCTTACAAAGTGTCCTAGAGGGAAACTGCTGCTGCTGCTGCTGCTATGGGAACCACCTGGACGACAAGAACACAACTTGTTCTCCTGTCTCCTTCCTGTGAGAGTCACAAACAGGCACCCAGATGGGACTCTGCTCTCTACATATATGTAGGCAAAGGAGGAAGACTCAAACAAGAGCAAGCAAGTCTGGCAGTGCAGTTTAACAGTCTGTGTGCTCACCTTGGCACAGGCATTGCAAGGACACAACACTCAGGCAGTGAAAGAAAGAACAGTGGTGGGTGCCTGCCATCCTGAGCAGCACTGTGCCTACATCAAACACCTCTGTGAAGCCAGATGATGCACAGGACCTTGGTGTCTCCCTTGACACTGCAGGCAGCACATCACTTTCTGGATTCCTGTCTTTGTGCTTTACAAGCCAGACACTTAGAACTCAACTGTGGGGATGGTAAAAATCTTTCATAGGATTTAAGCCCTCATGTGGGCTGGAGGTCCAGAGACTTTTACTGAAAATGGGCATCTATTTCTAATCTTCATCTCTGGCAACACTCTTCTCTCCACTCTTTCTACTTCATAGCCTCTTATCAGCTCTCTTTCTAGGCAAATCTCAATCCTTCTAAAATAGTGTGATCAAAGTGGTATGCCAGAGACAGACACCGAAAGGACAAAGAGAAAGAAGCTAGAGAAAGGCCGATACTCGGTATAGCTTTAATCAATCTCTGGGATGTTTTACTCTGGCTGCCAGCAAAGCAGACAGATATGCCCAGAGGGTAACTTTCAGCCCAAAATGAGTGTCGCCAGGCTCTCAGCAGAACTATTTATACTTTGCAGCTCCAGCTGCTTTCTGAATTTGCGTTCTTTCGGTTGGTCTAAGAAGGGTCCCTCTAGACTAAAACAAACTCAGCACTGCGATGGCAGATGCCTGTACCGAGTTCAGCAGCACTTCTGCCACCGGCTGCGGTGCGGGGATGGGAGCTGCTGGGAGCAAAGGAAGAATGATGCAAGTGAGCCTGTGGGGAGCAGCTGGGTGTTAGCAGGTGGCACAGGCAAGGAGGGCCCCAGAAGTGCTCTGTGCATGCAGTGCAGCCAGCCCTGGTCATCCCCGGGGCAGTGGGAATGGCCAGGGTGTTGCCGAAGCCTTAGCACTGCTGAGATCCCAGCAGCGACACCAGCAGAGCCTCCTTTCCCTACCGACCGTGCCCGCAGGTGTCGCGCAGCTCACCCCACAGCAGGACCCACTCACAGGCTGCTCAGGGCACGCAGAGCAGAAGCGATCTGCTCCCGTTTGTCAATCAATGCCATTCCCCAGCCTTCAGCTTCTGCCGCCTCGCTGCCCACACGGCTCTGACAGACTCTTCCGGCAGTCGTCACCCAGATCCCTAGGGAAACGTGGCTGCGTGTACAGAACCAGCGGCAGCAGTCCCTTCGTCACGGCCTGTGGCAGGAGGCTGCCAAGCACAGTGCAGGCACCAGCAGACGGGCATCCCTCCAGGCACCAGGTGCCAAGGCGCTGCAGAGGCAGTGCCAGCCTGAGGGCTGCCGGCAGGGCAGGCCGTGGGGGACGATGCCAGCCGCAGAGGGAAAGGGTCCTGTCTGCAGGACCGAGCGGCAGGAAAAGGCTGCTGCTCTTTGCCGTGCCCGTGGCTCAGCCCGAGCAGCTGAGCCGTCGGCGCTGAACAAAGGCAGGCTGGTTAGCATTCTGCCGGCAGCCTCACCCGCGGCCGCCTGGCCCTTCGCTCTCCGAAGAAAGAGAAGGCTTCGACCCGTGGGGCCGGCAGCT
Organism: Psilopogon haemacephalus; assembly: GCA_013396835.1. Taxonomy (NCBI): domain Eukaryota; kingdom Metazoa; phylum Chordata; class Aves; order Piciformes; family Megalaimidae; genus Psilopogon; species Psilopogon haemacephalus. The sequence goes on from VWZI01022982.1 coordinate 165,850, forward strand.
GCTGGCAGATAGAAGGTGGGAATGGCGAAATACCGAGTCCTGTGAAGGGCCCCGAAGATGATGAAGAGGCTGAAACGTTTTCATGTGAGGCGAGGCTGAGCATGCTCAGAATGTTTATGCTGGGAAAGGGAAGGCTTGGGGTGGGGGAGGGATTTTATCAATTATGAAGAAGAGGAAGTCAGAGTCTCTGCTCAGGAGTGCCCACTGACAGGACAGGAGGCAAGAGGCACAAATTAAGACACAAGCAATTCCGTCTGAACGCAAGAAAAATGCTGGGTTTTTTTACTGTGAGGATAGTCAAACATTGGAATAAGTTGTATAAAGAAATTGTGGAGTCTCTATCCTCAGAGATACTCAAGACCCAACTGGACACAGTTCTGGGAAACCTGCTGTAGCTGACCTTTCTTGAGCAGGTGGGGTCAGACTAGATGATCTCAAGAAATCCCTTCCAATTCAGCACTTCAGTGACTGTGAAGCAGTGCAGTCCTGCAGAGTTTTGCTCTTGACCTGCTGTTGGGCAGATTCCCTTTCTTTGGTGGCAGCAGATGTTTCTCAGAAGGATACAGGAGCACAGCCATACTGACAGGACATTTCCAGAACCACTCACTCACTGCACACACATGCCAAACCCCACAACCTTTCTTCAGCTTTGCTCAGAGGTAAAGCAGAGGAGCTCACAAACTGCAGGCTGAACTGCAGACTGTGGTGAGATGGCAACATGGTGACCTAACAGCCTGTGAAGCCACCAGGGCAAGTGCTCTGGCCCCAGCCACACCAGTGCGACCAGCTGCCAGCAGCACCCCTGCACATGACAGAGAAAAGCCTGTGTTGTGCCCACCTCAGGTAGTACCTATCAACCCAAAGTCTCTTTGAACCCAAGCGCTCATCTGCCTGAGGTGCCCTTTGCTGGCTGCTGCCTCTACACAGCCCCACAGAGGCTGCACAGAGAATTTAAAGATCCAGGCTGGGGCATCCTTCCTCTTACTGACAAAAATGCCATGTGGCAGCAATTGGCAGCAGTGTGACTGACGCTGCAGACATGGCAGCTGAAAGCACTGCTCAGGCCACCAGAGTCCTGCCACAGGGAAATGCCTGCCTGAAGGCATCACTGCCACGGCAAAATCAGCTCATTCCTTTTACCAGTACAAGGAATATCCTACCCAGGCTCCTGAAGCCTGCTGTCTTCAACCCAACTGAACAAACATGCTCCCTAAGATTAATTGTGCTTACCATGCCAGGCTCTACCTGTAAAGCGAACACCAACAGCATATTGATAAAAAGTATCAAAGTTTCACACTCTGGATATGGTTATCGAGGCACAGAAGGTGACTCTTCCTTTCTGATCTCTTACCCAATGTTATGAACATGTCTCTTCAAGGTGGCACTTCTGAGAGGACTCTTCTTACAAGAAGATCTCACATATCACTATGGCTCAGTACCTTTTGCTTCACAGCTGAGCCTTGTGTTACATTGTTTTCCTGATGCTCTAATGAAAAAAGTCCACCTCTGAAGACAATCAAACTGTGCAGGAGGGTTCTCAGAGTGCATATATTTGCATAATTAACACGAGCTAGAGCAAGCTGAAAGACTGCCATTTCCTTCATTCTGAAATGACATCATAACACGGAGATAGTAATTGACCCCTTCATTCTGAGCCAGTGAAGTCTCCAACTGCAGCTTCTTCAATGCCAGTAGGAGAAAACGGATCCAGCCCCAAATGGTGTCCATTCAGAGAAAAGGAAACAAAGCATTCATTCACAAACACTCCAGGGCTGTACCAAGTACAGCACGTAACAGCTGCTTGGGAGAGACATTATAGAGACCAAGGGAAAGGGAGGAAAGGTCCTGCACAGGATTCTGAGCAGGGTCCTGCCTCTTATCCTATCTGTCCCAATACACCTTTCCCATCTCCTTCTGCAGTATGGACCCACTTCTCCACAAGCCCTGTGGTGTGTAGGAGTGAGGCAGAGGAGTGAATGTACTCTTGTCAGAAGTGATGTCCTACATCCACCACCCGGAATGGATCCAGCTGCTGAAGTTCCTTCCTCCAGCAGGGAAACAGAAGAGTGTACAGCTGGAAGGACCACCTCTGGCTGATGGAGTTTTGGAAGCTCTGCTTGCTGGTCAGATGAGCTTACAAATTAAGAAAAATGAACAGAAAGATTGCTTTGACAACACACAAAACAAAACCTGTGAGTTCACCATTCAGCTTCTCCTTGTCTAAGGATTGGTGCATCTCAGGAACATCTCTTAGCTTCTCTGTGTCCAGGCATCCTTGCCATGCTGGGCAAATTGCACTGTCACAATGGCTCAGAGGGACATACCAACCCCTGAGATATGCTTAGGTGATTTTATAGCTGTGGGAAAGCTGTGAGCATCCACAGTTCCAGCAGTACAAAGTGGAATGTGCTACAGAGAACATAAAGAGTTTGCTGCTCATGTGCTCCAAAGAGGACAGTCATCCACAAATTTGAAACCAAACCTCTCCAACAGAGAGGGGGACTGAAAGGATTTGCAATAGTGCATGGACATCTGTGGTGGGCTCAAGGAAGGAAAGGTTCTGGGCAAATTTGGCTTTAAAGACAACTGTCATTTCCTTCTTTTGGCAGAGAACAGCAGCTGCCATTGGCAGAACACCTGTACAGATATGGTCACTTCACAAAGGCTGTGTGGAAAGCAGGCAGCTGTGTCTCATGGGCACTGGACCCTTAGAGGAGAAATCAGAGCCCAGAATGTGCTAACATCAGTCTCTGCTCTGGCCAAGGCTGCCTCCACTTCTGGCAGTTCAGCCACACAAGAGACAGACACCATCACACTCAGAGTTACAGCTCATCATCAAAGGAGAGCACCCAGGCACAAGGACAGCAGCTTGGCCAGTCCTCAGACCCCAGAGTGAGGACAATCCGTGGCCTCAGCTAGTCTCCAGAGGTTATGAATTATTCCAAAGCCAAGAGAGCACATACATTGGCTGTAACAGTAAACTGTTGCACTAATGAAGTGTCCTTAAAAAGTCTTTATTTTTATTTCAGAGCAAAATATTACTGTTTTTTAGGTTACAGCAGACCATCTTTGTCACGAACATTTGTGATTTCATGAAAATTATTGATAAAAGCAAATAAAGACCTTTTCTTAAGCTTGCAGTGATCCATCAGTTGGTTTTTGCTTCTCTTCCTTTTTTGCAAGCTTTGTGAACATTCTTTTCAGGATACTCTATTTATGCTCACAGAATCCTAGGCCCACAGTTGGAGGGTTTTGCCAGACAACAATGGATATATTTGGTTTGATGTATGCTTTGATAGTGAAGCTATGATGAGGTCTCTGCACTTCCCCAGTGCAAGCCTCTTTGTTTTTTCCTCCCATGCTGGGCTCTTGGGGTTATTTTTTCATTTGCCTTGGCTATTGGAAACACCTTCCACTTTGTTACTGCCCATGCCTGTGATCAACATGCTGTTTGCATCCCGATCTTGGTCTGCCTAAAAGGAGCACTGAGGAGGAAAAGCGTGTTTCAGAGCAGCTCTCCTGGGACGGGACTGGGAACCTCAGCTGCCATCTGCCTCAGCTCTGGCTTCCCTGAGCCAAGCGACCAGCTGTGGCAAGGACTCCACAGGCACCAACTGGCTGAGCAGCTGTGGAAGCAACCACTGAGAAACAGAAGCTGGGCCCCAGCAACACACCATCACTTCTGCACTCCCTAAGACAAGAGATGCTTACTTGCAGCTCTTCCCTTGCAGCCTGGGTGGGAAGCTGGGGGCCTATATCCAGTCACCATCTTCTCAGAGGACGACAAGAGCGCCAAAGAAGATGGCACAGTGCCCCTTGGCAAGCTCTCTCAGGAGATGGGTGACCTCTGACAAAGCAGGATTGCTCTCAGGCCTGTTGGCTGAAGCTCCTCTCTTGTGTGCAGCTGAAACACTCACTGGCACACTGAGGTGTGGACAAGATCTTCACACATCTGCATCCCAAACACCAGACTGTACAGTGAGCATCTTGGCTCCCTCCTCCCAGCAGCTCTAAGCAGTAATTAGTTAATTATGCAAGTCACAGCTATCTCAAGAGGGGACACAAAGAACGCCCTCAGACTGGCGGCACCCGGGGCTTACAGAGGCATCTCTGCTTTGTGCAGTCTGAAATCTGAGTGTTGGTTCCAGCTCAGGAATTCAAGCACGATCTCTAACACATGGATACATCTACTACAGTGACAGGACATTTTAATGATAGCACTGTGTCACATGAGATGAGACTTTCAGGCCCTAGGTGAGGACCACAGCTGGAGCTTGCTGTAAACCACCTAGACAAAAAGAAGAGGATCCTGAGGCTAAGTGGGATGCTGCAGTGCAAGCTGGTGCCTGGCTGCCGGGTTCAGCTGCCTGAAGAGATGCAGTGATCCCGGCAGTTCTGGGCACATCCAGCTCTTTGTTTTTATTTTCCAGAGAGGAGCAGAGCATGAGGCATGGCCAGCTCAGTGCTGATCACTGCTGAAAGGGCTGTCCCACAGCCTCCTCCCCCAACTCATATTCATAGCATGTGACAGCTACAACAGCTACTTATAATAGAAACATTATTAGGAAAGTCCTGTACTTTCAGCTTTCTGGAGTGATTCAACAGCCAAGAATGACGAGGAATTGGCTTCTGGCAGTGCTTTGTGGTCCACCAGCAAGTGGTCTGTCTCTCACGGTCTGAAAAAGTCTACAGTAAAGATTCATTTCATATATCTCCTATTTTTAGGTCTTCAATCATTCAGCAGAAATAGAGAAATAAAGATCTACTTGTTTATCAATGGCTAGAGCCAATTATCTAGTTATTTAGTAATTTCCTCTTGGCTAAACAAAGAGAAAATTGCCGTGCACTAGCCAAGGCAAAATACATTTTTTGTGGGAATAGGAAAATCAGCTGAGAATTGAGAGGCAAGATGCTGAGTCCCTGAAGGGAAGTCGGGAACAGGGCTATGTGCATACAGACCACCGAACACACCACAGGTGAAACCACACGGGACAGAAAATGAAGGACTTTAAACTGCACCTAGAAAAGGAGGGGAAGCCACTGGTGCTTCAGCAAGGGAATATTATTGTGCGTATGAGGTTTTTACTCTTCACAGATGCATCAAAATAGTATGTGACGGTTTTTCCTGGTGGGATACTGAGTCAGAGAGTTAAAATCGTGGCACCACTGAAATAGAGCCCTGTGAATGCACAGTAGGAGCCACGCCCCATCCAAACAAACCGAATGAAAGACTACAGAGGATAGGACAACACAAAGCACCCTGCAGAGGCAGTCAAGATAATTCAAACCTCTCTGCAAAGGGGAGCATTCCCCAGGGACTGCTTTGTAGACCTGAAAGTGAACTAGATTCCCTTCAGCCTGTTAACCTCATCAGGTTCAACAAGGCCAAGTGCAAGGTCCTGCATTTGGGTCAAGGCAATCCCAGGCACAAATCCAGGCTGGGCAGTGAGTGGCTGGAGAGCAGCCCTGAGGAGAGGGACTTGGGAGTGTTACTGGATGAGAAGCTCAACATGAGCCAGCAGTGTGCACTTGCAGCCCAGAAAGCCAACCAGAGCCTGGGCTGCATCAGGAGAAGTGTGGCCAGCAGGTCAAGAGAGGTGATTCTTCCCCTCTACTCCGCCTTGGTGAGACCCCACATGGAGTAGTGCATCCAGTTCTGGAGCCTCTGTTACAAGAGGGATGTGGACATGCTGGAGCACATCCAGAGAAGGGCCATGAGGATGATCAGAGGGCTGAAACACCTCTCCTATGAGGACAGACTGAAAGAGTTGGGGCTGTTCAGGCTGGAGAAGAGGAGGCTCCGAGGTGACCTTATTGTGGTCTTCCAGTATCTGAAGGGGACCTACAGAAAAGCTGGGGAGGGATTTTTTAGGCCATCAGGGAGTGACAGGACTAGGGGGAATGGAGCAAAGCTGGAGATGGACAGATTCAGACTGGATGTGAGGAGGAAGTTCTTCACCAGGAGAGTGGGGAGGCCCTGGAATGGGTTGCCCAGGGAGGTGGTTGAGGTCACATCCCTGGAGGTGTTTAAGGCCAGGCTGGATGAAGCTCTGGGCAGCCTGCTCTAGGGTAGGGTGTCCCTGCCCGTGGCAGGGGGGTTGGAACTAGATGATCCTTGTGGTCCCTTCCAACCCTGACTGATTCTATGATTTTATAAATCTCCAGGGGGTGTTTTTACCACAGATGGACAGGAAATTTGGATACACATGGTATATTTACCCATACTCCAATTAAATTGATGCTGGGCAGAGGGTAGAAGAGCACCTGCTCGGGAACACACTACAGCAAGTACTAAAGTCCCCTTAGAGTGCAAGGGTTTCCTGATATGTGGTCTTGCAGATGGAGAAACAGGTGGCAGGCATTGCACCAACCCTGGCTAGGGCTGGCAATGCAGCGCATTGAAGGCTTAGCAGAGGAGGATGCAGCACATGCAAGAGCATTGGGTGAGGCAGGGCAGCACCAGGGATGCATTCTGTGCTCCCTCAAGGGCTTCAGAGAAAGCAGAACTCTTCTAACTCTGCTATAACCTTAGAACAGCAAAGCCTTAAATGTTTCAGAACTCTGCAAGTAAAGAACTTGGTGCAAAAAGGTATGGAAAGAAGACAGCACCAGCAGGACAACACCCAAAAGGAGCAAAGTTTCTCATCAGGAGCAGAGTCAGAGTGACATTAACTGAGAACCACAGCAGGCAGGACAGATAAAGGAAAAACACAGCAGTAACCAGTCATCATGGTCAACAGATGACCACCTCTGGGAGGGCCAGGCAGCAGTCTATTTTAAAGAATATGGGAAAGCACAATTGATTAAATTAATTCCTGCCAAAGTCAGAAGCATGTGGCGTGGAGACCTACACAAAGCTGAAGTGGTACAGGATGGTCTAGGGTGTAGAAAAGTAAGATTTCAAGAACTGTTGCTGAGCCTGTCAGGATGGAGAGGGCTGAGTTGTCTGAAGTCATGTTCAGGTTTCCTTTTGTGGGTCTAGCTGGATGGATTTCATAACTTGCCTAACTTGCTGCTGCTGCATGTCAGGAGAACTGAACATGCTCGAAGGTAAGAGGCTCTGCAAAATGACTAACTGCCATTAAGGTATGGGAGGTTGTGGGCACTTGCCACATCCCAGGAGATGCTCCTCCTAACCATTTGCCTGTGTCTTCCTATCTTCCCTCCTCCCTGTGATATTTTCATGCCATCTACAGCTCCTCTCCCAGGCAATTTCTATTTCTATACTGTGCCAACCATAGCAACCATCTCATTGCTTCCTAATTGCACATACTGTCTCACTTTTATGCTAAAGAGCAATTTGATAGCTCAGCCATTTTAGAGCTGCCGATTGAAGAAACAGATGTTCACTTTGGAAAGGGCTCTATCTATTTCCAGAAGTTACAGTTCCTAAACTGCACACTAAATGCCCCTCAACTGGAGGTTACACCACCACCACTGAGCTACACTGCTGGGTGAGGTGAACACTTCTTTCTAGTTTGCCAGGTGCAGAATTGGTCACTCGACATTCTGCTCCCTTCAGCTAGCCCTGCATCCTCTTGCTGTGACACAGTGTCTGCCATTTAGAATCAAAGAATCAGTCAGGGTTGGAAGGGACCACAAGGATCATCTAGTTCAACTCCACTGCCATGCCCAGGGACACCCTACCCTAGATCAGGCTGCCCACAGCCTCTGCCAGCCTGGCCTTAAATGCCTCCAGGGATGGGGCCTCAACCACCTCCCTGGGCAACCCATTCCAGGGTCTCACCACTCTCATGGTGAAGAACTTCCTCCTCACATCCAGTCTGAATCTGCCCACCTCCAGCTTTGCTCCATTCCCCCTAGTCCTGTCACTCTCTGATATCCTTAGAAGTCCCTCCCCAGCTTTTCTGTAGGTCCCCTTCAGATACTGGAAGGCCACCAGAAGGTCACCTCAGAGCCTCCTCTTCTCCAGAGTGAACAGCCCCAACTCTTTCAGTCTGTCCTCACAGCAGAGGTGCTGCAGCCCTCTGAGCATCCTCATGGCCCTTCTCTGGACACACTCCAGCATGTCCACATCCCTCTTGTAATAGGGTCTCCAGAACTGGATGCAGTACTCCAGGTCACAGCTCTGCACAGGGGCACCATACCAGCTGTGAGGAGCTGTAGCTTCTGAAATGTCTCCAGATAAACCCATAAAAAAAAAAAAAATTAAAAAAAATCCCAAAACAAACCCTAAACACACCTTAGGATAGCCTCTTATCAGATGTCCTCACTCCACCAACCCCTAGCAGACTTAAAGAGAGTCTCTGTGGAAATCAAATCAATGTTTGATGTTTTCGTTGTCATTGGAACTTCAGCTGCGAGTTGCTGCCAGTCCTAGAACAGAGGCTTCCACAAAACTGTTCCTCTTTGCACTGAGGCAGATGCCCTGGTCCAGGTTCCAGAGGTGAAGACTCCTGTAAGTCACAGAGCTGGACAGCTTCTGATTTCTTCAAGTTCATATGAATACTCATCACAGGATACATGCTCTTGCAACCAGAACATAGCACAGACTCAAGAAAACTGCTTTTTGTCCTAGTTTTGAACTGTCTGGGTAATGCTGATTCTGGCTGATCTGTAAGTACAGTTCCCCTCTCTGATTTTTAGTATTTTCTTTCTGACAACTGATCAATGTGAAATGTGTGAGCAAGCTGCCTGAGGCAGAGAGAACTCAGCTGTATCAGGAGGGGGATAGCTGTCATGAAAAGAGGAATTTCCCGAGACTTCCTCCTGTTTGCCTATTGAGATGCCAAATTTCTGGCAAGAAGCTCCTGTCTCTTACTTCAAGCACCTCTTTAGACTCCTCAGACCTCCTCCCTATTCCATACTGTTGGGTCTCACTGTAAGTACTTTTTCTCTGCTCCCACCTGCTTGTTTTGAAAACGACCTGCTCAATGTCATCTCCACTTAAGATACAGATACGAAACCAGCTGTGGACTCTGATGTGGTAAGGCACAGGGCTGTATCCTGCCAGCCCTTCAGAAAAAGCAGCTGTCCTCTGCCAGCATCGTTCTTTGCTGCATTTTGACTTGGCAGCCTTGGATCCAGGTGCCACTCGGTGGATTCTCTGCATGGTCTGGATTCCTGGGATTTGATTTACAGCATGGAGTACAGTGACAACAAATGGGAGCCTCAGGGCCTTCTCTCCTTTCTGCTAGCAGATGCAAGCCTTGTCTGCTCAGAAGTGAAGAGAGGCACCTGGGAGAAGCCAAGGAGGTTTCTTGCAGAGTAGGGACATGCTCTTCTCTCTATACTGGTGAGAAGTCAACTTGGCCACTGCTTCTCTCACTGCCTTGCACTGAGCTCACCGAAGTTGTGCTTTGTAACAGGAGTCCCTACTTCTTTGTGGCACTCAGTCTAGCCAGGTCTCTTTCAGCGTGCAGATTACACACTGAAATCAGGGACAGAATTCAGCACCAGGAGAATAAAAAGTACTAGAAGGGGCCTCCCCCACCCTGAACACTTGTGTCTCAGGGCCTCTCTTTTTGTTCAGCTCCCTCAGAGCCATGAAGGCACAGAACCTTTCCACGTTCCCATGCCTCACTCTGCTTTATCAATTGTCTTTGCCTTTGAATATGAGCCAACAGTAAGAAAGAACCCCCTCCAAAAACTAAAACTCTCATGCAAATCTAGCAACCAGGAACTGAGCCAAAACAGATAGTGTGCTCATACCAGCCAGCCTACAAGCTGGTTTTTCAACGGAGTGCCATGCAGATCAAAGCTACAGAGAACCACCCTATCCAGTGCTTTACTACCATGGAAAGGACTTGGGTTTATTTGAAGCCATTTACTTCGTATATGGCTTAGGCAGTGTCTGTGTTTTTGTCCAATTTCAGCAACTTACTTCTCTTAAACCATCTTAAGAAGCTTTTTGGAACATAAATCTAGTCAAGCAGACAGTAAATTGCTGGCCTCTTGCCCACTTCTCTAAGATAGCTATTAGCACCTGGAATGCCTGATGACAGGCTAACATTCCCTAGGCAGCATTCAAAAGAGAGATACTAATTGTCTCTTCCTTCCAGGTTTCTCTTTAATTATTTGAGAATTTGGTACTGGAGCTTAACAGAGAGTGGCATTAAGTGAGACTGTTGGATTCCAGTGAAATAAAAGTTAGCTACAACAAGTGCAAAAGCAATTTCCTTCCTCTTAACTTGAGAATCAGTAGAGGAAGCAAACAGTCCAGACTCACCAGTTAATGCTGCCATGCATCTTTAGCACGATCTATTTGTAGCTATAACATGTTGTGCAAAACAGCCCCAAGCCTTTACAGCCCTCATCTTTTCACTGGAAACAACCAGAGGGACTTTTCTCAAGACTACCAAAGCCACACAAAAAGCAGAGCTAGCAAATGCCAACTCACCCATGCAGTAGTACCATACAGTTTCTAGACAACTCTCCAGGTGAAAGCTAGGGACATAGGTTGTGCTGCTTATGTCCTGCCAGCTTCTATTTCTATTTTCTTGCTATGGCCTGTATTCCAGAGGCAGGAAGAGACTCTTCTTTCCAACCTTAAAACACCTAGAAGAGTTTCAGGTCAGGTATTCCATCAACATAAACCAACCGTTACTAAGCCACTTCTGCCTGAGGCACTTAGCTGACTCCCAGGGGAGGCAGAAGAGGTTCAGCCTTCTGCATAGGAGGGACCTGTGCCTTGCTGTGCCTAAGCTCTGTGATTTGCTTTCACCTTTGCTTCGCACCTAAAGACAAGGAGATGGATTTCCACATGTCTGACTAGTGACTGTAGATGAGTTCTCCTTCTTTGCACCATCTTCCACAGATCCCAAAAGTTAGTAAAAGTTTACAAAAGATTTCTTGTTCTGCAGAATGCCAGAGACAAAATAAAAGGACCTTACAAACCTGGCTGAACTGAGAACCCAGGGTCCTGAAGTAGGTTCTAGTATATTGTTGGAGACTTTGGTGCTTCAGAAGGCCGCTCATGAAAGACAATAATATGTGCAAAGTGACAGACAAGTTATCCAGTAGCACTTACTGGTAGCAGATATGCATAACAGATATGCTCCTTCTGCAATCAATCTTTCTCCTCTTAGAGGAAACATCCAAGCCTTTGCTTTCAAAAGCTCCATTCTTTCAAAACACAGAAACTGGGGTGATGATGCTTTTTAGAAAGGTAGAAGTGAATCAATATTACATTCTGCACTGGAAAAAAAAAACAATCCAGCCTAGCACAATTTCATACATTCAAGAGATGATCAGTCCAGCAAGATTTAAAAGCCTGTCTAGGAGAACTAGGATCCTGCTGGCCAAGGACACCAATGCTCAAGTTCACCTGTGAAGGACAGAGAACTCCTGAAGAGCTGGATACACAACTAGTTGTTCCGTTAGTACTAACTTTTGAGATCCTGGAGAGAAAGGCATGAAAAGAGAAGAACTGATTTATTGTTAGCAGTCAACACATGTAGAAAATTATCTACATTTCTTTAGTGTGAAGCAAAAGTAAAAACAGGCCACAGAGCTCAGGCACAGCAAGACATGGAATTAATGAAGACTGCTTTCTGTGTATCCACCCTGCAAAGTCCCACCGCAGTAATCCTGCCTCGCTCCATGTTCCCTGCAGTTCACTGCAATATCTTCCATCCTTTTCATGAGTCATCACTACCAATGGTCAAGCAGCAGCATGCTTGGAGATACAAGTGCAGTCTGCTGGCACTTAAGTGGTGACTGCCCAGGTGGCAATCTAAACAGAACGTGTCCTGTCCCAGAGAAGACATCAGTTTGGATCATGCTGCTACACTGCCCCACCATTTTTCACAAAAGCGGTAGAAACTATCAGATGTTAATGTTTTAGCAGAATGGGCAAGTGTTTACTCCAGACAAGCAAAAAGCATGTGCATTTGCAAGAGGAATTCACACTAGTCAACCAAGAACCTCCAAAGGGAAGGAGAAGAAACTAATAGAAACTGAGAATTTAGACCAAAAATAGATGAATACTTTCTCTGGTCTTCCCCATCAACAGCTACAAGGCTTGTGCTGGAGTCCAGAAAGACATTGTCCTGAAGATAATTCAGGATTTTGGAGAACAGAAAAATAAACCCTCTTTTTCCATCTCAAGTCAATTCTCCCTTGAATAATTCCTAAGTATTCATTTACAGACCGAAGGATCTCCTCTCTGCCTTCCCCAGGTACTTTTGCCTAACGAACACTTTACAGCATAGTAGATGCACTCTTCATTTTCAGCTAGTTACTACTGTCAAGTCACTGTATGCTAACCACACAAGTTTATGTTCATTGGCTTCCCAGTGCACCTCCTTTTCAAGAGCCTGGAGGCCTATATTCTACCTACCAATTAGCAGTGTCTGGGATACACACTTGGCCAGAAGTAGCACCCATGAGGATCTCTATACTCAGACACTTAACACAAAGATATACTGATGGATCCTTATTTGGCCCTTAGCTGCTTCTTCTTTTGTGAGATGCAGCTGTCCCAGGAGTTACCTACGATGAGCTGCATATAAACTTGTACAAAGAGCACAAAAACACGTCCCATTGAAGCTCATGCTGAGGAAACCCTCTTCCACCCTTATTCTGGTGTCCAGCCATGCTCCTTTAAGTGAAACACACTGCACTTCACACAGCTTTCTTGCTTTCACCAAAGAGAGCCTGTGCTGGCTACTGCTCACCATACTCTTGCCCATCATCCATTTACCACCATATCTTTTGAGGACACAGCTCAGGCATGCCAACAACACAGACATAAGGAAGAGTGGCAAAAAGACGTGACAAGACATGGATTGTTTTGTCAGGAAAGAAGCTACACATCTCTCTGTCTGCAGCATATGAGCAGGGTAGAGGATGTGACAGCTTGGCCTTGTCAGATCACAGGCAAGAAAAGGAAGAGAGGGAAAAATAAGCTTCCCAGCCTGTATACAGTAGCGACTTGCTGGAGAAAGTGTAAGGACAGACATGCATTCTGGATGCAGCCAACCAGTGTGGAGCCATCAAGGAAACAGGGAGGGTACTGACCTTGTACAGCAAAAGGCCCCTGCCCCATCAGAAGAAAGAGGAATCCCTGCCATCCTGGAACAGTGCCCAGTCTGCAGGGCTTTTATCAGTGCAACCAGAGCTACTGGAATAGAAACAGCCTCGTCTCTGAGATCAGAGAGTGTAAAGCAGAGCTTGTTTTTTCTGCAGTCATAAGCCAGCAGGCACCAGCTGCAGAATTTGCCGCAGTGTGTGTGCGTGTGTTTCTGCGTGTGCGAGTGTGCAGCAGCCACGCTCCTCCCCTCCAACCTCACAGTGTGACAAATGTGGCCAGCTCCCTCCTTCCTCCCCTCTCTAGCATCATCACTAGCGGTCCCAGTCTGATCGCTCTCAACCCCCTCTCTTCTCTGTCAAGAAAGCTTTGTTGGCATCGTTACTGACTTTTCTCTGTTCCCTCCCTGCTCGGCGAGGTTTGCCTCTCTTCCTTCTCCCTCTCACCCAAACCAGCGGTGTCTGACAGATACTCATGGTTGCGTCCCTTGGTCTGTGCATCATGTCAAACCCTGCTCCAGCTCCTCTGCCTCTGGATACTAGAGATAAAAAGCCCTCATCTGAAATACTTCAACACATTTTAGCATTAGCATACAAATGTTTTCACACTTTTAACCAAGATCGTTGCTGGTGGCAATACGAAAAGGTGCCGAAGACACCCTATGAAAACAGAACCCTGTGTATCTGTAGATGCCAGAAGTGTCATCTTGACACTGTACCACTGATGATGCAGAAGTGCTAATTATAAAGGAAGAAGTCAGCCTCTTACACTTCTGTGTTACATGGAAAGTATAGGAGCATAAGGGATGACAAAGGACTCCTGTTAAGAAAATGAAAGCACTTTGCTGTTCTCATTTCTAAGGCACAAAATCCCTCCCTATGGACTGCTAGGATGAAAATCAGCTCCGAGCCTGGCCACATCTCCTCTCCTTTGCTGCCCTAGAAAAGCTGCATCGTTCACATTTTATAAGAACCTTTCCTTTTTCCTCCCCCACTAACTGGACGCATTTGGATGCTTTTTGGCTTCCTGTAGTGGAAGAATGAGTGTTCAGCAGCTCAAAGCCAGACTTCAGCTACTTCAAGACTACTCATGTGTGGGTGTACAGCACCAGAGGAAAGAGAAATTGCGAAAGAGGCCCTGTATCTCTTCCATCTCTAATCGCCAGCATGACAGTCCACCTTAACAACCCTCCCCCTCCTGACTGGCATTAGCCTCATTCCAGCATCAGCAGAGATGCGGGCATTAATACTGGCTTTCGGCAAGCCTTGCCCAAAGGGAGCATCTGTGAGATGCCTTGTGTCACCTCCTCCCTCCCCCAGTAGCACACCATGTCCAGAAAAGACCATACTGGCATAAATCGTGATGCCGCAGTTCCTTAAGTCCCTAACTAGCAGAATATCTCCTCCAGATTCTTCTCTAGACCCGTCTTCATGCATCCTTCCCCCCGAGCTAACGACACAAGTGCAGCAGACAGCTGAGCAGCTGGGGAATTTGGGTTCTGTTCCTATACTGGGGACAGAAGCAGCTGAGAAGGGGCGAGGTCCTCGGATCTCTTCCGTCTGCAGATCTGCACCTTTCCCTCTTGTCACTACTCCTTTTGCCCTTAGTCATAAGTTAGTCCACCCACCCNGAAAGAAAACTGTATCCTCGATAGACAGCTCCGCAAGGATGCCACCTGCAAGGGCAGGGCAGAGCAGAGCCAAACCCTCACCGCCGGAGACTGGGCGGAGGAGAGCAGGATTGCTGCTCAGGGCTAAGTCTCCTCGCCAGGTACCTAAATCTGTAGCCGCAGCCCCTAGAAAAACCCGTCCCCACTCCGCCGGCCGGCTGTACCCCCTGAAACGACCGGCATCAGAG
>VWZI01022982.1:180746-213935 GCA_013396835.1 Psilopogon haemacephalus
AATCGCCCACCCTCCGCACAGCAACGGGGGCTTGGCAATGCCCAGCGCCCCAGCCCGCCATCGCCCGGCCCCAGCCGTAGGGCCCCCGGGCCGGGCTGACCGGGTAGGAAAGGACCGCGCACGTACCATCGTGTCCGGCTGGAGCGGCCCGGGGCGCGGCGAGGTGCGCGGGGAGCCGCGGATGCAGCGGCGGAGCCCGGGCTGCGGAGCGCGGCTGCGGTGTCAGCGGGGCGGGGGAGGAGCCGCCGCGCCGCCGCCCCCCGCGCAGTGCGCAGGGGNCAGTGCCGCCCGCAGCATCCCCGGCACCCCGGAGCCTCCCGCACCCGCGCAGCCTCTGGCGCAAGGCTGGCGTTGAACAACGCTCCACAACACCTGAAACCGGACAAGCTCCCGCACGCCGCTGGGCTTCCACGCTACCGGCACCCTTTTACCAACACTGTATGGCCAGGCTGCCACTCATAGGAGAGTTCAGAACACCACTGCCCAAACCATCTGAGCCGAGTTCTGGCTTCAGTTACTCTTGGACCGGCACCTTACACCTGGCTCCACCTGCAGAGCAGCCCCTTCAATGATAAAATGCCATTACCCAGAGGTGTAAAAGTGCCTTTAGCTTTTCATCAGTGCTGGTGTTACAACACAGAACGGCTCTGCAAGTGCTGAAGAAGGAGCCGGGGTCAAGACCGGGCTCTCAATACACACTTCAGTACCCACTGAGCACTACCTGTGACCTCGGCAAAGCCTGGGCATCACGGAGCGTGTGGATTTGGACAGCAGACAGGGCTGTGAAACAAATGACCACAGAGACGTGGGAAAGCAAATCACGGCATAGACAGGGCTGGGGTGTCCCATATGTGGCTGCAGGAAGGCTTAGCTCCCCTCCCTGCAGTCAATCTCACGGAGCAGAAAAATTCCAAGTTTCACTTCTCTGAATCTTTTGCATAAGAGCGGAAGCAAGCCTGCTTTCTGGTCCTAGGCTCTTTCATCCTGCTGCTTCTTGGTGCTGTTATGATCCGTTCCACTAGTCACAAAGTCATCATGATCAAGCATTTTGGCCAGCGTGGTTTAATGGTTTTCATTAAAACTGCTGGGACAGCAGTCAGAACATAGCCCACCCCACCCCCATGTATTCTTGGGGTCAGGCCACGAGGCCATCTAGCCCACAGCCATGAGTGGACAGCTAGGGAAAGGGCATAAAATAGATGACCTCCAATTATGCTTCATCTCCTAGCAGATGTTCTCACTCACCAACAAAGGTTGTCTCTGCACCTTTACATAGAAACTGCATGAGCCTCTCTATTGCTTTCTGAAGGTACCTGTACTTCTGAGCTCTGTGGCAACTGTTAAATAATGTGTCATGTATAAAAACTACTTGCTCTTGTGTACTCGATTTGTAATGTCTGCTATCTGTCACATCGCTGCTCCACTGCCATTTCCATAAGGTGACAACTACTAGGTTTTTACTGCAGCAAAATAAGATTTAATGTAACTGTCTAATCAGGACATTTACTGATGTTAGTAAGTGTTCCAACCTCCCCCTCCCTGTTAACAGTCATGCAGGTACACCTTCAAGCATGAACTAACCTAATATCCTTAACTGTATTAAAACTTTCTGAATATTATAGACAGGCAAATATGATATATTCTGTCTTGGTTTATAAGGTTATTGTTTGGTCTTTTTTTATAAGTGAATGATACTGTTTCAACAATATCATATCATGCTATGCCACAAAAAAAAAATCACTTCAACACTGATATTTAAAGGCATTATTATCCTTTGAAGCAAGGACAGATTTATTCCAACTACTGAGCTAAAAAAGAGAGACGGAGATTTTCCCTCTTCTGCTAGCAACATAAACTCTCCTCTGATTAATCTGACAGACAACAGCCACTGAATCACTGTGGTTTGGGGAAAAAAAATATATTCCTATCTTTTGGCTGAGGAATTCTGTGCCCTGTCCATGGGGCTTTAAAAATGCCTCAGAGCTTCCCAAGATGTTAGGGGTAGTTGCCAATGGGATATGGAATTAAGCTATTAATGATGTGAACATGATTCAGCTCTGCATGCCCAGCTCAGGATCACACTCACAGGAATGTTCTGGATCACAAATGTTCAGAAGCCCCAGTTTGGCTATTTCCACAGGGTATGTTTGGGTTTTTTTTTTTTGTTATTTCCAAATGTTAGGGTCTCTGTGCTTTTCTCTACCACATTTAAAATTTGACACAAGTGAAGGCTGCATGTCTTTATGAAGCACGAGGCATCCAGGGCCAACAGCTAATGCACAGCAATGGTCAGGGCTTACAAAGCATGTGGAGCCTGGAGAGGTCCTGCTTCTCTCAGCAGCAGCTCCCAGCTGCCCACTGTCTTGCTCTCAAATACACTTGGTTTTCTTCACAACTATAGGCAAACATACCAATGAGATGAGAATAGAGGTTTGATGAGAATAGAGAACAGGCTTTGATGAGAATAGAGGTTTTAATGAAGAGTACGCTAGCTCCTGACAGGTGTTGGCACAAAGGACACCCATGGCCCGAGTCAGCTGTGGCCCTTCTGTTAATTGGAGTTACACATGTCATTAGGAAGGGAGGTGTTTCTTTCTCCACAGCTCTGCACAGAGAGCACACAGTGCTCAGAGCACAGAACTCCTCCTCCCCGCTGTTCTGCATCCCAGGCTCGTGAGCTCTCATTACACAAGACTCTCCAAGTAATTACAAGAGAAGAGGTAGCAGGCTAACACCACAGCGTGCTGTACAGAAGAGACTGCAGGCACACAGGAATTTGGCTGCATCCATCCTCTTGGAAGATACTATTTTTTTGACTATCCAGTTACAGCGTTCAATAAACCGAAAAGAACTGACTACCTGTTCAAGTCATTGGCAAATCACTTCCAAAATCCTCTTGGCTACCCTCATTTCTTTTGAGGTACAGCAATTTTTACTCTTTTCTACAGGGTCTACTAGGATGCTTTTAAAGGATACTTGTTTTTTGCTGAATACTCATGCATCTTTCTGTTTAGTGAGCCTTCACTACTTCCTGTCTCCTTATTTACAGATATTTGTGCCTTTTTATCTGTCTGTTTGCCTGAATTCTGACTGAAATATTTGTTTTCCACTTTTGCCAAGTTTCCTTATGTTTTAAATAACCATTTCTGAAATCGACACTTTGTTTGTTGTTTGGGTACTTCTATTTCAAGGAACCTTTGATTCCTCAAGTATGTTATTTTTCCAGCTGCTTTGCAGGCCCAATAGTTACATATTCAGGCTTCTCTTCCTTAATTTGAGAATAATCTTTTCATCTTTCTGATAATCGCTCCTGGCACCCCAAAGTATCTGAGCTACTTAGAATTAGCTTCTCAGAACTCACTGTGGTATTTGACAAGTCTATAGGTAGGCAGTCCAGGTCATCCATTTAATATAGCTCTTTATCATTTTTGCCAGAAGAAAAGATTTATTTTTGTGTTAACAGCAACCCTAACACAGGTCCAGAAAGCCTATCGGCACCTGTCGCCAGCCTCTTTTTCAGTTTCTACTTTAAACAAATTCATGAACCCTGTGAATTTTCTGTGGCAACACTCTGGTCTGTCTTGTCCCAGAAAATAAGGTTTTAAAAATGGAGATCCTAATTTAACTCAGCAACTCAAAGGCTTTAGGGAAAAACAACAGAAAATGACCTGTCTAGAACTCTCAGTGGAAAGGATAAAGAGGTTTAAAAATCAAGGCTGTGAAACTAGAGCAAACATAAGCAGTGCTAAAGACCAGAAGGAACATGGTAAGAGAGAGAGACAGAGGTAAGTCCTGGGGCACAGCAAAAACAGCAGTGTGACCCCTGCATGAGTGCAGCACCACTGCTCAGCACCCAAAAAGGTAGCTTGATACAACAGAAAGGAAGGAGGGCTTAGAGTTAGGATTAGGATTTAGGATTTCTAGTGATTTCTAAGTGATACTAGGCTCAAATCCAAGTGTTTTCCTAATAACACCGACTTCAATGAAAGACTTTTCCAAAAGTGTTCCTGATAAGCAGCATACATCTGCCATGCATTCTGTACAGTGTCGGGGCTGGCTGTACTTCCTCAGCAGCTTTGCCAGCATTAGCACCCAACTGGCACCACAGGACTGCTCCAGACAGGGGCACAGCAAAACCTTCTGCAGGTCCCAACAAACACACAGAACAAAGGGGAAGGTACAAGCCAAGTCTAGCACTGAAAGCAAGAAAGAAATGCAACCAAGGCAATGTGAGAGAAGCTACAAGAGCCAAAACAGGGTGCAAGATTCCTCTTCAGAAGTATCCTTTTCTCCCAGATAAGTTTAACTTCTTCTCGTTGCTTGTAACAGGCACCAACTACCTGGGTCAAATTCCTGGCAATTGGCTGTTTAAACTCTACCTCGATAATCTGAACAGGGGCAAAAAGGCTGCTAACATCCTTATGAAGGACAGAGTCACTCTTGGGGCACTGATTCACCAGGTGCCCACTTACCCTGGAACCAGGCACCACATTGCTTTAGGGAGGACAGGCCAGTTTCGACAAAATCACAACAGGATCCCAGCAGGCAGGCAACAAGCCTCAGTGGCAGCTGTGATGATGATGTACCAGGAAGGCGGGGAGCTAAGCCTGGCAGACAAACCAGAAGGGAGGCTAGGGAGAGGGTGGAGTGAGATTCAGATTTGGCAGTGGCAAAGGTAAAATTTCCAAGGCAAAAGATATTCGGGGAAGTTGAAAATACTCTGATTTTACTGGCATGCTTCTGTGACTCTGCTTAAAAAAAAAAAAACAGGACCAGCTTTTATTAACCAATACTAATCTTGCTGCAGTTTTCTCCTCAGTATATTTAGAGTTGGAAACTAAGGTGTTGAAATGCAGGCTTATTTCTGCAAGCAATACAAATCATCTCTGACACATATTCCTTGAAGCTATTGCCTGTCAGGTTCATGCAGGAACATGGAAGCTTCTCTCACAATGAATCCAAGTCTGAAGACAAGCAAAAACTTCTAAGAAAACCCAAATGCTGCAGGATTTAGTTGCACTGCACGCAGAGATGCCACAAGAAATAACCCAATGCTATGATTACCGAAGAGGAACTCTTCATCCAGATGTATTTTAAATTTGAAGGGATAGAATGCTAGTCCCTCCAAACCTTTACTAGTAAATTGAGTATGTACTCGAGATATTACAGTTACCAGATATTTGCTGCTTCTAAGGTCTAGAAACAGAAGGTCAAGAAACAGAAAATAGATGCAAAATAAGCAAATGTTCTCTAGACACGGATCAAACAGGACGTCCATTTTAGGCACTATTCCCTCCTGGCTCTATGCCCTCCAGTAGGATGAGATCAGCACTGCAGCACATGCTTTCTTGCAAAGATGAGGCTCAGATGAAACCAGAGATGAAAACTAAATGGAGGCGAGGCAGGAAAAAAACAATAAAATCAATACCCACTCTGAATTATTCATCTCCATGAAACAGGAATAAAAATGCAAGCACATTCCATCTTTAGAACAGTGATCCCAGGATAATTTTCTTTACAGGAGCCAAACTGTCTACTGCTGAGTTTCTTGCAGAATCATTAGCACTCAATCAGATTTCAGAGGCCAAGAGGTGCGATTAGGTCAAACACAGACCATTCACCTACCTGAAGGTAGAGCAACATTGTGAGCAGCCATAACCAATTTCCAGAATAGCTATCGTCAAAGTGAAGGTAGAAAAAATCCATAAGGGGTCTCCATTTACAAAAATGTGAGTAAAACTTCTGAGAAGAGGTCATTTGAAAGAAAGATGTAGCCTTGTTCTGCTGTGCGCTTAAAGGATGTTTTGCCTGTATTCTTTAACCATGAAAAATTTAAGTCTCATCCAGCCTGTCCCTCCTCGAAATTCTATGGATAAAGTCCAGTATTACCAGGGGGGGAAAAAAATAGCTGTTTTAAATATATAAAAAATGCATTCCACTAAATCCATGTAACAAAGGATTGAGAAATCAGAACTACTGAGTTATTCATAAACGACTACCTCAAGGATAGACCAGTGTAGATTCAGTATTTCCTTTACTCACATCTACCAGGACGCACAGCACAGAAGAAAACAACAGAACAGGCTTCTTTTACTCTATGTAAAGGTCCAATGTAATTATTTTTATTTTCTATCACATTAAAGGATTAATCTTCTCCCAAGGTCCGTTCAAACAGATCCTGACACCTTCCGTCTTCAAGTAGCAAGAGAGGACAGCAGAACTGGTTCTGCACAGTGCACCATCTCCACTTCCCCTGCAGGACTCATAAGACTGTTCCAGGACAAACTCACTGTTTACTCTTTGCCTCCACTTCAAGAATTTGAATTCCACAAGCTGCCAACAACATTTAACCACAATGTCTGGTTTTAGAAGCAAGAGTAATAATTTAGTAGGGCAAGTTCTAACTTTAGAGTGAATTCATGGCTGTTGCGATTGCAACTCCAGGAACTTTGATCCAATAAACTTGCAAATTTGGCAAGTTAGTTATTCGTAGAGATAAGAGGCAGAAAACGAAGAGGGGGGGGGGGAAAAAAAGAGAAATTCACCAAGCATTATATTCTCTGTGTTTTATATATGGACTAATTCTCAGTAGAAAAGAACTGTATCAGTTTATTTCTAGTTAAATAATTCTGCCAACACAATCTGGCTTGTAAAGAGGTCTTCTACAACAAGCATGCCTGCAGCAGGGATTCTGCCACTAGCACTGTACTGTCAGTTTTGCTATTAGGTTTTCCCATCAACACCAGCCCTATGACATGACTAAAGAGAGCAGAGGGATGAGACACAATCGTTACTTGCACTGGCCACGTTTTCCATCCTAGCAGCAATGAGCTCTGCATGTAACTCCTCTGTCAGACAGCTCATTCTCTACCATTTTCCCCCAGGACAGCAGCAATCTTTCACTGAGAACATCCTCCTTTAGCAAACATCTATGCCTGTTGTACTCCATTCAGTGATTCTCTAATCACGCTGACACACAAAACAAGAAATGAGCTCGTGGAGACTACTGCTCCATATAGGAACTCTTACACTACAGAATTTAGCCTCTGAGAAACCACATCTGCATGTGTTGCTTTCTTGCATGCAGCACGGTTCTGCTCTGCAGCAAGTTTTCTCTTACAAGCTATACCCTGCAATTTCAGAAGCCATCCTAACCCTGTACTCTGCACTGGTGAGGCCACACCTCAAATACTGTGTTCAGTTCTGGGCCCCTCACTACAGTAAGGACACTGAGATGCTGGAGTGTGTCCAGAGAAGGGCAACAAGGCTTGCGAAGGGCCTGGAGCACATGGCCTGTGAGGAGCATCTGAGGGAGCTGGGAATGTTCAGTCTGGAGGAAAGAAGGCCGAAGAGAAATTTCATCACTCTCTACAACTCCCTGAAGTGAGGTTGGAGTGAGGAGGGGGCAGCCTCTTCTCCTTGGTGTCAAGTGACAGGACTAGAGGAAATGGTTCCAAGCTGCACCAGGGGAGGTTCAGGCTGGATGTTAGAAAATATTTATTCCCTGAAAGGGTTCTCAAACAGTGGAATGGTCTGCCCAGGGCAGTGGAAGAGTTGCCATCCCTGAGGGTGTTCAAGCAGCACATGGACCTGGAGCTTAGGGACATGGTTTAGTGTTGACCCTTCAATGCTGGGTCAAGAATCGGACTGGATAATCTTTGAGGTCTTTTCCAACTGGAATTATTCTGTGATTCTGTGAACTTTCTTGATACAAGAGCCAAAACCCAGATGATGACTCATGGTTCCATGGGGAAGACTTTTGGCAGCCAAGGACAGGTCTGATGCATGTGTGTTGTCAGGCAGAAAGAACATAGCTCCATGTTCTAGAAGCTGTGAGCTCATACTGAGAAGATTAAAATAAGTTTGAAATGATGGACAGCTGATGAGCAGATATTTGTTCAAGACATTTCTAGGGGAATCTCGTGTAAAACTGCCATTACCAAGAAATCAATTCCCTGCAAGAAAATGCAGTAATTATTAATTGAAAGTCATGATTGGTATCAAAATCACTGATCTGATTTGTCTACTGGACTAGACATGTAACAGACAGGAGCAAGACATTTACTCCGAGTTTGTGCAGAGTTGGTTAATTTGAAGAAAGGAGTAAGTTCAGAGCAGAAGGCAGCACAGGAGCCCAGCTCAGCACTGAGAGCCAACTGTGGAGGGACTGTGGGCTGCTAACTCAGAGTAAAAGTGACCAGTGATGTGGTCATCACAGACCATGCCAGGGGAATGTGAAGGTTTTTTTTTTTCATTTTTTGAGGGGCTTGTTTGGGTTGGTACTTTTTTTTTTTAAATTTTTTTGTTTGTTTGTTTGGTGTTTAGTTTTGTTTGTCTTTGTCTTTTGATGGTTGTTGTTTGGGTTTTTTCTATGGTTTTGATTTTTGAAAGGTTGATTCTAAGATGCTAAAACTGAAAAGAACACAGTCAAAAGAATTGTTTGAGGTCAAAACACCCCAAATGAGTCTGATTTACACAACAGAATGCTTTATGAGCTGAGGAGACAGCTGCAGGTAATACGATTTCTTCCAGAAGAGAAGTCAGGCCCAGCAGATGCAGGCAGAATGCAGTATCATGGCTGGAAACCGCAATAAACAAACCCAACCTAGAAGTGAAGCACAGTTTTAACCACGGGTAATTAAGTACTGAAACTAATTACCCACAGTTTAGAGCAGAGCGACATAAATAAAAACAATGCCTCACCTTCAAATGTTTGTATAGCACAAAAAATTAAAATCTTTACAGTGCTGTTGTTTTTTCCAAAGCTAGAACTGGTGGATTGTCTCATTTATTCCAGTACTGCTTTGTACAGGCTTGCAGGGCAAGATAAAAAGTGGGGGAAAAAAAGAATTACAGATGAACGAGGGATCTGGCGTGGCAGCATGTTTGCCCTTGCAAGACAACAGGAAAAGCTGATTGCTTTTGCACACAAACTCCCTCAGGTTTCCAAATCACGCAGCAGGACTTTCCATGACACAGAACAGAGAGGAAAGAAGTTACTGCCAAAGAAAGAAGCCTCCAGATGCAAGCCCTTAGCGATCCCTGTTAACTCTGCTTCACAATTCTCGATTTTCTAGCGCGAAGGCTGCTACAGCTTCACCGTCTCTGACAGAAAGCATCTCGGATTCCCCAGGAAAGAAGCAACACCGGATCGGGAAAGGAAAACAGTGCCTCCAGCCTGCAATTGCAGGTTCTTGCAGAGAGAGGAAAAAGGTCTGTGTTCTAGCAACGCCATGGTTAACAGGGCAAGACAAACTCCTGGAACAGAGCCAGTCAGACTGAGGGACATCTGTTTTCTAAGGAGGTAGGAATTATGGCATTAAAATTACAATAGCACATGACAACAATTAATCTCATGGCAAAAGAGGATTAGCAGGCTCCTTCCACGCTGTTTCTCGCTCTCTGAATCTGCAACTAGTTGAAGAGTTTAATTCCCAGAAGAGCATCTAAGAGCCTGGATGAGATCGCTTCAGAGGAATTCTGTCCAGCTCCCTTGCCGAAGCTGGATGCAGCAGAGCACCAGGAGCAGCAGCACCTTCCTCAGGCTGAGGGACTGCCACCATCTCTGAGGGGGACACCAGGCACCTTAGGAACCCCTCAGGAAGCTGGTGATGTAACCTGGCTCTCTTACACCAAGAATATTCATGCTACCAGTCGCTCTGCTCTGTGTAGGAGCAGCAAGATAGTGCACATTTGTTGGTTGTAAGCAAAGAGGCTTCCCACATCATGAAGCCACTGCAGGAAGTGCTGCAGACGCTGCCAGTCAGACCGTTCGAGGGGTGTTTGTGAGCTCACACACAATCCAGAGCCCTCAGCCCTAGAGAAAGGCCAGCACTGCAACACCCTAAACCAAAAACCTCCAACTGCAGCACTCAGGGAAACCGGAACCAAGAGCATCTGCTCAGAAACGCCCTCCTCAAGCCTACACCAGTCCTACAGATAAAGCAAAGCAAGGAAGTTGGGGAACTACTTCCATAGCATGGTAGTGGGGAACAAACCAAGAAATCATAGTATCTCTCAGAAAATATATACAGCTGTTAAAGCTGTCACATTAAAGATATTTTCATAATTAATCCTCTTTCCCTTTTGCTCATCTTGTCTTAGCAAGGTCCATCCAGTTGACAAGGACTGGAAAAGCCTCCTCTAAGCCACAAAAGCCAGGGACACTAGAGGAGAAAAGTGTGGAGAGCCACAGTGAAAGAATATAATATAATATAATATACATTAAGAAGGCTTTTGTTACCCATCTCCAGCTAGGATTGATGCTAGAATCCCAGCAACATTCATTTGAAAAGTCACCCAAAGCTTGTGTCAGCTTAGAATAAGTATCTCGAGTTTCAACATCTCTTCTAAACGTGGAACAAGAGGAAGACTCCAAAAGAAGGGTGCATTAGAAGTAGTCTTATTTAGGAGGTCAGTCTGTCATTGCAGCTGCCCATGCTTACAACAGACAAGGCTACCAGGAGAATGCAGCCTTTGTCAAGTTAAAGAAATGTCCCTGCAATACTAAAAGCAAACAAACAAAAGAGCCCCACAAACACCAACGCCCTCCCCACCCCAGTTACTCTGTGTGCAGCTGCTGCGACAGACAACGTAAAATAGGTATCAGAGCACTGTTTAAAGAGCTGCTCTGCAGCACACAGATCTTCCATAAGCTGGGAGCTGCTATAAAATGGAGCAAACACTGTCTTCAGCAGCCTTTGTTGGTTTTCTGCTGGCATTGAGTGGAAGCACGTGCCCCTTCGTTTTGGGGATTTTTTGGTGTGTGTGCTCTTAACTGGCTCACCCAGAGCTTTTGAACATTTCTTACTTGAAAAAATAACAACAAACAAAAGATAAACAGCTTATTAAAAAAAAAAAAAGAAGACAGAGATAAGAGAATAATGCCAGAGAGCCAATGAAAGGAAAGAAAATGCTATTCTAAGCAGAAAATAGGATGAATTAATGTGGGTTACACACTAAAAGATGGCAGGTGTCTGCTGGAAAATAAATCTTACATAAGGTGCTAAAAGCAGTGCCTGAAACCCTTGAAATGCTTGAGTTGTCAGAACTTAGCAAGGTCACAAAAGACACCGCTCTGCCTACTCCAGCACCAAATCCTCACAGCCCCTTTTTGCCTCCAGAACTTGGGCTACCAGAGCACTGGCCTCAGCCAAATTTTATGGAAGCCAGTCAGGTTCCAGAGGATGATGAAGTCTGGATCACAAGTGAGAGGGTTTGTTTAGTGGTGATATCACTGCTGAAGAGCTGAGGATGAGAACTGGAAATGTCATCTATATTTTCAAGTACTACCACAAGTCATATAAGCACCATGCCATAAACAGGGGCAGTAACACTGAGCATTCATCAAAACTAGGAATTCAGCATATTGCTGAATTATTTTGTGATGGACCTCATTCAAATGTAATGTCCCAGCTTCATGAACTCTCCTTTGTCTTGACCAGGTAGAAGATGATCTAGGAATGCACTGTATGATATTGCTGCTCATAAAGATAACACAATGTTATCTAGCCTATCAAGTCAGGTTTAGCTTAGATAATCAAATTTATTAGAGGATAGAACTCTTCACTTTAAGGAGCTTATTAAACAAGAAAGAAACAAAAAAAATCAGAGCTACAAGATCACCAAATCCTAAAATAGTAAATCTAGGGAGTGCTCAGTAAAGCTAAATGAAGTGATAAATTTTTTTTTTTCTTCAGATATCAATCACTGAGTTAAAAAAAAAAAAATGTCGCTATTGGTGACTGTGAAGGTAGACAGCACTTGAACATTCAAAAGGGGTTAAACAACTTTTAATAAAAGGAGTTGACTGTGGTGTGCCTTTGAACATCCCTAAAACAAGCAGGACATACAGTGAGGGACCTGCAAGGGAACCATGCCAATGAAAAGCTCATGTGTGTCTCTGAATTGCATTTCTTGTTGCTACTTGGAGGCAGAAAATTGGGCTAGACAGACCACTGACCTGATTCAGTAAGGCATCTCCTTTGAACTTAATTTGCTTTTAAAAAGCTGAACAGAATTTTCACCTCGCTGTTCAGGAGAGAAACTTAACAGAACCAGGGCATCTATGAAAAATTGTTTCTTTCACGGGAGCAATGCTTCTCATGAGTAGATCCTCCATGACTTCACTGAATCCTCAGCAGTTTCAAATGTGTAACAAATAGGCACAGAAATGTCAGTGGCAGAGGGTGGGTTTAATGCCTACATCAATCAGTGAGAAGTATCTCTTGCCCTTTCAGTCAGTAATCAACGTTTGGACAGAACAGCACCAAGAAACTGATGCTAAGTTAACCTCTGCTCAGCTGAAGTGCAATATAGCTTATTGGAGCTCTGGTTTCTTCACCAAGTAGCCTTTGGGGTATCACAATGAGAATCATGATGTGTGCCTCAGGAACAAAGAAATGTTTTGAAATATGCAAAAGGGAAACAAAGATTAACCCTGGTAACTTCCTAACCTGGCCCACCAAAGAAGCTGGCCTCAAATGTACAAAATGCAGTGTGACATTATCATCAATGAGAACTCTGGAGATATGTAGCTTCCAAAGGAGTTCTCTTAGAACCAAAAAACATCTTTTAAGGATAGTAAGAAGCAGCATTTTGAAATAAAGTTTTACATATGATCTTACAAGTTTTTTGCTTCTGTGCTACCTCTTGTTTTGAAATTTAGCTCTGCAGGTGAGATAGAACTAGAAATGCCCAGAAAATATTTCTGCTCTGTAAAGGGAAGAAATTAAGAATGCATTTTAAAAGCAACAAAATTATTTCTATTTTAACAGCAATGGTGGTGAGAGATTGCAGCAATCAGACTAAACGTTTACATACAGATAATTTCCATACAAGATCTAAGAGATTGACTAAGAAGCTTTCAGCTTCCAATCTGAGCTCCAGTGCTCTGGCATTTAAGTCCTAGAAGACTGGAAACCCCATCAGCAGTAAAGATGCAAATAGAATGCAACATGAATATCAATCAGCTTGGCATTACAGAAAATATGACCTTACTTCTTAATAAAAACCAAATAAGCTTGTCAAAATCTTAAAGGTTGTATTGATATAGTGTAATTACTATTTCATAAGGCATGTCAGATATGCCTACACTAGGGCTTGTGCTGTTCACCACATTCATCAGCAACCTGCAAAAGCAGGAAAGCAGACTGGTGGCAAAGCTTATGGATAAAATAAAGTTATTAACATTGCTGAGGGCGGACTGCACAATGCTGAGGTTCATTTGCATTTTATTTATCAGTACAAATCACAGATTAAATTACACTGTTGCTAACTAGAGGTAATTTGTCACCACATGGGAGAGATCTTGAGTTCACCACAGTCTCATTTCTATTCTGCAGTCAGCTCAAAACTCAGCAGCAGTCAGATGGTGAATAGATATGTCTATCTATCAAGAAAAGAAGAAAAGAAAATCTTGTGATACTGTGTAAATACATAACTACTTTGCTTTGAATACTACACACTTCTGATCCAGAGGTAGGCCTGGAAAATATTAATAAAACGATAAAGATGAAAGATGTGGAACAGTTTCCCTGTGAGGAACCATTAGGTAAGCCAGAGCTCTTAAAACTGGAGAAATATTGAAAAACCAAATATGCCAAGCCTATAACAAAACTAGATTAGTCAGGAATGGTCCAGTGTCAGAAGTGTCAAAATAAGACCAGACAGGAATAAGAACTCAAGGAAATAAGAGGTTGCAGGTTTCCTCCTGCAACATATCACTGAACTGTTCTATTCCTCACCAGAAATTTTACTGCTAGTACAGAAGGTCTGAAAAACTTTGTGGAAGTTGAGAAGTGCTGAGTGTTACCAAACACCCAGAACACATACTTCTCCATGAGCTTGGATGTTACAAGGAGGAAGTATTTTATGCACTCATCTTACACTCTTGCCCACGCATCCATTTTTGTCACTGTGCTGGGTGTACCTTTGGCTTGAACGAGCACAACCACCTACCCCAGCACACAGCATTCTTACAGAATGCACAAGGGACTGATTCAAGTCTAACTGGTAGGTTCTGGTGTTGCTTGCAGGTCCCACAGAGATATTCTGTGTCAGTTATCTGGCATTACCTGGGCTGGACGAATCCCAGACAAAACATCATAAAAAGAACACAGAGTTGTTGGACCAAATCCAGAAGAGGGACACAAAGACAATCCAAGGGATGGAGCACCTCTGCTATGAGGATAGGCTGAGGGAGCTGGGGTTGTTCAGCCTAGAGAATACACTGGGAGGGATCCCATAGCTGCCTTCCAATATCTGAAGAGATAGGAAGGCTAGAGAGGGACTTTTCTTAAGGGTGTCTGGCAATAGGATAAGGGGGATTGTTTGAAGCTGATGATTTCAGGAAGAGGTTCTCCAATATGAGGGTGGTGAGACTCTAGAATGGGTTGCCCAGGGAGGTTGTGGATGACTCCTCCCTGGGGGTGTTCAAGGCCAGGTTGAATGAGGCCTTCAGCAGCCAAATCTACTTGAAAGATGTCCCTGCTCATGGCAGGGAGGTTGGAGTAGATGATCTCCAAGGTCCCTTCCAACATTAAGCATTCTATGATGTGGGGAAAGGGCAACTCACAGGATCTTTGAGGTCATGCTCAGTGTTCTAATATGAGAGCAAATACAGCCCTCAAGCACATAAGCACATGTCAGCTTCTATGCTTCTGCCTTGTTATTTAATTTCTCTGGTCCAAAGTTTGTTGGCAAATGGTGCATGAAAATTGCTTGAGGACTAGAAACCACATCTGTAAATCCAAAGAATCACTATTGCATCCGTGGAAAAAAAAGTTAACCGCTCACATTTTTTTACAATGTAAACATGCAGATTTAGAAGATTGTAGTCCTTCCATTGGCAGCCAAGAGCTGAACAAAAGCCATTGCTGGATGGTCTGTGTCATAGAAGACTCTCTAGCAAGATGCCACAGCTGGGGAAAACACATTTTCACTCTAATAACATTTTTTGCAAGCAATTGGTCTTTTCCTCTTGTCTAGAACAACTTTTTCTTGAACACATGAACTTGTCATCTGTGCTATCTGGGTGCTGTAGTTTTAATAAACCAGGCAGCTTAATTGTCATGCACTTGAGACTGATCCCTGAAAATCAACCAGGGTAGTGTAAAATGTATATGGCACAACCTGATCTGCAGAGACATTCCAAGTTCCATGAAGAAGACAAGTCACTTGTGCAGGTAAAATCATTAACCAACAAGATATTTGTTACTGTAAAAGGATGATCAAATGCAGGCTTGGAGACTAAGATGTACAGAATGGATTCACACACTTGCCTTTGCTTCTTATCTGGTTTGTAACTTAATACGGCATGATTTGTGCCACTTAGTAAAATTAATAGTTCCAGAACTGTTGTAAACTTGGACTCAGAAGTACAGAACAGCCCATGTTGGATGTGACCTCAAAAGACCATCAGGTCCACTTTTTCCATGGGAAAAGGAACATAGATGGTATTATCTACAGCTCCATTAAACCACATCTTAAATACCTCCAGTTACAGATTTTACCAGGTCCCTGGGGAGGTTGTTTCTGTGAATAATTGTTCTCACCATAAAAAAAAAAAAAATCCCCAAACAAACAACAAACTCAAACTTCTCTCTTACCTTGAGCTGAAGCCTCTCCCAATGCAATTTGCACTCCTTGGCCCTTGTAAAGGCAAAGCCTCCGTCCTCTTTGTAGCTGCTTGTAAGTTTTACAGAGACAGTAAAACTGGATTCTTCTGCTCCTAGATTGAGTTAATAGGATTCTAGGAGCACTCATGCAAAAAGACAGCTGCCTTCAGGAACTATAATGCAACTTTGCCATCTCCTCAGTGGCTGTGGCAGACATGTCTGCAGCCTCAGCTGGCATTAAATGTGAAACAAAGGCAGCAGGAGGATGTGAGGCATGTGTATTAGGTGGAATATGAAAGGCTTCAGAGCCTGAAGGCCATCTGCCTGTAAGGCCACTTGTTATTAGAGTGCTATACAAACCCTGCTGGTTTTCAGCATAAAACATTAAGTTTGCAAAGAAACATGTAAGCTAATTCTTGAACTTGTTTAATATTTCTGGTAATACTTTTACAGAGGCAATAAAACTATCTCATCAATGTTTCATTATTTCAAGCATTTGTTCCACCACATTCAGCCTGAACGTTGTACTTAATTGCTTGATTTTCAATTATGTCATTAGTGATTCATAAAATGTTTTCTGAAGACCACCATAAATTTGAGAGGTAAGATCACTGATGTGCCTGTTGAGCTATTTGAAATCCCTGGCTGGACTGAAAGCAGCTGTTAATGTTTGTGTAGAGAGAACTGTTTTCAGAACAAGAAGCTGTTTTCTCGGAGCATCAGGAACAACAAATATCAAAAAGCATACTTCTCTTGTGCATGCCTTTCACCTTGCATCATATAAAACTTTATTGGAAAAGGGTTAGGGAGGTGAGGGGAATAAGTGTTGCTAATACTAATCCAGATGTTTCAATCCTGAATTATAGGAATTCTTGGGCAAGTGATTATACTCACGGTGGATAGAATCATAGAATCAGTCAGGGTTGGAAGGGACCACAAGGATCACCTAGTTCCAACCCCCCTGCCATGGGCAGGGACACCTTATGCTAGATCAGGCTAGCCAGAGCCTCATCCAGCCTGGCTGCAAACACCTCCAGGGGTGTGGCCCCAACCACCTTCCTGGACAACACATTCCAGGCTCTCACCACTCTCATGGTGAAGAACTTGTTAGTGCTTAGTCTATTTGTAACATATATATTCTTATAGCTGCTTCAAACCTGGATGGACCTGCTGAGTGTTTCAACACAGTATTTAAAATGCATACACACACACTGCACTGCTCTGCAAGGTGGGAGACATTCTAGTCCCCTGTTAAAAAGTCAGAGGAAAGCAAGAGACCTCTTAATCAGTGGCACATTTTAGAAGAGTCCAGGTATGTTCTTTCACAGTTACCCATTAGGCAAACAGCTTCCCCGACTAGAAAACATATTCAGAAGCTTTGACAAGAGTGCAAATGTACAGCAAGCTGTAAGATATTCTTATGTAAAAGATGTGACAGTGTCATCTGTGCTTACTATAGTAACTTTAACATACATTGCATAAAAGTATTATAAACAGCCAAACCAGAGTTCAAGCTTTTCTCAAGCTAAGCAAGCACACTTTACCTGATAATGTCACTTTTATAAACCTCTCATTACTTTTTTTTTTTTTTTCCCCTTCAGGAAAGGGAGATAGGCCTTCAAAAAGGGGATCTGGAAAGTCACTTGACTAGCAATGCTCTATTTCCAATAATACTATACCTATTTCCATTAATATGGTAGAACACTTTACAAGAATTTAAGAGAATGAAGATAAACCTTACAAGGTTAACAACCTAACTTGAGTGGGTTCTAGATGTAAAAATAAGTAACTTGTATGTGGCATTTATACTCTGGAAATATTTATTTTCTATTCTAGCCTTACAAACTACCTGCAATACATTTTGTGCATACAAAAATATATTCTGAAACTCAAAAGATATGTAATAAGTAGATTATGTATTGTGCTACTTGAATAGGGTACAAATGACATAATTCTTACTATTATAACAGGCTTTTAAATAGCATGTTTCTACTCTCTGTTTTTAGTACTAAAATATGGAATATTAAGTTAAATTCCTTGCATCCAACATGTCCTTAAGATGACTTTTCTTCTTTAGCATTCATGTCTGCAAAATCCTGGACAAACAACTGACTAATTGACTTTGACATTCTGAATCACAATCAGCTTTATTCTGTGTTTTGATTTTTTTTCTTTGTTTGTTTTCCAAGGCCCAAGGGAAAAGTGAATGCTGACAAACCAAAATGCTGACCTTTGACTTCTGAAGAAAACTGAGCCAGGTGTCGTGTCACGAAGAGTCGCAGTTGCTGATTAAGGTCACAGGACAGAGTGTTAATGTTCCAGGAGCGAATTCCTGCCCAGCAAAGGGAAAAAAAAACAAACAAAAACAAAAGCAAAACAACAGTGAGTTGTTATTACATTTACTCCAGAAACAGAAGTGGAGATAGGGAAGTTAACAGCACACACAAGGATCAGTGATGCTCTGGTCATCATATTTCAGATCATACTTAGGATGGAGAAAGTCTTCAGAAGCAGAGAGCCATAAGATGGTTACCTTCCATGAAACATCCCTGAAGCACAAGCAGTGAACAAGTCTTGATTCAACTTGGGCTTCACACAAGTGAAACTACTAAGAAACTGGGGCTAAATAAATGGCATGCTGTCTAACCAAGCCAATACTGTGTTCACTCCAGATAATCTGTGTTAAACACTGTTGGTCACTGGTAGAGATGGTCTACTGAATGG
Source organism: Psilopogon haemacephalus (assembly GCA_013396835.1). NCBI lineage: Eukaryota > Metazoa > Chordata > Aves > Piciformes > Megalaimidae > Psilopogon > Psilopogon haemacephalus. Next base: position 199,088 of record VWZI01022982.1, read on the forward strand.
CTGAACTGCTAAATAGCTGAGAGATACCAGCTTCTCTCCTCTTGTAGCCTGTGAGTCTTCCAAGTCACAAAAGCCAACCCCCCAACCCACTTGGCATAATTACTCCCTCAAAGCCCCTGATCCCACTCAGACCCTTCCAGTTTGCTCTTTAATCTATGTAATCTTTGTAAGCTAATTGTTTTCATATAACAGCAGGAGGCAGCATCTGCTCCCAAAGCAAGTGGCACCATGCCATTCTGGAGGGAAGTCACCTTCAGACCTTAGTGTGAGCAGTTGTACATTCTGGCTGAAACCAAACACTACAGATGACAGATCTCCACATCCCAGTGAGGAGCAGCCTCCTCTAGATGGTGTGATACTACACTTTGGCACCATCAATGAAGCCAGGACATCAGCAAAAACAGCTGCTCCAGCCTCTTGTGTTGCTGTCTGCTGAAGTACAGATGTTGAAGGCCAATGCCACAGATTTCTAAGAGTTTAGTGAAACAAGAATTTCAGCCCCAGAATTAATTGATGGGGTCCTCGCTAAGAGTTCTTCCACCCTCTTCTGGAGACATGTCGTCTCCTGCCTAAAATGTAAAGTTTTATAGTATCTGATATCTGCATTCTTTAAAGTAAAGCATCTTGATTTTTCATGGAGATACCGTTCCCAGCTACTGCAGTTCTAGTTCTCCAGCAGAGTAACTCCCTTGTGCAACAGCTTCTGCCAGCCACTGGTGGGAAACAGCATCTTCTAGGACACAAGCTTCAGCTATCTACACAGAGTTAGTAATCATTGCTTCATGCAGTCTCAAGGCCTGTAGAATCTATGGCAGCTCAAAAAGACTTCAGATTTAGTTTCTTTTTCTGGTGACAGCTGACAAGCAGAGTAATACAGCTTCTTTATTACATGCCAGTCTGCACTGCAGAGTGTGCAAGCACTCAGTAAACCCTCTGAATGTCAGGATGAAAAAACAAAACCAAACCCCAACTTCCATCACCTTCACTGTCACAGAACATCTGTTCCTTTCAGAGTGGGCATGGAATAGGAACAAATAAAATATTTACCAAAAGACAGGGAGCAAAATGTTTTCCTAAGCAACTAAACAAACATCCAATATAAGAGCATCTCAATGCAGCACTGAAGAGCATTCTGACCTGGACGGGAACAAGGTAGCACTCTGCAAGGCAAATCCTGCTGACTCTAGCTGCTGTGTCACTGTCATGGTGTCCTACTGCAGCAATAAATGCAATTTGAGGTACTGCTACACCCCCCCGGATGCAGAAAATGTAGATCCTCTTTCAGAGTAAGGAAAAAGGACAAAGGAAACTATCGCGCTCATCACCCTACTTGCAACAATTTATTCAACACTTTTTCTCTCCAGATAGCATGAAGTTACTCCTTTCTCCCCACTTCCCACAATCTTAGTTTATCATCCCATGGCACAGGAGCCAGAACACTGTCCTTACTGCTTAGGATCCTCTACATCCTGATTCAAGAGTGTAGACTACATCCTATTAAGGCTTCTAAATATTCATGCTCTTTGCACATGCACAGCTTGACCAAGGTACCATGTGACTCATCACTTTTCCATCTCTTTCCTTATGCCTTCGTGAACTTCTTTATTTCCTGCTGAAGTAACTGGCTTATAAGATTGAGCATTTCACCCTAATACCAGACCTAGTCTTCCATATATTTTTTTCCAAACTGAACAAAAGTCATGCAGGAACAGAAAAATAAGACCAGTACTTATTTTACAGCATTTTAGAATAATTATTATTCAGACATCCCACAGCTAGACAATGCCACTGCTTAAGAAGCACTACACATGGCAAAAAAAGAGGTTCCCATGATGCCCTGTGCTAATTATTTCATTCTCCTGAACCAAGATATTGAAAGAAGTCTGGCAAAGTCCACCTTTCGGATCAGCTACAGGAAGAGATTTATTGACTGGGGAGAAAAACAAACAAACAAAACCAGCTTTGTGGTCTTTTCATTTGCACAGACAGCCCACAGGACAGAAGCAAAGGAAAATCAAACCCTATCTTTTTAAACCTTTAGAACACCTTACCTAGGTGTACAGTATGTAACACTTACAATCAACTTTGCTCACCAACTTTATTTGCCGGTTTTGTTAATCTGATTGTCATTAGAATCATAGAATGGTTTAGGTTGGAAGAAACCTCAAAGATCATCCAGTTCCAAACCCCCGCCATAGGCAGGGACACATCCCACTAGATCAGGTCGCTCAAGACCTCATCCAGCCTGGCCTTGAACACATCTAGGGAGGGAGCAGCCACAACCTCCCTGGGCAACCTGTTCCAGTGCCTCGCCACCCTCACTGTGAAGAGCTTCCTCCTAACATCCCGTTCAAATCTCCCCTCTGCCAATTTGAACCCATTCCCCCTCATCCTGTCATTACAAGACCTTGAAAGGCCTCAAAGCCCCTTACCATACTTACTGAGTTGCAGAAAAATGTCTTTCTGAAGGGCAGAAGCATTTGGTTACTGGGACTGCTTTGTTTCATGAGGGAATCAAAGCTGCTCAGCAACCTGTTTGACCCTCACAAAAACCCCATATGAACTTTCTCCAACAAGCTATCACTTGAGAATGGGAACTGTGCACTCATCATTTCTTGAGCTCCTTAAATCAAGAGTATAGGTGTCTCCAACAGTACCATATGCTGTCTTTTGACAGATCTCAAGACTTTTCTGCTATTTTAACTACTTTTACTTTTTACATCCATCTTCCAATTTGCAGATTTTTGTCTATTTCAAGACATTACTCTCCCATTTCACAGTAGGGAAAACTCTATGACTTGGTGGAAATAGCAGAGTGAAGTCCAAAATCCAGGTTCCTAGCTCCCTCAGCAGTTCACTTCTCTTGTTAGTAACCTACCAATACTGCTTAAATGGTTCTCATGCAGAGGTGTGTGTGCCCTTGGCAAAATTTCAGTAGGTTTCTGGACAGACCAAACTAACTGCAGAATTCACTTCTGTGGCAATTAAAATTTATGTTGCAAAATGTAGTCACTTTTTATTTCCAGTGGGAATTCTCAGGTTATTGGCCAATGACTGCAAAAGCAAAGGGCAAAACCCATTAGTTTACAGTCTGATTTGTCACTATTTCAGAGATTCAGAGCATGGATAAGGATGCAGGTTGTACACCAGTCCAGCAAAGTGCCAATCAAAGACAAGCATCCTGCTCTGCATAAAGCAGGAGTACCCCTTTCTAAGAGGGGCTTTCAGAGGCCAGATGGTCACAGCCTGACCTACCCATGCTGAATAAAGCCATCCTTTCACCCCACCCCCTGCACCCTTGCTTTTAAACAACACTGCATCTAATTTACAAAGATTAATTCATTGTCAAGGCCTCCATGCACTACCACAAGGAGAAGAATGCTACGGCAGCAGCCCTACTATGCTCTGTGCCATTCTGGAAGCAGTTCACTGCTGAGGCTCAGCCTCCGACCCACGCAGCTACACCCCAGGGAGAGGCCACAGCACCACAGGCCCTTTGCAGCTGTCCCCTGGCACGGCAGTGAGCAGCCAAGCAAGACAAGCCCCATAGCCAGTATGACAGAAGTTAGGTGTAAGATGGCAATAAGATGCAGTCCACTGGCCCAGCAATAAAACAGAAACTTGGGGAAATTCAAACCACAAAATGTCTTCAAGTTTTAAGACATTCAAACCCGTTGCTAATCACGTTTCTCCTGTGCAAATACAGAGGGAAAAGATAGAGCAATTCATGGCCTGAAGGTTTGCGAGCATGCCAGCCCGCAGGAGCGGAGCCAGCCGAGATCGTCACTGCTGCCATCTGTCACCGGGCTCGTCCTCGCCGAAGCTGACACACCGGCCGCCCCTTAGACCGTCCGCGCCAACCCTGCGGGATGCGCCACCGGGACGAGAGCCACGCCCGAGCCCAGGCGGGCTTCTTCAGCCCCGCGGCCCCAGGACCCGGTCACAAGTGGCCTCCACCCCCTCGTCTCCCGGTCCCACCGGAGCACCGTCCCTGACCGCAGCCCTCCTTCCCCTCAGATCGGTGGGCCCACAACCGCCGCCCCTGCGGAAGGATGGGAGCGAACCCCTGCGGCAGGGCAGCGGTGCCGCAGGGCAGGGCGGCCACCGGCAGCTCTGCCTCAGGCCGGGTGGCGGCAGGGACTACGCGGCGAGCGCGGACAGACTCTCATCCCCGCGGTGCTCGGAGACCAGCTCCTCTCCTGCCCGGCCTAGAGGCCCTCCACCGCGACCCCGTTCCTCACCGCGCTCCAGGGCGCCGCGCAGCGCCCCCCGCTCCGGCTCCGTCCCGATCTCCCCGATCACGACGAGCAGCGCGTGCCTCCGCAGCTCCCGGCGCCGCCCGCCCGGCAGCCAAGGCGCTGCCGTCTCCATAGCGACAGGCTCGGCCGTGGTCTCCATGGCAACCGCGGCGGCCGCTGCTGCAGCGCGCGGCGACTGGCGCGCGGCTCTTAAAGCGCCCCGAGCCGGTCCCCGATTGGCCGAGCTCGGTCATGTGGTCCCCGCTACTGCGGGACGGGGCGTGGCCTCGGGGCGCCACCGCCTTCACGCTCCGCCCAGGTCTGCGAATGGGGGCTTCGGCTCTGCCCCAGCTCGGACAGCCTGCCGCACCCACCCGGAATCAAACGAGATAGGCTGCTGATGAGCTACAGCCGGTGCTGCTGGAGCGGGGCTCTCGACCCCGGCTGGGCGCGGCTGTGCTCCTTTCTAACGGCATTAGGGGAAGGGGGGACACAGGCGCCAAGCTCTGGTGCTCAAACCGTGACCCGGACTCAAGGCCTATGGGAGAATCAGCAGCTCGGAGGGGAGTTCGGGTCACCCCCACGATGGGAGCGTGGAGATCCAAAGTGCCTGGTGTGGAGTTTTCTGCAGCACCCATGGTAGACCCACGGCTGCCAGCAGTGCCGAATGATCCCTAGGCATCCCTTACACGCCTGCTCCATCACTTGGTAGTAAGCAGAATAGTTTGATCTTCATCTCTTTCTGGTGGCCTTCCTGATCAATTCAAGACAAATGTAATGGTCTCTGGCAATAAATGCTGAGTTTTTCCTGGATTCCAGAAACGGGAGATAAATAAAAAATCTCACTGAACTTTACTAGCTGCTTATTGTGAGCTGTCATCTGCTGTGTAGTCAAGACTTCTTGGTGTCCGGGATGACCAGAGACGGCCTTTAATTAAGGACACAAGTCCGTGCCAGGAACAGTTCTAGCCAGCCCCATCTTCAAAGCAGTATGCAGAAAAGCTGAACAAACTCAAAACGTGAAACTTGTGCATGCCAAACAGGGGACAGCCAGCAGAAAAAACCCACGTATTTTCTGGAAAAAAAAAAAAAAAAAAAAAAAAAAAAAATCCATCTTGTGCTGATGCAGCTAGGTGGAAAATCAACCCAACCACTGTAAAATGAGTCAAGTCAGCAGTAACCTGGAGCATTTCCCAAAAGAGCCTCGGGTTCTGCCCCTGCAGTCCACAAGATATCCATAGAGAGGAGCTACAGGTCTAGGAAGCTTGGTGGGAAACAAAGAAGTGTCCTGCCCTCTTTTGTTCCTTAGCACCCATCACGCCTGCAGTGAGTACGCAGCTGAATCTTCATAAGGTTAGGATAGCTGGAATTCTGACAAGCAGATGTGACTAGTGTCATAAGGAAGGAGGTAAAATGAAAAAACTCGACCACTTGAAAGGGGAAAAAACCCGGAATAACAATCTCTGCACATTACAGCTGATCTTACTAGCTTAAGATCTTTAATCAAAAGGTGCTCTAGCTTCCAACTCAGCAAAAGATGCAATAGGTCTTTTTCACATTAAATTGTGCTGGCATCACTGGCTATGATCTTTACGAGATTTATCTCATAAACAAGATTATTAGCACACTGAAATAGATTAATTTATTTCTCTGTGTTGTAACCTTCATAACAGCATTAATTTGGTTTGTCTGAGGACTGCACTGAAGCAGGTAAACGTGTGGATAAAGCAATAAACCTGCAAATAAACTTCCAGCATACAATAAATTATGTCACGAAAATGGGGTTGTAGATCATGGAGGGAAAACATGACAACAAAACATTAGGATGAAAGATTTTCAGATATTTTATTACCAGCTGGTAGAAATACCTTCTGTTTTAAAGTGACTCAGTCTTAATATTCCCTGCTTATTTTTGACAGGGTAGCTTTGCAGAGCTGCAGCTTTTCACTGCAGTGCAGAGACACTCCTCCAGCTGGCTTTCTGCCAAAGAGAAATGAAACAGGAGACATGCAAACTGGAGTGAAAGCCTAAAATGAGTATCAAGGCACAGTGCTGTACCACAGAGACTAGAACCTCTAGGGAAGACTGTTTACAGTTAAGAGATGGGATTTCACTATGCAATCTATTTGTGTGCTTCTACTGTACTATCAAAACATAATTCTATAATGAAATCAGAAATTTTATCTCTGTTGCTTTCTGATCTAAATCACAGCTGTCAGTGGGCATGGCAGAATTAGGGTGGCTTGAGTAGTAGTGTGTGTGCACTGCTTAAGGCAGGAAAATGAGGGAAGTTCCTCCATTTCACTGTAAATTCACACTCTGGATCCATATAATAGATCTGTATAGCAATTATGGTGTAAGTTTCTGCTTTCATGCACTGCAGCAGTAGCTGGCACCTCAATGAAGCTGGCTGGGCTTAGCTGACAGGTATTAGAGGTCGTACCAAACATCACAGAATGAATGATGGTAAAAGCAGACAAAAGGATTACCTTTGAGCAGTGAAGGATGATGAATCACAGGTAAATGACCATTATAAAAATGGATTTTAAAAGTTGACTCAAAATAGCCTAAAAAGGATCTTCATAATATCACAGGAAGGACAATCTGCACAATTTTAGTTTCTCAGTCCTGAAGTCCAGGCTAATGGAATGATGATTTCCTGTCCTCCACGGCTAAAAATGTTCACACAAATGAAAATACTTCCAGGAACCAGAGATCCACAGCAGTACCTGAATGAGGATAATGCCTTTAACAGAGGTAAAATATAATGCCATTTTGTCTGTGACATTACTAAGAAGCAAGGAAAACCAGGTGACTGCCTAAAGGGACTTTGTTCAGGTCTTGATCTCTCCTGTGGTGAACACAGCTATCCTTATGTGAACCAGAAAAATCCAACATTGAGAATGCTTCCATGCAGAGATGGATGACCATTTAGACTATCAATTCCAGGACGTGTTGTAAGATACAGAAACAAAGGGCTAATCCCTTCAGTTTGAGCAAACCACATATGCTTTTGCTTCAATTTAACCCCATGGGTGATCTGTCAGACTACTACTCTTATTCCTCCCACTTTCGTCTTAAAGGAAGTATTGCAAGACAGAGTATCTCTCCTGTGCAATTTGGAACAACAGTGTCTCTGATCAACACTAGGATCTAAGTGCCTATGGAATGATCATGTATATTTATCATGTCATTTCCAGTGATCCAGAGCTCTGGAGTTAAAATAGCTATTCATTAGACAAATTCCTACTGATGCAGCAATCCCTCTTTGAAGCCAATGTGATTTCTAATTGATTAAATATTAAATAAAAAGAGTCCTGAATTCTCACCTCTTTGTTCCCCATTCCTCCTATCCACTGCCTTCTCTCCATCCACTGGGTAGGTAATCTTGCCACAAAAGGGTATGAGACACTGCTCTCCTGGCACAGACCCATGCTGTCTTAGGCCAATGGCTGCATTGTTTTTTAAAGGGACTGTCAAACCCTCTTACAATAAGCTTCTCTGTAATTTTACCAAATTGAGATTGACAAGCCTGTAATTACCAGGGTCTCTTTCTTGCGCTTCTTGAAAATAGGAACGATGTTTGTTAGCCTCCAGTCAGCTGGGACTCCTCCAAGACTGTTGATAAATAACTGAAAAAAAGTTTCACAATAACATGGACAAACTCTTTCTATTCCCTGGGATGAATTCTGAATTGTGAGGTGAGCAACTTCATCAAGTAATGGACCAATGTTTTCTTTGTCCTTCTTTTGCTGTTAGCATACTTTTAAAAGCCTCTTTTGTTACTAGACACAGTACCGACCACCTTCGACTGCAACTGAGCTTTGGCAAACAGCATCTCTGCAGTCCTCCTAGGACCTTGCTTCTAAAGTCCAGACACTTTCTTTGCCTTCCTAAGTTAGGAAGAGCTTTCTAGTCGTTAGACCAGACAAGTTCTCAAAGACCATCTCTGGTGACCAGACACGTACCAAGTTTGAAGGCAAAATTTACTGTGTTTCTGAAGTTTATGTAGTAGGGATGCCTGTGATAAAAGCTTGTGCCTCCTTAAAGAGGACATTCCTTCTAGTTATGTCACCCAAATTTCTTCGCAGTGCTTTCTTGTATAGCTTTTCTAGAATTCAGTGTCTCTTTTAGTTGTTCTCATCTATGAGAAGCTATGATGTCACAGACGTGTCAAACTGGGGGAAAAAAAAAATCCCAAACCTGAAGGCTAATCTGTATCTTTCTCGTCCTTTGTGCTTATCTAATTAAACTACGGTAGGCGCTGGTCTCCTCTGACACCACCGCTCCTGAAGCGCCGTAAGTCCCCGCTCCTCCGGGGGTGTCGGGGTGAGCTGCGGTGGGTCTGGGGTCGGCCGTCCCGCTGAGCTTCGGCCCGCACAGCAGCTCTGCCCCGCTCCAGGTGGGAGGTGCCTCGGACGCCCTCTGCGTCGCCACCCCCGGACCCCGGCACGGGCGCGGTACCCCCAGATCTCTAGGGGCGGGGCAGGGCGGACGGCGGGTGGGGACCTGCGCGTCGCCGCCCGCTTGATGTCAGCAGGGTGGGCCTGGCCGCGGGCGGTGGTGTGGCTTGAGCGCCCGTTTCTCCGCCTGGAGCGGCGGTTTTGGCCCTGCTCGCCGGCTCCCGGCTGAGATCAGGTAAAGCGGGTCGGGGCCTACCCCTGCCCGCAGCCGCTTTGTCTGTTGTGCTCCGCACGGCGGAGGCCGGCCCGGGAAGCAGCCGGGGTGGTGCCGACTGGCTCGTAGAGCCTGCGGGCAACTCCGCGGCCGGGCTGTGGGACCGCTGGGGCATCGCGGGGCCCGGTCAGCTCCTCGGCCCTGCCTTGCCATTGCGGGCCGGGAGGTCGCGCAGGGCTCGCCCGGGAAGCTCGGGGACGGCGCCGCGGTACGGGCGCCTCGGTGGGGCGGAGCTGGGCTGTGGGCCTCGCAGTGGCGCCGGAGCACGGCGCGGGTGCGGCGCGTTCTGCGCGGGGCGTCCTGGCCGCGCTGCCGGCGCTGGCCCGGGCGTTCAGAGGCATCCTAGTGCCGTGAGGATGAGGGGTCCTGGGCTCGCTGTGAGCGGCGGAACTGGGAAGGCGCAAGCGCGGGTGTCCGCGGCCGCTCTGCCGCCGCTTCGGGCCGGCTGCGAGCACAGGCAGAGGCGGAGATGGGGGCTCCCCGCTCCTCCAGGCACTTCGCATTCCTGCCCGTTAGTCGGTGGCATGCCTGGCGTTCTTACTGCCACTGGACCCACAGGCTCCGACAATGGTGAACACTGCAGTACCTCTTTCAGATTGTAGAAGATAATGCGCGCAGAAATTGGCCAGGCAGCTTTTACATGTGTCCCAAATGTAAGTAATAACAATTCTAATAATACAGTGCAATACTTAAGCCTAGATTTTTCAAAGACGAGTAGGATCCTTACTTCTTTAGTAGGTTTAGCTATATTGTTGGCTATCATAGGTCAGGTATCTAATTGCCACTGTTTGAAGATGGGGCCAAGGGCTGCAGAGGCACAGAAACAGGTTCACAGTAGAGGAAATGAGAATGAGTACTATGAGTCCCGTTTCTCAGTTTCCCATCCTAATTTGTAGACTACACTGGAAAGGAGTATCCAGAACAAAATCAACTTTAGCTTCAACTGTTTAGTGCAAAGTCTGTGAGATACAAGATATTCAGAAAAGAATAATCCAAATATGAAAAAAACAGCCTTCCTACCTTTGTTCATTGAGGGACTGGTGCTGGACATACGTTGCTGGAAGGGAAAGGAAGCAAAGATTAATTTTGCTCTTTCTTAGATGAAGGTAACCACACCCTATTCATAATGTCTTATGAGACTCAGAAGAAAGGCAGTCACCAAACTGAGGGGGGATATTTAGATCAAAGCGTTGTGTACTATAAAGAAAGCAGACTGTTTTATTTACATTGCATTAAAAAAACTACAAATTTAACAAAAAAAAAAAAGTGCAGTTGGCTCTGAAACTCAAGCAGATTTCACATTTACTAATTTGATTACCTGGACTGAGTTCTCAATTTTGGTGCTACCAAAGCTCATGCAAAAGTATTGCACTGCAGAAAAATAAGACTGTAAGAGAATTCTGGAGACGATCCAGTCCAATTTCCTGATTCAGACCAAGATCAACTATATCTGTTTGGTACTACTTTGGAAAAAGGAAGTGTTAAATGTTAGAGACTGTATAATCTTCAGAACTTCATTGGCTTACTTTGAAAATATTTTTGCTTATGTTTGCTTTGTCTTAATTTAAACCTATTTGCAGTGCATGTAAATGAATTCACAGTTGTCCTCTAAAACTGTGAATATGGAAACTAAATTGCCACTGTTGGGTTTTTTTTTCCATTTGAAGACTGTTGTGATAGCCAGTTCCTTTGCTGGCTTCTCACTGGAAGTGGCACTTAGCTTAGGCTTTGCTGATACAGTGCACAGGAATAATTTAATATACCTAACATACGCATGCTATACATTAGTGTAAGGCTTGCTGTTTGCACCTTTTTCTGTGGCAGCAGTGTGACACTGAATCATGATTAGTTTTGTCAGGCGCCAGGCCCCTCAGGTGCTTTATTTTACAGTAATAACATGCTAGCAGCCATGTAGCAAATTTCCTCTTGTAGAATACTTCTCTTACCTGCGCTGTTCTATGTCCAGTTTTCAGAACATAAAAATCTTATAGTATACTTTCTCTTATAGGACTTGTAGTTCCTCTCAGTTTCAGATTGCTTGTGGATTTGGTAGTTGTACTTGTGACAAAGGTGATGAAAGAAAACAGTAAACATAATAGGAATAGCACATTAGTGATGTGACCCTCACTCAAACATACCTATTTTGACATAGAACTGCTTGTGGTGGTTTGGCAGTTACCTGCCCTCTCACACCTTTTGAAATAATGCAGGCTAGACTCAGCCAGCTGGAAGTTAATAAATGAAGCTTTATAGTACAGCTTTGCACAATATACAAGCAGATATTTACAATATATTACAGATATTTACAGTATATACAATGAAAAGGTAATACAGAAACACCACGTCCGTCCCAGAGATCAGAGTCCCAAGAGGGGTTCCCAACCACCCTACCACCTTCCTCCCACTACCCAATCTTATCCCACTATCTGTCTTATATGCCAGGTAAGCGAGGAAGATCAGCCAGGGAGGTTGAGAAGCAGGAAACTGGTTAGTAGAGTTACACAGATCCAGCTAGAAGGCAGGGAGATAGAGATGCAACAGCCAGAATGGCTGAAACAGCACACACTGTCTTGTCTATGTTTTGACTTTTATACATCTTGGCCAACCTATGAGTGGAGTAGACACAATGTTGTTTTCCTTTCTCAGCCTTTAATCTAATTTCTCATAAAAAATTCTCCAATTAGCCTCAAACCAGCCCACTGATGGTTATTACTTTCTGGGTTGGATGTTCAACAGAAGTTATTCTTCCCTTGTTTGCTTATGAGAACCCCATACAGATACTGCTAAAAATGTTACTAAAGTTGTTATTCTACTAGTTCTTTTCTGTACAAGGCCTGTTGCTCTGACTTGAGAAGAAACCAGATCAATGTTACGTGCCTTATCTTTACAGATTTGTGTTGGTTGCTAACTTGTTATCTTCTAGATGCAAACTGGTAATTTGATGATTTGTTATCAAAGTCTGAAGGATTTGGCAGGAATTTTGAGTCTGACTGGCACATTTACTGCTTCTGGTCTTCAGATACCTCATTATCCTCCAGGAGTCCTTTTAAAGAAATTTAACAATTCTAAGACATTTTTGGGGGAAGGACTCTGGACTCAACAGTTCTTAAAACATCTGCCCCAGATAAGCAGTCTTTAAAACCTGTTTCAGCCTTGTTTCAAGGCTGAAATTTTGCCCTTGTCATTCTTGTTTAACTGAGCTAGTTCCCATTTGCTGTTAACCTCTTTTAGAGATCACTGAATGCTTCTGCCTTCTTGACATTAGCCATCCAGTAGTATTCCCTTAGAACAGCAGAGCAGCAATCCTTATGGTGGTTGTTTTCCTATTAGTTTGTCTATAGACAATTTTCTTGTTGCTCATGATGCCTCTGGCTGTTGTAATTTTTGCCCTTTTATACTTCTGCTGTTCTTTCATACTGATCCTTTAAGAAAGCTGATAATTCAGCTTTCCTTGTTTCCTTTCTTCTGTTTTATCACACCCGAGTCAAACCACCCTTTCCTCTTACATTTCTAATCCTTCATTTGCATTAAGATAGTTTACACTTGTGCCTTTAGTAAAGAAACTGACATCTGTCAGTTTGTAACACTTTGCATGCCTCAAGATACTACTTACTAGTTCTGGGTTTTTTTTGTTGATGCCTGCTTCTCAAAACCCAGTCTTTGTTTTCCTGCTCCCAGAGATACTTTATGCATGCCTAATGTCTGCCCACTTGCATGTAATTCTATTGTTACAAACACAATTGTCTTTTTTTTTTTTTTTCAGTTAGCAGAGAAGGACTTGGCTTAGGTAGGCATTTAAAAATCAGTCGGAAAGAGCAGGTATTCTCTAGGAGGCTAATAAAGAAATGCTGCTGGCAGGACCACAGAATCACAGAATTAATCAGGTTGGAAAAGACCATAAAGATCATCGAGTCCAACCTATCACCTAACTCTTCTAGTTAACTAAACCATGGCACTAAGTGTCTCATCCAGCCTCTTTTTAAACACCTCCAGGAATGGTGACTCCACCACCTCCCCGGGCAACCCATTCCAATGCCAATCACTCTTTCCATGTAGAATTTCTTCCTAATGTCCATCCTAAATCTGCCCTAGTGCAGATTGAGACTGTGTTTTCTCGTTCTGTCACTGCCTGGAAGAAGAGACCAACCCCCATCTGGCTCCTTTCAGGTAGTTGTAGAGAGCCATAAGGTCTCTTCTGAGCCTCCTCTTCTCCAGGCTGAACCCCAGCTCTCTCAGCCTCTCCTCCTAGGGCTTGTGCTCCACTCCACTCACCAGCCTTGTTGCCTTTCTCTGGACATGTTCAAGCACCTCAGTGCTATGAGGAAGGAGATAGTTGTTTAATGTTCTGTTGATAAGGAGCTTATACCTAATGCTAAAGGGGAGGACACTTGGAAACCCACTAGTAAGTCTAGCAAGGATCAGTAGTGGAATGCCTGCTTTAAAAAAAGAGGGCTTGTGCTGTACTTGTATTTTGAAGACAGCATTACTTCCCATTTTGCCAATAAATAAAAGACAAATTCCACCTTGCTTTTGATTTTGAGACTAAACATAAAGGAAGACTATTTGAAATGCTTTCATTCTGATGGAAGCAGAATTCTGCTTGAAGGGAACTGAACAAACTTCAAGAGCTAAAACTTTGGAGATACTTGAGGATCACAGACTGGCAACTGTCCCATCACAACCCCAATCTCCTTTTTAGTTCCCTGGGAAAAAATATTTTTTGTATGTGACATTTAACTTCTTCAGACATCAAGCAAAAGCCTATGAAAAATGTAATCTTTCAAAGGAAGGATTTAGTAATTGTAGGCCTTGTGGAGTCCTTTCACATTGGGGCAAATTTCAGGAGGCAGTATGTATTGTGTGTATTTTTGAACCCAGAAAAGCTTTCCAGTAGTACAGTTTACTGTGTGCTAAAGGAACATCTGGGAGCAGAACCACCAAGCACTACAGCATCTGTCCTGTTCAGGAATTCTAAATATGTATGGCCCGTTTGATGTTCTTACAATGCATGTGCAAGCTTGGATTTCACATAACACAAAAAATTTGTTATCACAAACTCCTATTTACGTTTTTTCCACCACGTACAACCTTTTTCTCTATAACTTTGCATAATAGCAGGGCAGGTATAATGTTTTTTCCAGGTTTCTCTACATTTTGGTTCTATGAAACATTTTAAAATAAAATTTTATATAGAGTTGGCATCTATAAAAATACTGAGAGATGCAGTGGCAAAATTTTCAATCACCATTTGTGCCCAAGGCATCTTCAGTACTTCCCACTAATTGGATTTCACTTCCCTCTAATATCTAAAAATTTAACCTACTCAATTTTGACTGAGAGTAGCAGTGTTCAGTTTGGTGCCAGAGCTGGAGGTGGTGGAGGTGTTCAAGTAAAGACTGGATAGAGCACTTAGTGCCGTGAGATAGGGCTGGGTGATAGGTTAGACTGGATGATCTTGGAGGTCTTTTCCAAGCTGACTTATTCTGGAGCATTTGGTACTGTTGGTGAAACGGGGTCGGTAGGGCACGGTATTGAACCTTTTGTCCTGGAATCCCCTTCCTGGCCTGGAACTGCCCTTGGCTTGAACCCCCTCGGTCTGCCTCCTATGCCAGCCAAAGTCGTTGCATTTTTCTTCGAGCGAGCGGTGAGCGGAAGCCCTGGCGCGGTTCGGAACGGAGATCACGGGACCGATTTTTCTCTCCCTGGCATCTTACGGAAAGGCTGCGTGGGCATCACCCTTTGCTGAAGGAAACGGAGGGGAGGAGAGAGCCCCAAACCGACCGCCGTTACCGCTCCGCGGAGCTGCGCGCCCGGTGCGGAGCCCGGCGCCCCGCCTCCGGCCCCTTTCGGGGGCCTCCCACCTCGTCGGCGCTGAGCCGCCAGGGGGCGCCCGGGCCGGCGTCTCCTTGGCAGCAGCGGCGCGGGGCGGGCGG
>VWZI01022982.1:214084-226661 GCA_013396835.1 Psilopogon haemacephalus
ACGACGAGCGGGCCTGCCTCGGCGTGCTGGCCCGGCGGCTGCCGGCCCGTCGGAGCCCCAGCCCCGTGTTGGTGAGCGCTCGGCGCGGCGGCCGTGCGGCCCGACCCGGCTCTGCCGGGCGCTGACGCGTTTGTCTTGCAGGAAGTCGTCCGTGGTCCAGCCGGTAGGCGGGCACCCGCAGGTGGCGGGACGGCCCGGGAGCGACTCGCAGGTAAGAGCTGGGCGGGGGTTGCGGCTTGCTCGGCGTGGGGGCGCCGTTGTGCTAACGGGGCTGTGCTTGCAGAGCCAATGGAGAGCCCTGCCCGCCCGGACGTCGCTGGCCCGCAGGACCTTGTCGCTGAGGAAGTCCAGCCGCCCGGCGGGGAGAACAGGTGCGGGGGCTCGGAACCGTACGATGGCTCGGCGCCGTGGCGCCTAAGATGGGTTTAAAATACGGGATCGGTGCTGGCTGCGGCCGCGCCCGGCCCCGCGTTGTTCCGGGGTACGCGGCTCGGAGGGCTGAGGAGTGCCCGCTCAGGTGCTGTGGCTGTCAGACAGCCTCTGGGAACGCTGCCGGCTGTGAGACGGCAGCCATCGGGAAGCGCCGAGGCGATGCGAGTCTCTCTGTTGCAGTGCCCTTGGGAAGGCTGGAGAAAGAGGTGAAGGTGATGCAGAGGACGGTGCTACAGAGGACGGTGCTGCTTCGCCCTGTGTAGAAGGTGACTTCTCCCATTTCAGGTGTCTACTTGGAGCTGTGAATCGGCAGGCATCTCTGCAGCTTTTCAGTTGAGCTGCCTCCTTTGTTGCTGCAAAGGTAGTTGTGCCGGTAATAATGTGTCAGAAACTGGCATCCTTTTCAGGAGGTTGATCTGGTGTTTGCGTGGTAAAAAAAAAACCAGCAAAACAAACAACTATGACTTCATATCATTGTTGACGACGATTTTGGCGATAGGAAATGGCTTAGAGGTGGCATGGATGCATGGCGGGCATTAGCAGATAAAGCCTTTTTGTGGCAAAGAATTTCTGCCATGATGGTTGTTATTAGACTTTCAGGTACAGGCTATGTGTTATCAGAATTGTTTCATCTTCGTGAAATCCAAATCTTCAGTTCCTAATGGTGTTGCATAAGACCTTGCTGATTAACACTGGTTTTTGAATTAAGGGCTGCACTCCCTGCTCTCTTACCATATTTTTAATTAATATAGCTGAAATATAGTCTGATAATTTCTTCCGTTTCAGCAGTAGCCTGAATACTTTTCTTCTTGGAGGCTATGTCTTTTTCCCTTGTAAAGTCATAGATGGCTCTTAGACTTTTTGGGTGGGATTTTTTGGTGTATATATTAGTAGTGGATGTCTTTTACTAGATACAGGCATGTCACAGCTGCAGTTTGGAGCTCTAGAGCTCTCACAGAGCCAGGACTTCGAGAGTGACTTCATACCCAATGAAAAAGATGCTAGGCATCAGTTTCACCCTGGAGCTTCTGTCCCTTCTTCCAGACTCGTGAAGAAGGATACTGAAGATGGTATGTGAGAATGTGCTTTTGTTGCTCTGTTATTTCTTTCTGTTTCCTTTCTGTTATATATCTTAGATTTTGTAAACAGAAAATACTGTTGATAGCTCATTGGTAGTTGAAAAAAAAAAAGTTGCCTTCTCTTTTCTCTGGCCTAGGTCCTTTGTTTTCTTGTAGCTGTCCAAGTGCTGTTATTGGTTTGTGCACCTCTTTTTCCTAATTTGTTTTCAGAATATGCAGACAATCTGATACTGGATTCCTTCCCTGTTTAAAAACTTCATCCTGTCCTTTTTGTTGTTGTAATCACTGCTAGTTCAAGATTTTAAGTATTTTTTGCCCATACAAATCTCATTTTGATATCTGTAGTTTACAGAACTGTACTTCTTTTTGTGTATTAATCCAAGTGACCTGAGTGACAAATAGTTTTTGTGGTTTGTTTTTTTTTTTTGTTTTGCTAGAACTGCATGGGGACAGCACAGAAACTGTCTCCAGCACAGAAGCACACACTGGTTCAGAAAGCCAGATGGAGAAGTCTGAAAGGTAAAGCAGTCCATGTTCTTTGTAGGTCTCTTGCTGACATTATAGAAGGAATTTTTTTTTTTTTTTAACTAGATTGCAGGTGGGAGGGTTCAGGCAAAAGAGAGAAGGGAAAAATGAAGTAATGATGAGACCTATTTTGCAGTAGTGCTGACAAAAGAGTGCGTTTACCATTCCTAGCTGAGAAAGGAGGCGGTGTCCAACTCTTAATTAAGCACAAAGATATCAACAGGTTTATTTTCAAGGGAGAATGCACTGCATAATAAAATATATTAGTAATTTTCTTGAACACTTGAAATATATTAGAAGTAATCATTCAGTTTAAGTCATAGAAGTTATTTTAAGACAATTTAATCTTTTCAGCACAGGCTTTGGCCTCACAGGAGAAATCCAGATGCTAAGTGATGGCTATGCTGGGATGCTTTAGAGTGTCTGCCATTGCAGGCTTTGTAGTTTTAATTATTTCTGACTGTGAGACTTCAGTTTCTTGAAAACTATATCTTTTATGTCAGACTGATAATTAGCTCATCTTGCATTGTCATGTTCCACTATGAAATAATGTTGAGAAAGAGGTGCAACAGAATTCCTAGTAGCCACATTGACTAGAAGCCAGTAGAACAATCTGCATTCCATTGAAACATCACTTAGATTAGTAGAAAACAATTCTGAAAATGCAACTTGTCAAGGATGAACATGTTACTTTGTCAGGCTGCTCCTTATTTTTCTCTCTCCTTTTTCCCCCTTCTTCTTCTTCTTCTTCTTCTTCTTCTTCTTCTTCTTCTCTTTGGTATACCTAAGTGAATAAATTTCATCTGTGCTGATAAATTTCCTTTACAGCATTGCAGTATTACTTAATACTTCAAATTTCTCAGGTCAATGACTGTGTCTTGCCTTTCCAGAACTCTGCAGGAAGCAGATGAGCATACCAAGAAACAAATGCCTGTCTGTGACACCCCTAAAACTGAGAAATCCCTTGATTCTGATCATGAGGAGTTGGATGTCTTGTCAAGTCAAGAAGAGATGTTTCCTGAGAATAATGCAACAGGTAACAGTAGACATGCAGAGCCAAAATGTCCATCCCAAAGATTGTCATGCTCATCCTCCCTGCCTGATACTTGTAGTCATGTAGTGTTTCAGGATTCGGAGTGCTGTGCATATTTTTCACATAATTTCTGCTAAAATTGACAGTGCTTTGGAAACAAAAGGCCATAACCTCTTTCACTGTGCTGCAGAACAATGTCTAAGCATTACTTTGTGTTAAAACAGTTACACAAATTTGATTTCCTTTCTTTCTGTGCCCCTTGAAGAAAAAAACAAACAAAAAATCTCAACCCTTTTATGCTCTTTGGAAACTGGCAAGAAGAGAAGGCTTTGGGGAGACCTTATAGCAGCCTACCAGTATCTGAGGGGGGCCTACAGGAGGGCTGGGGAGGGACTGTTCACAAGGTCTTGTAATGACAGGATGAGGGGAAATGGGTTCAAATTGGCGGAGGGGAGATTTGAATGGGATGTTAGGAAGAAATTCTTCACAGTGAAGGGTGGTGAGGCACTGGCACAGGTTGCCCAGGGAGGTTGTGGCTGCTCCCTCCCTGGAGGTGTTCAAGGCCAGGCTCGATGAGGTCTTGAGCGTCCTGATCTAGTGGGAGGTGTCCCTGCCTGTGGCAGGGGGTTGGAACTGGATGATCTTTGAGGTCTCTTCCAACCTAGACCATTCTATTATTCTAAGACGAATGCATACAGTTTGCAGTGACACACAATCTGAAGTATGGATAAGTAGTGTAGGCAAATACTGCAGACTTTCTTATGCTGCGTTACTTTGGCATGCCACTCAACTCTGAATTGACTTTCCTGTTTGGGATAAAATGGGATCCTGAAATCAAAAATCTTTGTACCACAATTTTAGTCAGTTTTATTTGTCATCTAGGTTAATGTTCTTTCCCATTAAGAAAAGAGGTTATATGAAATAGGATCAGTAAGAGTGGTCATCACTGTGTATCTTACTACAGGGATGTCTTGTTTTGATACTCAGAAGTGAAAGGCTAATAAAGAAATGGAAAGGTTTTTAACAATCTTCCTAGTGAAAGGCCCAGAAAATAGTCTTGAGAGGAGTGTTGTCACAGTTTATAAAGCATGAGCTAGATAAGTTTTACTTTATACGTTTTGTTAAGTTTTAATTTGTGTACACCTGTGTCTGTACTGGCATCATCTTGTGCTTAAACTCTTGGTATCTAGAAGGTTAGTAACAGCCTCATACTCACACTGAGTCAGGGGTCAGTGCGAGGTGTCTTTTCCAGTGAGAGCCTTGCATGTATTTGCATTCTAGTGCAGGATCAAATGTGCTGATGTTGGAGCCATTGGGAATTTTTGCCTTTAAAATCCCAAATTAGGAACACTTGTACATTCTGAATATCAGTGTGAGTATCATTTCTCAGAATTTTCTGCTCAACTTGGCTAGATATCTGCCATGAGTTGAATTGAATCTGCTGATGACCTGTGTTAATCCAGGACAATTTCTGATCTTGTTTCCATTTGTTAAAACCACTACAGGGTGTGAATCTCAGACCACCAGGGTGGAAGAGGAAAATCCTCCGGCGTGCACCCCTGCCCGCAGCCTGCAGCTGCTGCAGCTCTCTGGACAGGGATCCCTGCAGCAAGAGAGTCATCTCACGTAAGCAGCAAACCTACCCAGGCAGTTGCAGTAGTGCAGTCCCACTACTCTTTATTCAAGGACTTGTGCTTGATTTTAAGCAATCACAGGTTTAGTTTTGCACTGTGAGAAGAGCATGGCTTTGTTTTGTGAAGAAATGAACTAATAATGCACATGTGGTCACTGGCCATTTCTCAGGTCTCTGGCTAGTAAACACCTAACACTCTCCTTTTGTGAGAGGATTCTTCTTGTGATAAGCTGGAGCTACACTGGGGATAAGTTAATGCATCTTTTAGTAATGTGTGGTCCTCTTTTCCAAGTTCTTTTTTCTTTATCTGCAGTGTATCTTCAGGCCTAGTTGTGCCTCCTCCTGTTGCCTTTGGATCAAATGCTCTTGTCCCCAACAGTCCTACTGAACAGGAGCAAGCCAAAGGTAAGTTTTTCTGTATGCTGGTCTCTGATTGTGTTTCTGTGCTCTGTGGTTTCAAAACCTGTAAAGAGTAAAACAGGATTGAGAGCCCTGAAAGAGGTAGGTGGAAATCTGTTTGTGACTCAGATGCTGATGTATTGTTGATATTTCCTGCACAGTTATAATAAAACTAGTTTTATTGGCTAGCTCCCCTTCACTTGAAAGATGGGAAATAGTTCATATGGTAGAGTGATTGCAACTTGTAGTTGTCCTTCTTCCTTAGTGACAAGCCAGTCTTGCTTCAGGCAGGCACCTGGGTTAAGGCTATACTGTTAGGACAATAGAAAGGACAGAGGAGGACTATATCGTGACAGTTACTTTGCCTGAACTTGGATGACATGCACAGCATTTTAAAAAGCTTTCATATGTCTGTATTTTTGAATGCTCTCACAAAAGTGGAATTGTTCTGTCTGATACCTTGTTTCTTAAACATCTTCTCTAAGCACCCTTTTTGTCAGCAAAGATAAGATACTCATCCATGCAGACTTCTTGTATGATACAAAATCACCATTCTTCTCTGTTAGATTAGTGTGGAATGCTTCTAGAATAGGTATTTTGTTAGCCAGGGTTTGAATGTGGTTCCTTTTTAATAAAGACAGAAAAAGATAAAGAAACATTAGAGGTGTGCTTTCTATAGATTTCTGATACCCATTTCTAATTGTGGAAGTTCTAGATGTGTAGCAGAGTAGTGATAGGGATGTTTTTGTTCATCTTGGTTTTTTGTTGTTTTTTTTTTCACCTGGAGAGATGATTTTTATGTTCATGCATTAAAGTTGCACATGCTACTGAGGACAAGCCTTTCAGTAGAATGTTGGAAACTTTAGGTGCAGCACACAAATTTACTGGTAATGTGTTCTCTGCTCTTTTAAACCAGATGAACAGATGGATATATCTGCCCCTGCAGAAGGAAGAGAACTGATACAGAAGCAGAGAGAAAATACACTAGAGGAGGTGTCCATCCCATGTGTCCCACCGGAAACTGTTTGCTTGCCACAGGTTTCAACTCCAGTGTCCCAGAGCACCCCAAGCTTCTTTCCAGGATCGTTGTCTATACCATCACAACCAGAGTTCTCTCATGTAAGGGATTGTGTAGATGTCTTTTCTGAGGCTTTTGTACGACTGTCACAGAAGATGTGTATTTGAGTGAGCATCTGTGCTTCTGTGTTGAGCTTCACGACTAAGCTGGTTCTCATGAGCTTCCCTGTTCCCACCAGTTACAGCTGATCATACTTTTGTGGCAGTTTATCCTGTAGAGAACATGCAGAACAGCTTTAGAGGGCATAGTGAGTCATGAACCTAAAATCTGTTATCTTGTAATATATGCTAAGGATCTATTTTTGTGTGCCTTTCTTTGCTTTCCTTTCCCTTTTTGAAAGGCTTCTGTTTGGTGCTGAACTGAGTGCCCTGCATCTCAAAACTGTGACATACAATAGACTTTTATAAGCATAGACTTTAGCATCATTTGTCATGGAGAAAGTGAAGCTGTTTGTTTTCTTCTACAAGTCTGGAATTAATTTGCTGCATTTTTCAGGTTGCTTATTCTTATTATCTGTCTTTTTCTTTCTGGAAGTTATTACTGTTCAAAGGTATTTAACAGATGGTGGATTTATAGCCTAGTATCACAGATTTCATGAAATTAAGGAAGAAAATAAAGGTTGTACCACAGCCTTGAGTAGTCAAAGAAAGCAGGGCTTCTCCTTAAGTGAAAATGTTTTTCATGCTAATACAATAGATTCCTACAGAGAATCTTTCCAGAATCCTTGGTTGTTTGACTAGAAATACTTAGTTACTTGCCATACTTGACCTGTGCTTCATGATTTGGCAATGAGAGGTGTACCAAGGATGGGTGATGAGGTTTCTCAACAAGAACAGGGCAATTATGACTCCTATAAATGGAGGGGGAAATTTGGGGTTTCTCAAAGTATAGTTTGTGCTGAGCTTGCTCTGCTCCGTAATCCAGTGTAATGTTCTAGGAATAACAAACAAACATCCCTAATCAGGATGCCCTGGTACTTTCTGTCCCACTTTCTTCTTTTTAGGATATCTTTGTTCCAACTCAGAGCCCTGAGAAGAACCATGAAGGAGAAGAGAAAACTGCTGCTTTACCCCATTTATGCTTACCAGGAGATCCCTCTGGACACACAGATGCTTTGTTAAAGAAGACTACAGGTGACTCTGTGTCACAGCCTTCTGAGTCCTGTAAATTGATGCTTTCTGCAAGCCAGTGTAGCCAGCCCACAAATACAGAGGTTAGTTCAGGCTCTCTGAGCACAAGCCAAGATAGTAAAACCACACAGGTAGAGGTGATTTCTGAATGCAAGGCCTCAGGCGTGGAACTCTCTTCTGTGGAGAACGACACTGTAAAACTGAGGCTGGATGCAGGTGTCCATGCCCTCTCTGAAAGCTGTGAAACAGCAAAAAAGGAGGATTTACTGAGTGCAGGAAAGCCTGCAGTTCAGTCAGTTAGTGGGTGTGTAGCAGGAGAAGGGTCGTTGGACCCCACAGGTAATAAGGAGATTAAATGTGTTTCTGGAAGTCAGTCTGCTTCAGGTCAATCTGGTCTGCCTGGGATTTTACCATATGCTCAGGGTGGAGAAGCACAATCTGAGGATTCACTTTTGGAAGAGACTTCTCAACCTGAGGCCATTCCTGAGACTCAGTGTGAAGAAGAAGAAAAACTGCAAGTAAAAGAGGAGCAAATAAGTGAAGATGGATCCCTTGATAATACAGCGCTTTCTCAGAGATTTACTCCTGAAAAGGAAGTTCAGTGTCAAGAAGATATGGAAGTGGACGTTGTTGGTGATTTGTGTGAAAATAGTGAAAATCTGTCTGACCAGGCCCAAGGATTAGAAGAGATTGGACCAGAAAGCCAAGGAAAAGAAACTTCAGAAGATGCTTCTACTTTTGGCACCAGAGAGGCAAAGAGCATGGATAAACTGCCCTTTAAGGCTGCTTTGGAGAACATGCCAAAGCTCAATAAAGTTTTATCTAAGCTTTCCGTGGGGGAGCTGCCAGAACAGCACAACAATTTGTGTCCCAAGTTAAAGAGTGATATTTTGTCAGAAGTGGTGCTGTGTGCCAAGAAACAGCCAGATTGTTCAGAATTGGGACAGACTGTGATGAAAGAGAATCAGTCACCACCTCAGGAGAGAGGGGCTGATGTGCCAGTGGCTCAGCAGAAGAATCAAGTGCCAAAGAGTATGGAGGACACTGTTGTTTCAAGGAATCTGGAGCATGAAGAGCAGATGCAGTCACAGGAGAGGGCAACTGTTAAATCCCCAAGTCCTTCCAGTGGTAAGTGAATTTAGGTTAGTAGTTCACAGGTGTGTATTTTGAATACTGTCAAGGACAGCTGTGTACAGCCCTGAGTGCTTCCAGGGAGCACAGGTCTCGCTGTGTGTTCAACCGTGTCTCTTAGAGCAGTGCTGTACGTTACTAAGCTGCTTGCATAACACACATTTACTTCTTCCTCCCTTCCACACAGTACTGCAGGCAAGAATGTTAAGGTAGTTGTTGTTCCTAGTGCTGTCTTGCTATTTGCTGGCAGCTTTGAAAACTCAGAATGCTATGACCTTGACAATGTTCAGGAATTTTTGTAACTGTTTTTTTTTTCTTTCCCTCCACATAAGGAACAGCAGCAGTGTCCTTGAAAGGGAAAGGATGTGTGGTAGTTGTTCTTTCCCTCTTGTAGCTCTCCTTACGTTTTTGTTTAACTTAATTTTTTCATTCTCAGAGGAGAATTTTCTTTGTGGAGGTGCATAGAGCAGCTTTGAGCCATGAACTAATAACAACAAATTTGCATTGAGCTTCTCAGCAGTGTGTAGGCTGTGTCGGGGCAAGTACTGTGGTGGTGCACTGAAATCCCTTCACCGTGCTGTTGTGGAGTTCCACAAGAAATGGGGGATGCTGCACCACCTGAGTTTGTGGAGTTTTTGTCTTAGTTGGCTTCGTTTTAAAACATACAAGTTCTGTACTTCTCAGATGAGAAAGTCTTTGAAAACAAAGCTGGATTGGAGCTTTGTCATGGATTGCATGCGTGTTGGAGATCTTGGTGATCTTTCATTAAACCATGGGATTAGAGAGAGAGAGAAAATGTTTTCTCCCTCTCATGATGGAAGTAGGTGGCTTCCAGTCTCCTGAAGCTGGTGATTGTGAAAGGTGAGGGTCTGAAAATGTTGGTTGTCAGCCATATGGTAGTTGTTTCTACATCTGAACATGACCAGTATGCTGATTTGATAAGTATTTTTAATGATTCAGTTAGAGCATAGTAGAAGATCAATAGGGTTGTGCAGTGGTGTTAGAATTAAATGAGGTGTCTTGCAAGGAAGGTGTTTGTCAATCATCAGTATGTGATTTTGGTTTGGGGAACCTATAGAGCTGTGAGTTGACTGAGTTTCTATTGCCACTTACAGGTGATGGTATTGTTGTATAGCCCTGTCACCTATTCTGCAGAGCTGTGTTCAAGTGATAAGATTTTATAGTTTTTCCTTTTGAGAAATTAGGGTAAGAAAAAACATTTCCTAGCCTAGAAAGCATTTCCTAGCACTTGGCCTTCTTTTTTCCTTCATGTATCCCTTTGATAACTGGCCCTGAATAATTTTCTCTTCTTTGTCAGGGAAGGACATCTCTCTTGTTTCCTCTGCCAGCTGATCCTTGTTGTTTTTGGGTTGTTTTTTTTCCAAGAACTGTGAATTTCTTCAAAACTTCCTCAGAATTTCTCTCATCGTTCTCCCGAGTCCAACATTTTTTCGTTACTGTTTTCTGAACTGCTTGTTTAATTTTTCCAGTTAACAAACTGATCCTTATTGCCATTTATGGCAACTTGGGCTGTTTCTTCCTGCAAGCCTTTTGAGCTCGTTCTTATGTGGTTCCCTCCCCTTTTCTTCAGTTCTTGTGACCTTGAACCGTGCTGACTTCTGGAACGTGATCCTGTTTGGAAAGGTCAAAATGGCAGATTTCAAAAAAGCAGCAAGATGAAGAGCTTTCTTCTTTATGTCTGAACAGAAGTAGGTGAGATGACTTTGAAGTGCTAGATGGAGGCTTGGATGCAGAGGGACTGAGTGTAATACTTATGTGTGTTTTTCTTACGGCGTTAATAAGTTTCATAAGGATAACCATTTCATAGTATGAAACTGGCTGGTGAGAGGAAACTCAAGATGCTAAAAAATAGGTTGAAGGTAGTATCTTACCTTGCAAGATAAGAATGACAGGTAAATGTTGATACTTGTTCAAGTTAGATTACAGTGAGGCAAGGAAAGGAGATTTGCATGTTTATGCAGGGTGTCAGTTTTGGAGAGACTTCCTGCAAAAGACAATAGCAGTTCTCAAGCTAGAATTTGCTCTAAGTATCCATTGACCTATTTTAACATGAAATAAAGCTCAAATTTATTTTGAGGAACATGGATCCTTGTGGCCACAGCTTTTTAACATCACTGATGTCTGAAAACAACTGCAGTGGTTACTGTGAGTTAAATACATACTCAGGTGTGAAAGAGTTCCCATGCTTTAGGGGTTCTGGTGTCATCTTGGTTTAGATTTAAAACCTCTACTTGCCCAATGACATCGTAATTGTTGAGCTCTGTTGAGCTATCAGCTGTCACAGCTACTTAATGAACATCAATCTGGCACCTGTCCTGCTGAACCTGGTAGGACCAGTCAGGTGTTTGGGAGCTTTCTGCATTCTTTAACATCCTGTAACAAGTAATCATCACTTTCTTTTGTAATGTTATAGCAAACTGCTTAATTGTTGAGCATGAAAGCAGAGAAAGCTGGCCAGAAATACAGATTTTAATTTTTTTTTAATCATTATATTTTCTTACAGGAGAGTCTTTGTTGGCTTGGGAAATTGGTATTAGTTGCTGGGGGCAATCTCACAGAATGTCAGGGACTGGAAGGGACCTCAAAAGCTCATCCAGTCCAACGTGCTGCCAGAGCAGGATCTCCTATACCAGATCACATGGGAACCTGTCTAGTGGGGGTTTGAATATCTCCAGAGAGGAAGATTCCACAACCCCCCTGGGCAGCCTGTTCCAGTGTTCTGTCACCCTCACAGTGAAAAAATTCTTCCTCATGTTTACGTGAAACTTCCTGTGCCTCACCTTCTACCCATTGGCCCAGTGGAGTATTCTGTCAGTCAAGACAGTCACATCAATTGCAGATTTAAGTTCTTTGTGGCATTTAGATGTGTCTTAGCAACATCTTAAACAAAGTTTGGAGGCTGCCTCTAATGATATTTAGGGAAAGCTTTGAATATTGTTTGTAAGTGGTACAATTGAATCATGCTGTGTTTTTCAAAAGCAGAGGGAAAAAAAGCTGCAGTGACATATTTGGGAAACTACAAACAGTAGCTGAATCACCAGGGTTTGAGATACTCCGTGGACCCAAGAGACCAGCTGCTTTGTTACTCTCAGGTTATTCTGTTGTCAGTTAATGGCATCTTGGAGGTTTTGTTGGTGAGGTGTTTTCCCCAGTCTTTCCTGTCCAGTGCAATAGGTCATTGTGCTTTTGTGATAACTGAAGACTGAGAATCATGGTCTCTCTGAACTACAGCAGTCAGAGGAGCAGCTACACTGCATCAATCTAGCTTGGAATGCCAAGTTCCCCTGGTATTGATTAGCAGAAGGGCACAAGTGCAGTGGGGAGAGAGTTCTGAAGAAGCCTCTCACTTGTCGTCAAGATAAGTATGATTTAGGATCATGGTGAACATGAAGTGATGTCTTGTTTTTTTTGTAATGCTTTGAGAGGATCTGGTCAGTGTGATGGTCAGGAGGTTCAAAGGTGTTCTGATCCCATTGCATTTTGTGATCTCAAATTATCTTTTCTGTGTTCAGGGAATTTGGTACTCTGGGACTGTGTATTTCTTAAGGCAGTTCGGCATAGTCAGGAGAACAGTACTAATCCTTGAATTTAGGAACAATATTTTATTTTAATAAATAAAATAATATGTTTGGCAGCACTCTTCTGTAATAGTGATAGACGTTCATAAGCTATTTGTAAAGAGTAGTGGTCTGCCCATAGAGTGTGAGTAGAGCAGCCCTGTGAAAAAGAACCACTGCAAAAATATACTGAGGTCCTTAGGTTGGCTGTGAGGATGCTGCAGCCATTGAACCAAGTCTTTAAAACTTGTGACAGCAGGGCAGGTGCTTTTGGTTGAATTGACAGTAGGTGCTTTTCACTGGTTGGGTTCTCTTCTGTGAGAGGATGATGTCTTTGTCCTGCATTTTTGGCTTCACTTGCCACAAGGTTACGTAACTGAAGAATGGTGCACTGCATCTGGCTATTACTAGAAGTTGTATCTGAATATCTTGTGCTAGCTGTTGAATTTAAGTAACTTGAATTTGTGTTCTCGTTACCCAAGCTAACAATTTTCCAACAGTGTTCAGTTTTTGGTCTCATTTGGTTGGGGTTTTTTTTGTTTGTTTGTTTTTTGGTTGT